>JASPKZ010007873.1:0-600000 GCA_030220185.1 Diploptera punctata
GCGAGAGGATAGAGAGGGGAGAGCGAGAGATAGAGAGAGAGCGAGAGAGAGCGCGAGAGAGAAGAGAGAGAGCGAGAGAGAGATAAAGAGATAGAGAGAGATAAGAGATAGAGAGAGATAAAGAGATAGAGAGATATAGAGAGATAGAGAGAGAGATAAAGAGATAGAGATTGATAGATATATATAGAAAGGGAGAGAGATAGAGAGAGATATAGGAGAGAAGGATATATAGATAGCGAGATATAGAGAGGGAGATATATAGAGAGGGTGATATAGAGAGAGGGAGATATAGAGAGAGATAGAGAGAGAGAAAGAGAGATAGGGAGATAGAGATAGAGATAGATAGGGAGATAGAGAAATAGGGAGAGATAGGGAGATAGAGAGAGAGAGGTAGAGTGTGAGAGAGGTTATTACGAGGAAGGCTAAGACGGGCCGCGAAACCACGAAAGAAGTAGTTACTGTTATTGTTGTACTGTTATTATTGTTTTGACTCTTACTATTATTGTTATTGATTTAGAGATTCATGTACCTAATATTTTGATGTCCAAATTCCAGGCTTATCTATAACTTTTTTATAACGAATTTTCAGCTCATCATGTACCTGTTCCGGCTGGGCATATTATGTACGCTGTTGTCAGACACATTAGTTAATGGATTTACTACTGGAGCAGCAATTCATGTCTTCACTTCGCAAATCAAAGATTTACTTGGGCTAAGCCTCACTAGACATGAAGGACCATTCAACATTGGATTTGTAAGTAGAAAATTTTATTTACGAGAGGAAACAGAATATTCTTGTGAGTCTTATGGAAGTTTCTCTCGCGATTATCAACAGTAATCTAACAAGAGGTTGTGTTTTTCTGACAAAATCGCGAGAGTGATTTTGCCTAATGAAAAACTCAACCTCGCGTTGGATTTGGAGTGACTATTTAGCGAATAATACTACATCAGAAGCTAAAAATAATTATAATGTGTATGCACACTGGGAGAGGCTATGGCTCTCTACAGGGTGTAACAAAACTCAACGGTAAAAATTCAGGAATGGATTCCTCATATAAAGAGAAGAAAAAAGTCTAGCAGGCCTACAACATGTGTCCGGAAATGTATAATTACAGAGTTATTCGAACTTTTAAGAATGTTATTAAACCACTGAAAATAGATATAATATTCACTTTCTCAGCACACTGTAAAATCACTGAAAACATGTCTTACAATCATACTGTAAACCACTGAAAACAGACTTCAGACAAACCGATCACTTACGGCTAAATAACCTAAACATGGCGGGAAATCATTTGCAGGTGCTAACAAGGGCTCAACTGCACTTCTACTAGCGCTTGATTTTTCTGTTTTATTGTTGTAAACTATAGCTCTTCTTTTGTATTTACTAACATTATTTAATATTTTAAACGTTTTCAAACAATTTTTATAACATTATTAGACAATTTTGAACGTATTTATTTAAATATGCAAATCACAATATTATGACACTTAGACAATATTGTGATGCTAACTGCTATTTTCTCCACAGATTATATCACTTAATCTATGATTTTTCTGTCGCTTTTTTTGGGTTATCGCTGGTTGGATCAGCGTTAGGGAGTAATAAGTAAGTGTACACCCATTTTTAATAAACGTTTGGTAATGTTAATCTTATTAATATATTTTTAACATAGATTTGTGGATTTATTGCAAATGTTGGTCATTTAAATTTCATAGCGACAGAGTAATCGAGGATGATAATCGATATGTGGTTCGATTGTGAGTTATCGGTGGCTCTATAAACTCTGGCGCATGCGTACTGTTGTTCTATAGGACTTTGTAAATAATTCACGCTAGTTTAAGTGCAGTTTTTCCCTAACAAGTATTCAGGTAGAAAATTTTATTCGTAACATGTTTCTTTATTTAGTGTGTAATGGAAAGAAGAATGTTTTCCGTGGTTTACAGTGTGCTGAGAATGTATTTTGTCTGTTTTCAGTGGTTTACCAACATTCATAAAAGTTAAAATAACTCCATAATTATAAATTTCCTCACTGGGCCGTCCTATGAAACGCTGGAGGGAAAATTTTCTATAGGATCGTAACAGGCCTTGGCCTAATACTTGGAAGGAAGAAGAAGAAGAATAATAAATTTCCGGACACATATTCTACTAGACTTTTTTTCTTCTCTCAATATGAGGACTTCATTCCTGAAATTTTGCCGTTCAGTTTTGTATTTTCCGCTACAATATTTACTATTGCCCTTCATGGATTATCAATGAATTCTCTCTAATCACAATATTATTCGAACTCCACGGGCATCTACCATAATATCTGAGATATAGGATCATAGCTTTCCAATAATACATTCAACTTTAATATAATATCAAATCAACATCGCGACAAAATAAATGAATAGGGAGAACCGATAAACAATACTGAACATAAGCAGAGAATTTATGCGTTGGCCCCGATATTACGTAGATATGCTTCATTTCCTGATCTATAAACATCTGCTAGCTTCATTCATATTAAACACTTTGACTTTAAATGCTTAAACTGACTTATCCAAATTATTATCGTTATTCTAAGATCATTAGTGAGGACTTTAGGGAAAAGTAAACTACGTACTTTAACTAAACTCATATGGTAAGGTTTCTCTTGCAAACATAGAATTACTAACAGGATTTAACTAAAATGAATGTATATTTAATACAAATATAAGTAATTTAATTAAATGAATAAGTAAACAATAATAGTGGCTGTGGCCAAATAGAAACAATGATGAAAATTAAACGTACTTTAAATGTATCTTCTGATAATTACAAAGACTATTTAACTCATGCCCCCAATAGGAGTCAATGACCAATCTCATTTCAATGATTTTTTATTTACAACCAATCATAGTCGTGTTTCGCCTAAAATTTACCAACTAAAGTTTATCATAATAAAGAAAGCATCTCCTTTTTAACATTCTGAATAGGTCATAGCATTATTTTGCAGTGACTGGCACTCTAAGAAATACGGCTATCAGATTGTGTATATAGTGCATGATTGTCGGCAGAAAGCGCAAGCGATAGATAATATAAAAACATTTGTAACAATTTATTACACCACAAAAAAAAAGAAAACGCTGTTTGCACTTTCTTAAACGAATTATTTTTCAGGAAATGACGTTGCAGAAAAATATAATTGACATATTTATATCATAGGACATAAAATTAATTAATACATATAACGTTGGTTATAAATTTATCCACTAGGGTGCATTCTTACAATATTGCGATCCTTTAACAGTAAATAATATTGTGATCTGGCTGCAGTGATGAACAAAGGAAGGAAATGAAACGTACCAATCGTTTCTCATTTGTTTTCAAACATCGCCATTTACATTAAATATATAAATATTTTAAAGTAACTATATTTAAATAATGATTTGTGAGTAAACAGCTTAATTTTATTCGTTACATAGTCCTAACAAATGCCACTCTTGAGTTCCAAATTCTCAAGATAATTGGAAATCACTCGTGGCATTACTTATGATAAATATAATCATAAACCATTCCCTACAATCAATCCTAACATACAATTAACAGTCATACTCAACTTAAGACGATACTTCTTTACAGCCGATAAACAAAATACACTCGATGTAGACCTTGTAGTGGCCGAGAGATTCACAGCTTCGAATCCCTCGCCAAACGAAAAGTTCGAATTCTCGAAGAAGACTTCGGAATACTGATTAACTTCTCGTGTCGTTAAACACGGACTTGCTCTCTCGCGCAAGACATGCGCGCATAAGGGTTGGGGAAGGGTTTAATCAGGAAAGACAGGAGGCACAGATCATAGCAACGAACAACAACAAAGTCACGGCAACATAGACGAAAAAAACACGCTTGCACAGTACAAGTGTTTAATATCTACCAAATGTGATGTTATGTATTCCGATTTTACTTCCGGGCGATATCTAAGCCGGCTGTATAGATATAAATAGTATATATTTACTCTTAAATCTCATTGGGCTTGGAAAAAATCAATAACAGATGATTATTTGAGAAAAAGCTATTAACAATAATGCAGATTCATTATACACCATTTAATAATTTTTTTAGAGCAACAGAACTACCCTTTCTTTTTCTGGTAATTTTTGAAGTTATTTTCTTTTGGCATTTTTTGCTGTACCACATCGATCGTACATTGTTGAATCAATATCCTTGTCAAAGAAGTTAATTTGCTGATAATATATCTCATTACGAACAGGAAGAGGAAATTTTATCAACAGGAAGAGGAAATTTTAGATAAATAGTCACATTAATACAATAGAGTCTATAGTGTCAGCAATCTTGGTATGGTTTGTGTACAATTTTTTACGCTGTTGTACAAAATAACAGAGTCTAAATCACTTCTGACAAAATATAGATTTCTCGCATTCTCCAAAGTATATTTTGCATATTTCCTATTTTCTTCACAATTTTCCTTTTTCCCTCTTTCTTACGTTATTCTCTCACTCTCTCTCCTCTCTCCCTCTCTATCTTTCTTTCTTTCTTTTTTTTCCATGTCTCCCTCTCTCCTTCTTTATATGTCTATCGTCTGTCTCTGTCTCTTTCTCTCTTTAGTGCGCACAACCATTTCTTCCCCTATATTGTAAATAATACATCAATGTTTATAACTATCAATGTTTATTTTCTAACACCCATAATCATATTACACTTGAATACGTGATCATAGCTGTAATGAATTTAAACATTACAAAATTCAATGATAAAGATTACCTTTTACATAAACATTAAATAAAGAAGACATATTTTACATGTTCACAATCAATTTAAGAATGTAGACCTAGTAATAAATGTGACATACAAGCAAATATTGGAAGCATGATGAAAATAGCTTATTGCTATTCTAATCGATCTAAAAGTTGGTACATTCGTCATGTTTATTTGATTATTATTGTCAGGAATTAATTTAATCTCTCTCTCTCTCTCTCTCTCTCTCTCTCTCTCTCTCTCTTTCTTTATTTCTCTTTCTCTACCTCTTTCTCCACGACTCCCGGACTACCATCACCTTAAATTTGACCGAGGCTGACATAGAATACAAGATAACTCAAGCAGTGTAACAAGTTACCACGACAGTAGAGAACTAGTCCCGGGTAATGACTAAAACACTGTTGTCCCGTTTCCTATATCAATTAGTTACGATGGTAACTGTGCCAAATCTTCCTTGTTCAAGCAACAAGCCCCGGTTAGAACTGTAGAAACAGTTGTATTATTCTTCATTTCGTTGGATTGAGGCTTGAATAATATCAATAAAATGGAATAAGATATTAAAAGATTTAAGATTCTAATAATTATGAAGATGAGTTAATTTTTCTGAAGGGGCTAAACGCCGGAAACCCTAAAGGACGAGAGGCCACTGACTACATATTTGTTTAACGCACAAGGACATATAGGATTTTCCCTAAATAGTGATCAAATGAACGCCTGGACCATTCCCAAGACAAAACGATTATTGAAGTCATTCATTAATAATAATTAACTAACAAAAACAGTTTGATATGGTTTTCGGGCACAATTGTAGCCTTAAATTTCTCTGACGTTTATCTTACAGTAGAAAAAACCTCGCCCAGGAAACTTGTCTCGGCAGGAAATCAAACCCAGGCCCCCAGTGTCCGAGACAATGACATTGCCTAGATTACTGTGATGGACTAAATAATATTATAAAATAAAGTAATATGAAAATTGCCCCATGTTTCTTATTCGGAACTGAATTCAGGCCAATTGAACAACATGAATCTTTGTCTTCCATTTCAGCTTTTTAATAAAATCTACGTTTAAACATTGCAGACGTGGATTGAGATTTTCAAGAAGATCACCACTGTCAACCTAGCAGCTCTGGTTATCACCGCAATAACCATATGTATATTAGTCGTCAACAATGAATTTCTCAAGGTAAGGGCAACATATTTATGCACTCAACTTGATATGGGCTGGAAACATACTCTGCCTACAAACTTTCAGAAGTTGTTCACTAATATTGACTGAATGTGTTGATAGGTTTACTGTATAACAACCCACGGCCACATGTACCTTACGGCTAGAGCCAGAAAAATTTACTAAATACGGATGCAACCATGTATTTAAAGACATTAAAATCTCAATAAAGTGCACTAACTACCTAACTCACTGGCACTATCGAAATCGTAGGTTCATGGCCGCGTGGATATAAGCTCTCCATACATCCCTATCTTGAGCCAATGTTTTCCAATCATCGCCTGTATATTCTACTTCCCTCAAATCATGGTTAATGATATTCTCCTACCTCATTCTTGGTCTACAATCTGGGCTTTTTTCCCCTCTGATTTTCCTAAAAGAAGTTTCTTTCATCCCCCATTTGTGCCACATGTCCTGCCCATCGTGGTCTACGAGACTTGACTGTTCTTATTATATCTGGCTTCCAATAAAGATCATGTAGTTCGCTTGTCTCTTCATCTCTCTTTGGTCCAAAAAGTTTCCTAAGAACTTTATTCTCAAATACTCGTAAACTCCTTTCCTCCCTTAAAGTAACAGTAAATGTTTCGCATCCATTTAATATAACTGGTAGAATAATAGTTTTGTATATTTTCAGTTTAACTTTTTTGAAAGGAGTTGGGACATCAAAAGTCTCTGTAATGCATAATAGCTTGCATTCCCAGAATTGAGCCTATGCTTAATTTCTTTGTTCATCTCATTTCTATTTGTGATTATTGTTCGTAGGTATTTGAACTCAGCCACTTCCTCAAAATTTCCCTCATTTGCCATTAGCTGTCCATTTCCATTATATAATGTATTTCTATGTGTAACCATATACTTACTTTTATTGATATTTACTTCCAATCCCAATTTCTTAGTGTTACTCAATAGGGTGTGCGTACAGGCCTTTAGTATCTCCTCGCTATCACTCAATAGTACTACATCGTCAGCATAAACTAACAGCTCATTAATACCATTGAGTTGTAGGCCTTCTTCATTCTCCAAAGATTTGATGGCATGCTCTAGTACAAAATTAAGTAGTAGAGGAGATAGTGCATCTCCTTGCTTCAACCCATTCTGGATTTCAAAAGTGTCCGAAAACTGTTTGCCTACACGCACCCCTACTCTTTGTGCCATTTAGACACATTCGTGTAAGTCTAACTAACTTTTTTAGGGATTTCGAACTCTAGCAGGTTACTATATAATTTCTCCCTCTTAATTGAATCATATGCTTTTTTGAAGTCAACATATAGTTGATGTACAGTACCATTATATTCCCATTTCTTTTCTAAAATCTGTCCTAAACTATGAATCTGTTGTAGACCTGTTTCTTCTAAATCCACATTGATGATCTCCTAAGATGTTATCAATATTGGGTGTAAGTCTGCTTACAAATATATTTGTTGGAATTTTGTACGATCAGTTTTATTTCCTTTCTTATAGATTGGTACGATAATCGATTGTTTCCAATCATCTGGAAGAGCTTATACTTCCCAAATCGTAGTAAGTAACCGCCGTACCTTGTCCAACATTTTTTCTGCCCCTGATTTTATAAGTTCTGCTGGGATCTCATCTGAACCTGATGCTTTATACATCTTCAATTTTTCTATCGCCATTTCAATCTCGAATGCTCTTGGTTCTGCGACTATTATTTCTGCAGTCTGTAAATTATCCTCTTCAATATCATGTTCTGTATGTCCATTTAATAGCTAATTAATGTAACTTTTCCATATATTTAATATACTCCTGGAATCTGCAATCATATCCCCATTTTCATTCGTAATTATGTTTGTTCTAGCCTGAAACCCTATCTTCTCTGTCCTAATTCCCTGGTATAATTATCTAGTGTTATTATTTTTTTTGCATTAATTTAAAAATCATTAATCTTCTCTCTATAATATTCCCTCTTTTTACTCTTTAGTAACCTGGCGGTTCCCTGTCTAATACTACCCAATTTTTAACAATATTAATAAATAGACCAGGAATGAAATGAAAGAATTGCGTTAACCATGATTTAAAGAGCGGTGAATTATGCAGGGAATGATTGTAGTATATTATCTTGGGATAATAGGAAGTTAAGGCCCCCACCTATCTAGACAATCAGCACGAGATGTAAGTCGGGTCATCAACTTTACCCACAGAACAAACGTCTGGTACGCATTTACTTTATAGGCTGAGCCGATTCGAGGACAATGGTGCCGTACATAAGGTTCGGGCCAGTTTAAAAATCCTGGCCCCACTGGGACTCAAACTCCTGACTTTTCGGATTGTAGCGTATTTCCTTAACCAACTACGGCGTGCCCCATTATCTTTCCTTAGAATGTATGTATGTACCCCATACGTGCCGCATGGGGATATGGGTGGTCCCTAGCGGGAGTTTCATTACAGGCTAATTGATTTTACGCTTATTTGTCTACAGTATCAACGAGTGACAAGTGGTTAGCACATCGCCTCAATGAGACATCTAGTAGGCAACTAAGGTATTACTTGTATGGAAAAAGATTGGTTAAATTTTGCACAGAGGCTTTTTATTGGCTTGCGGTTCTTTTATCTTCAGACTTGGGACCCACAGCTTAAAGTCCCTTCCAGAAGATTTGTTCCTTGAATTTTTTCATCCTAAAAATCCATGGCCTCGACCGGTATTGACTCCGCATCCCTCAGTACTAGAGGCAAGGAACATAACCAGTAGACCACCATGGTCGACTATCTTAAGATAGGGATTCATAAATAAATATAATAAAAATCGAACTGGACGAGATTAAACTTATGCTATATTTGCGTTTAAAAGCTATATTTAAGGTTCATATGTGACAAAAATTAAAATTGATTAAATGTCTTTCTTTCTTTCTTTATTTTAGTTTAACCTCTCCCTTTAAGAAAAAGTGGAGTTAAGCCACTTGTGCTCTGAGTCCCTCATTTGTTTATAATTTGAGGGAAAACCGAAAAAACCTCACGCAGGAAACTTGCGCCGAACTGGAATCGAACACGACTCGCAGCGTTTGAGGCATTACCAGACGTTACTATCAAGCCGGACCGGTGGACATGAATTAAATATCTGTTTAAAATAATGATGACATAAATGTGATTCTTCCATTTTATAAATGCAAACTATCCATTTTATGTATTTTAAATCAGTTTTAATGAGCTTAAAGGTGAAAATATGTCACAATAATATTAAAATCATCAAATATTATGCATTTTAAATCCCAAAATATGCATATATGTAACGTAATATTTAGTCCAATTTAGCTGATTTGTCAAGACAATTTTCGGCCATTAATTACAGACAATGGGGGAAAAATATTGAAATGAAACAAATATCTACCACTACTCATTGCACGGCAATTTTATGTTGATGATTCATAGTTGAACTGTATTTTCACATACATATTGATATTATGAATCACATCGAACGAATGGAATGACAGTGTTTATTTATTTTATGCATTTTTGTTCTTGGACAAATAATATGTTACTTCTATAGTTATTCATCAATATTTACTTTTTGATTGTATCTCAATAACGATACATTTCTAAATGAGGTTCTACTGCGAACAAGGTAGTGATTTTTCACTTATTCTAGGAACACTGCAAAATGATATTCAATAGCGAGTAGGGCCTACTGTGGCAAAGGATGTCACACATCTGTATGTTTAACACATCAACATCAAATTACTCTGCAATGAGCTACTGAGGATCATGGGTCATTTCAATAGAAACACGCAACACTCAAAGGACATTCCTGGACAACTTCTCAAGTTTGTCGGTAGCGTTTGTTTATACCCTGTACAATTGGTTTGGTGTAACGGATGAAGTCACAGAGGACAGAGAACGATGATGAACTTTAATTAAGGGAAATTTGTGAATGTTTGTTCCAAACGGATAGTCTGTAAGTCCATAGCCATTTATGTATTTTTAAAACTCATTTTAATTGTTAAGATTGGTTGTGGAAAACCCTCAATGATGAGGAAAATTCTCAAAATGAATGATGATGACAATTTGTATTAATACTTTATAACAAATTTATTAAATACTAGCTAATGCCCGGCGTGCGCTGCTACGCCTAAATAAATGAAAATTAATGTGCTTTTATGTTTAGTTGAATAAGTAAAAGGAAAAATAATTATAAATTTATATTTTTTAGATACCAAGTGCTGATTACACGACGTTGCCCGGGAATCTACTTATCCCTATCTTTTTGACATAAATGAGCTGAAATACGAAAATTAATGTGTTTTATGTTTAGTTAAATAAGTTCAAGGAAACATTTATATCGTAATTATTTTTAGATACCCCGTGCTGTTTACCCAGCGTTGTCCGGTAGTCTACTCTTCCTGATCTTCTTGGCATAAATGAGCTGAAAGACAAAAAAATGTACTTCTTATGATTAGTTGAATAAGTAAAATGAAAATTAATTATAAATGTATATCGAAAAAAAAAATAAGATTCCAGTGCTGATTACCCGGTGTTGCCCGGAAATCTACTTATCTCGATCATCTTGGCATAAATGAACTAAAAGACAAAATTCGTTATTGTGAGTTATCCGTAAAAGAATACCCGCCATGTGCTGCTATGCTTGCACAGGAATCTACGTAGGCTACTTGTCTGATCTTCTTGGCATCAATGAAAGACAAAAATAATTATTGTGAGTTATCCGTAAGAGATAAACATATGCTGTCGCGGACTTTTTTGTAGAGCTATTTGAGATATTCAATTCTGTTTACATTAATTTTGTGTATTTGCTATGGTTTAGGCAACGTAAGCCATTTAATCGTCCAAAGAAGTACTTTTTTCACGTTTTCCACTATAAAGGGCGATTTTAAGGGTGTAGGATTTGAGTATCGCAACTCTCTTATATTCTATGTTCATCCCAGGAATCTTCTGAAAATTTTGCAAAAAGCCCCATCACAATCGGATCAACGGTATGGCCGCGCATGAAGTACGAACAAACAAACAAACATTCATTTTTATATATTAGATATGGCTTCCGCATTTACGGCATAATTATGCTTCCTGAGCGAACGATAACATAATCACCCACTACTCTCGATATACTACTACTACTACTACTATTATTATTACCACGACCACCACCATTAGACTCCCCTTAAGATTGGCAATGACAGGGAAATCGTGTAATTTAGGATAGACCAAGAGCTATTGACTCGCTTAAGAAGCAAACATGAATTGATCCACTGGGCATCAGTATCGAACAGTAGGTTGTGTATCAAAATTGATAGTAAGATTTTTCTTTGTCAAAGTTACTTTAAAAGTAATTCTGTTATATTATGTTCAAAAAGAGGGTATTAATAGTTTATCCCGATTCAGTGGTTCCACCAAGAAAAGCCATGTCGGTACTAAGATAGTGAATAAATGTTAAACCAAGTGGACTAAGGTAAAGTTAATAATCCAAGTGTATTTACTGATATTTACCGGCTGATGCACGACTTGTCGCCGGAAGACAGATCCCATATTACGGCAGCCATGTAGGTATATTAATGCTTCTATAGCCTACTATTTATTGGATACAAAACATTGTCTCTTACTTTAAGCTAGGAGAAAATATAACGAATCTTTAAAAATGAAGCACCAAGGATCCCCTTGAAACGAAGAGATAGGGACAGACAAGTGAATGGAGGAAACTACATAGCAATGAGCTGTCTGATTTTCATGGGAAACCAGCTGTAAGAGAATAGCTAAGTCTCGTAGGCTGCGATCATCAGAACATGTGATATCAATGGGGAATGAAACAGGAGCACGGAAACTTCTTGCAAGAAAATCAGAGAGAAATTGTCCAATATGTATGCCAAGAATGAAATTAAGAATAACAACAACCATGATGTGAATTGTACAGAAGACAATTGGAAAATATTAGCTCAGGAGAGATTTTTATGGATATCTTAGCCTATCTCGTTAGTTAATTGGTTATTTAAAGAGTTAGTAGGTCCTACTATATTATTTATTATTGTGTTAAAACTTGGTTAACATTAGATTAAAAAAGGGAAATCGGACTACAGATGAGATTTTTAACTGTGTTCACAATAAATATCCAGATATTAATACAGTCAGTACTTGAGGTGGTATGAAAATAGAACCGGAATGGTTGCCTCATTTAATAAAGACACAAATTTCATTTTCAATAATTAACAACTCATATGTGACATCTACAATAGAAATTAACTAGTCTATTGGAGACGGACTACCGTTGATTCCGTTTGAATGTGTTGAGATCGGATGCAAGATAAGAACACAAATCCATTTAAAAAATGTAATATTACAGTAGCACTTCCTCCTATTCTACTTCCTTCACAGTAGCCTCTGCCCGCTCCTGGAATCTCCTTCCTCAAGATATCAGGGGTTGCCGCACACTTGGTACCTTTAAGTCACGCTTATACAGTTACCTGTTGTCTAATAATTAATTTTTCTCTATTTATTTAATTTTATACTATGTCATTAATCTTTTCCTGTTTTTTTATATTTATTGTACATATTATATATTTAATTCGTTAAATTTAGAGTAAATCAAAATACATTATAAATATTAATTGTATTGTATTCATAACTTGTAATCGTTTATATATATATATATATATATATATATATATATATATATATTGTAATTTAGATTTAAGACTATTTTTTTGTTTGTATTTTTTAAACCTGGTTGAGTGGTAGACAAGGCCTTAAGGCCTTAACTCTGCCAGGTAAAATAAAGCTATTATTATTATTATTATTATTATTATTATTATTATTATTATTATTATTATTATTATTATTATTATTATTATTATTATTATTATTATTATTATTAAGAATACGAAAACGAAGCTTGTATCATGCTAGATAAAGGTCGTCAAAAACGTGATTAACTGATTATGGTAATAGATGAAGCTAATATAGTGTATTTAATTCGAGCGGTATGAAATAAAGAAAATATTCTAAAATCAACACACGGACAGACTGAAACCCAGTGTAACGCATGTCCGCATTTCTTGACAGTTGTATATTTACGGTGAAAGTTCGATACTCTTTAGACCAAGGTACTTTTTATGTCTGGCTTATCGCCTTAGACATGTCCAGTATGGATAAAACTTTCGGCAGCAATGCAACCGCCGACTTAGCTCTCGGGGTCATTTAAGTCCCAAGCCACTCCGATAAGGTAAAGATACCATGGAGTATTATTAGGCGATAGTGAGAATATATTAAGGGCCAACACGCACACTCTGTTGAGTAACGCTAAGAAATATGGGCTGGAAGTAAACATCAATAGAACTAAATATATGGTCACACATAGAAATATATTATATAATGGAAATGCACATCAATTAAAAATTAGGGAAATTTGAACAAATGGCTGAATTCAAATGCCTAGGAATAATAATAAAAAATGAGGTGCGCAAAGGGATTAACCATAGACTCAATTCTGAAATGCTTGCTATTCTGAATTGTAAGGGCACTTCTCTCCTAACTTCTCTCAAAAAACATTAAACTGAAAATATACAAAACTGTTATTTTCACAGTTATATTATATGGATGATAATCACGAACTCGTACTTTGAGAGAGAAGAAAAGGTTACGAATATTTGAGAATAAAGTTCTCAGGACTTTTTTTGGACCAAAGAGATATGAATAGGCAGGCGAATGGAGAAGGCTTCATAACAGTGAGCTATATTATCTTTATGGGAAACTAGATATAATAACAACAGTAGTTATATCTCGTAGACTGCGATGGGCAGGACATATGGTAGAAATTGGGTATGAAAGAAGGGCATGGAAACTCCTTGCAGGAAAATCAGAGGGAAAACGCCCAGTTAGGTAGGCCAAGAGTGAGGTGGGAGAGTAGCATTAACCATGATTGGAAAACATTAGCTCAGGATAGGGATATACAGACAGCTTTAGTTCGCGCGACCAAGAACCTAAGGATTCGACAGTGCCACTGAGAGAGTGAGTTTGTAGTTAAACAGAATGAATCCGAACTCTGCCCACAAACTTTCACATGTTGTTCAGAGATGTTTTCTGAATGTTTTGATCTAAATAACCCATGGTCTCCGATGGTTCTTTACCGAATAATTCCATTGTTTTGATTTGTATGCGCACGCTCTTCCATCCCAGGAGATTGGTGCACATTGTCCTAATAACCAGGTCCTTACACTTTCCGACAAGAGTCACACATACCTGGATTTCCACGTAACCCGTGAAGGAAAAGTTAATTTGTGTTAGATCTGATGATAGAGCTGACCATGGAACAGGACCACCACAACCAGCCCATCTTTGGCCGAACTGTTCATCAAGATATGTCCTAACATTCGCTGGAAAATGTGCTGATGTCCCATGATGCTGAAACACATAGACCCCTAAGCTTGCGAGTTATCAGCGGCAAGGAGGGATTCGCACAAAGCAAAAACAATGAAATTACTCGGTTATGACTTATGAGCCATCGGAGGCCATGTGTTCCTTGTATCAAAACATTCAGAAAACATCCCTAAATAACTTGTGAAAGTTTATCGGTAGAGTTTGGTTTCACTCTGTATAAACTGGAAGCTAATAGTACAAACAAGATAATTTCGGAATTGTGTTTAATGAAGCTAACAAGTAACAAGACGCTTTGAAGACATTTAAAAAAGAACCGGGAATGCCATCCCGTCCAACTTCAAGCATTGAATACAGTACAGATTTTCATAATTATGATACACAAAATTAGAATGATTTTACTATTTATTTTATCAATAATAAGTAAATTGCATTCTGTTTTTTGTATTAAAATATGCTTGATTATAAAACAAAATGTGTTTGTGATTTAAAAGTATGCTGCATCATATACTATAGGTGCATTTGGCTGCCTTAAATGTTTGCAGCACGTTACTACTCTCCTCTTGGTCAATGTATCGTAAACATAACAAATACTAGCGACACCAACAGAAAATGCATTCTGGTTTTGAGTCTCACATGTAGAGAAATTGAACGATTTTCTCGAATTTAAGAAACACTTTTATAAAAATGTGTTCTTATGTGATAATCTAGACTGGATGGTGTATGTTTGGGCTTTCAGTGTATTTCTTATTTGATTTAGGATTAAGGCTGGTTTAGGTCTTTTTTAATTAATTTGTACCATGTCTATGCATTTCACATTGTTTCAACAATTATCTGTAAATTAATTATACTATGAATTAAATGATATTGCTAATGAACATTTAATTGTAGATTAAGTTTTATACTATTCATTTTTTTAATACAGCCAATAGTAAGAAAATACTCGAAAGTACCCATCCCAATAGAGCTGATAGTGGTGATTGTTGGCACGCTGGCATCCATGTACGCTGATCTACACACCGCTTATGGAATTGCGCTAGTTGGTCATATTCCCACAGGGTAAGTTTCAGCACATAAAATCTATATTCACCTAAGTACATACCAATTACATATTTAACAAGGATTGTTAAAATATTTTCACAAAATTTACAACTGTTGTTCTAACGATAAGTATAATTAATATGCTTCTGCATTCTTCTTCTTCTCCATCGTAGTTTAACCTTTCACCATATATGTACTTATCGTGCCCCAGCGCTACACGGCCTTACAATGGACCAACCTGTCGGGAGAGGAATTTTAAACGTTGGGTCCCACATATCACATAGGCCCCACTTTTTTGGCCACACAATGACATGAAAGGCGTCCCCGAATGACTGATCACGTTGTCCAAGGCCTCCTTCGAGACAACGCGAACATTTAGACAGAATACACCGTTCACTCGCTCATTCATACCAAATTAGGCGAATATGATAATGGTGATTATGATTGCCAGGTGATCTTCGGGGACCGTTTGGGCCTGAAAGTTTTCTGTCATTCGTTTTACAGGTGTAGAAAAACGCCGAAAAAATCACCCAGGAAAATTGTCCCGACCAGGGATTGAACCCGGACTCGCTGCATATGAGACAGCGACGCTACCCAGAGACCATGCGATGGACAAGTTTATGCCATTAAGTTTAAAATCATATCGGCAACTTCAAAATATCAAGGAGAAAAGGTAGTTTTATGGTTTAAAATCACAACCATTTCCTTAATAATATGCTGCACCAGTAGCCTATCACTGGCATTCTCGGTCGTAAAAGTCGAGATGAGTCTTAACTCATCATTATCATATTTCAGCATTTGTCTGTTGATGCCTTCAGGGGAGGCAAAACCGAACTCTGGGCTCACATCCAGCACTATTTGCGCTGCCTTCGAACATGACTAAAACTCTTTACTCTTCTGAAAGGGTTTTCTGTGGATTCTCCTGATTGTAAAGCTGGAAACATTTAGTTGAAGGGCCACAGCCCGTTTCTTAATGAAGATGTTCCGGCGCTAGGCTCATCGACTAGGCCTACATATAAAATAGCCCAATGCGTAAAAACTATTATACTTTCCAGTTATACATTTTGTATGCAGGAATTTTGGATGATAGATGAGTGACTTCGCTTAACGCGATTTGCGAGCAAAATTTCGAACTCGGTTAGTTTAGGCCTATATATGCCGCAACATGTAGCCCTATATAAATTCAATATGTAGGACTAATGACTGTATCCAAAAATTGCAATGTTGGATGATTTTTATTTACTCCTTTACTTCATCGGTATTCTGAATTTACTAATTTGTAATTATGACATACCATGAGCCACAGTACTACCTACATACTGGTTTTACAATAATTATTCTTAATACTAAAAAACACTATGTTTATCTTTAACACTAATAAAATCCAATTAAGAATAAAAATTGGTTAAAATATATAGACTGAATTCATATAGCATGGTATGAATTACTTTTATTTTATACCATGTCACATCCAAGTTCTCAGCGATTTCACAAAGTGGTTGGAAAATTGAATATTGCAGTACCATCTACTGCCTGCCTGCCTGTCTGTCTGTTGAGGCGGTATTTTAAAAGGCTGTTTATTGTCACTAAGTTCACAGTTATAATTGTAGTGAATTGTTAATTGCCCTACCTCGGTAGCTAGTCGGTTCCTGTTTTTTCAGGGTGAGCATTGAGGTTCCCATCACATACAGGGGTCGGAGAGAGAAATGCATGGGAAGCAGACAATAGTTAATTATTTTAATTACTTTATTTCTCTTCTCTGTCAACTTAAATGCACTTTACACTGTAAAGATAAAACTTTTCTGTCACTGGCCTTCGATATCTCACTTATGAGGACTGGAGCTAGCAAATGATTTATGAATTGGATAAATTTTCCCTAAGTCCGTACTTGTTTTCCGAGACATTCTAACAATAAAATTTAGATCTTCTCTCCACGAAGTGTGTATTGTACTTACTTACTCACTGGCACTATCGAACCCGTAGGTTCATTGCCGCGCGGACATAAGCTCTCCATACATCCCTATCCCGAGCTAATGCTTTCCAATCATTCCCTGTATAATCTACTTCCCTCAAATCATAGTTAATATTATTATCCCATCTCATTCTTGGTCTACCAACTGAGCGTTTTCCCTCTGGCTTTGTAGCGTAGTGGTTAAGGCACTGCGCTACAAGCCGGAAGGTCGAGGGTACGAGTCCCGGTGGGGTCAGGATTTTTAAACTGACCCAAACCTTCTGGCGGAAATATGGCCCTGGGGTCGACTCAGCCTCTAACTGAAATGAGTACCAGACGCTTGTTCTGGTGTAAAGGCGGCCGTCGCGCAGGGCTGACATCAAGTGCCGATTGTCAAGAAAAAGTGGGAGCCTTAACCTCCTACTACCCCAAGGGCCTCCTGAGGCCTGTAGTGGGATTACTTTAGTGTGTATTGTGATTAATTTAATTTGTCCTCGTGAGTTTCGCATCGAAGTCAGGGCCCTTTATTTCCATATATGGTCGTACACTCTAACTCTGATTTTCATTGGTTAGAATATTCAATCACATGAGTCCTAGGGGCGTAAATATTTTTATTAAATTCCCCCTATTTCTAATTTATTCTCACGGTTAGCCCGTGTGTTTACAGTTGGGGCTTTACGCTGTTGTAAATTTTGAGGTATGAAGTTTTCTCCTAAACGTGATTTTTCAAGCTAGACCCAGCTTAAGAGTTTCAGGTCTAATTTGATGGGCTACATATGTATGATCTCTAGTTATTTAGGTTTTCCTACCGCTCCTTGTGGGAACTTTTACTAATAAGATATTTATTTAAGTTACTTTGTATTTTATCATTAGTTGATTCTTTGTTTATTGATTAATCGTATTTATTAATCATTATAGTAGATTAAGGGTCAATTATTCGCTACACTGTCTGACTGTCTGTCGGTCTATACCGATACATCCTCACGTAATACCGTTGCGAGAGTTACTTAACCAAGCTAATTTATTTACCTACTATTATATCCACCGCTATGCTTGTCACGCAGCGGGCCCGGGTTAGATTCCTGGTCGGGACAGGCTTCCTGGGTGAGATTTTTAAGAGTTTTTCCTCACCTTAAGAAAAATGCCAGATAGCTTAGGGCCCAAACGGTCTCCAAAAATCATTATTACCATCACTATCATTTCACTAGAGTGCAATGTAACGTCAAGTTAACACATATAATTTCCTAGTAAAGCTGCAAAGTATAGCATGAAAATGCTATGATTGCAGTGAAAAGACCTGTCCTTGGGCAGAACACTATAGAATAGAATTTTCCTGAAGATGTTTAGCTCGTCGCCTCAGAGAGACACCTGGTAGGCAAATAAGAAATACTAGGATCAGAAAGGAAGATTTAATTTTGCGCGGAGGCTACATTTTACACGCTTTATATTAGCTTCACCTGTATCTATCTATCTATATGACGAAATCTTTCAACACGATTTTTACCCACTTAAGATCATTGGATCGACTTGAAACTTTGTATACTTGTAAAGGACCCGTGACAATATAATAATTTCATATCTTTTTTCCTAAAATCCTGGCCAGAATCATCAGAAAATCAAAGAAAGTATCTTTGTATCTATGTAACGGAGTCGTTGAACACGAATTTCACCCACTTAGAAACATTGGATCGACTTGAAACTTTGTATACTTGTAAAGGACCCGTGGCAATACAATAATTTCATATTTTGTTTCTAAAATCCTGGACAGAATCATCAGAAAGTAAAAAAAAGTGTCTTTGTATCTATGTAACGGAATCTTTGAACACGATTTTCACCCACTTAGAAACATTAGATCGACTTGAAACTTTGTATACTTGTAAAGGACCCATGACAATACAATATTTTCATATTTGTTTCTAAAATCCTGGCCAGAATCATCAGAAAATCTAAAATGTATCTTTGTATCTACGTAACGGAATCTTTGAACACGATTTTCACCCACTTAGAAACATTGGATCGACTTGAAACTTTGTATACTTGTAAAGGACCCGTGACAATACAATAATTTCATATTTTGTTTCTAAAATCCAGGCCAGAATCATCAGAAAATCAAAAAATGAAAACTGGTATAATACGTTGCGGACTTGTCGACTTTTCAGTCAATCTTTGTAAGAGCTCAGTTGGTAGAGCGGTGAACTGTAGTGGTATATAATTTCAGTAATCCATAGGTCTCTGGTTCAAATCCGACTGGGAGGATTTTTTTTAGAAGAGTATTATTTTAGCTCATACTACAATAGTATCGAATTTAAAGATATTTACATTTTTATCTTATTCTGTAAAATATTAAAACTATAAAATAAAAAATAAATAATAGTTTTAAAAAACTAAAACAACACGCTTTATTAGAAAACCGAACTAAAAAATACATATATTTTTATCAATATGTAAAAGTCATACACTTAATTGATTTTATTTAATATCCTTGTAATTTTACATACCCATGGACCGTCGCTGTTTGCAGATGAATGACGTGTGAATGTTATAATCTCCGATTGAGGGTCTTTCCACTTTTCAGCGGATGCCCTTTTACCAGCCGGCTGCTGGCCCTTCACATCCACATGTGTCAATCACAGAGGTAGATGATCAACAGCCAGTGTAGGGGTGACATGTGGTTAGCATGTCGAGTCCCCCAGCCGTTATAGCTGGTTCCTCAACCTGGAGCCGCTACTTATTGTAGCTACCCAATTGCCTCACGATGCTGGGTGGGCACCGGTCCCATACTGGCCGAAATACCATGAGAAAATGTCTTCCCCCATGGAGACTCGAACCAGCGCAAGTCCTGTAGCTCTGCACCAAGGCTTTCTACCTTAACCGCTCGGCTACGGCACGGGACATGTTATAATCTATGATCATTTTTCAAAACATTAAATAAATATCAATGCTTTTTAATTACGATCAGCCATAAATACTTTCTGATTAATATTATGGATATCTCAAGAAGTCCAATTTTAAAATTTTTAACATATTTCATTATCATTCTCTTATAAATCTCTGAAGAACAAAAGGCAAGTACGATAGTATGAACTGATAATGAAATATGTTAAAAATTTTAAAATGGGACTTCTTGAGATATCCATAATATTGTAATGTGATGAAACATGGCTATTATAAAATACACATGATACTGCAGAATGAAGTATGACTGTTTAAAGACAAGAGTACCACAGTAGCAGTGAGGAAAGCAAAGTCAGTAATGAGAGTAAAGATACTTCATCCTTTACTACAAAAGGCTATTGGTTTGTGTCATTATAAAAAAGTCTGCACATAGATATCTTAACCTTTAAACAGGCAAAATTTGATTTCTCATATTATGAGTAGTTTATTTAAATGTGTCAGACTGGAATAAAAACAAATCATACATAACTGTACTTTATTAATGTTGCATATTGCTGTATAATTTGACACAAATTTAAATAATTTCTACCTTTTTTTTTTTTTTTCCCCCATTGCTTTATTAAAAAATATTAAATAAATTAAATCTATATATCTTATAGGGTCCACCGCTATGATCTCGAGGTAGCATATTGCCTTGTCATGCAGCAGACCCAGGTTCAATTCCCAGTCTGTACAGGCTCCTGGATGAGGTTTTTTTGGGGTTTTTCCTCACCCGTAAGACAAATGTCAGGAAGCTTAGGGCCCAACGGGCCCAAAAAATCATCCGGTTATCATTATCACCCTTATCATTGTCATCACCATCCTTCACCGGTGTGAAAAGCAATGAGAAGCTACCACACCTATAATTCCCTAGTAAAGCTGCAAAGCATAGCATGAAAATTCTATGATTGCAGTGAAAGATCTGCCATCGGGCAGAACACTATGGAATGGAATATCTTATAGGATACATTGTCAATTTAAGGGTTAAAATGACACACTTATGAATGAATGTTTTGGGTCCAGGAAATCTGCCCCAGGTCAAGGCGACAGAGTTTTGATGTTGCACCATGCTAATGCACCAGGTTATCAGGCTGGTGACACAACCAATTTCTTCAAAAAAGTAAATCTTCCTATACTTAATCAAACACCTTATAGAACCTAACCATGCTCCTTGTGATTTTGGATTCTTTCCAAAAGTAAAAATGAAGCTGAAAAGCAGGTGTTTTCAATTGGATGTGACCCTTTTCACCATCTGAAATTAGGAATACACGTAATTGGCAGAAGAATAATGACATGGCTTGATTTTGATTTTGGTGTGTAAAGAAATGTATTGAATGTGGTGAAAAGTGTGAAAACTGTAACCAAATTCCACAACTTTCCTATGCCTTTTGTAGTTTGCATGTAGTTAAAACTGTCAATATATTCCTTATTTATTGCATTCATCATACAATTAATATACCAGAATAACAAAAGATTTTGATTATGATGATCATATTAACATTCTTATGTATTTTTTTTATTTTAGTTCAGTATTTATTGTTTTGTTTATAAAAATATGAAATTAATATTTGAGGATTTTTGCAGGTTACCATTACCAGTCCTCCCAACATTCAGTCTGATACCAAAAGTGGCAATTGACAGTATTACAATCACTATGGTGGCCTATACCATTGCCATGTCTATGGCCTTTATATTTGCACAGAGACAGAACTATGAAGTTGATTCAAACCAAGAACTCTTTGCTCAGGTATATAATTGTAATTTAAAACATTTATCTTAATTACTTCTATAGCTGAATATAATTATCTATATTTTATGAATTCTCATTAGCTGTGAACTTAATACTACCAGATATTCATTACAAAAGTGTTCAAAATTTCTTAAATTCTTTACCAATATCACTGGTCAACATGATTTTTGTCTCATGAGTACCAATAGTTGTACTTAATGCAGTTTTTTATTGTTTTCAAATATGTATTTGAAATTTCTCCATCGCCCACAGTTTTTTATTTCATTTTCAATTAATGGATTTAAATAATTATTTTTTTAATAAACATTTTTTTCGTCCATTTGTCCACTGTAGAATAAAGCCAAATGAGCTAACTCAAATGGTTTCAGCTATGGATAAGATATATCAAGGCAAATGGAATCTAATATTGTGGCCAATTATTGTTGCACCATCAAGAGGGATGCTCCACAGGTGAAATATAGCAGAAAATTGTCATTTCTTACTTTTTGGGTGAGTCTGAATGTTCAAATATTGTGTAGTTATGAATGTAGAAAATATTAAAGTGTTTGAAATTATAAATTCCTGTTTCTCGGAAACCTTGTGTGATGGAGAAAAATCGATATCATATTTGATTCACGAGAAAAAATGCTATCAGAATCACATATTTTTCTTTCTGAGACAAAAATAAAAGTTTATTTTTTGTTGCTCAGTGTATATTTATTCCTTCATATTGTAAGAATGATAGTAAACTAACAAGACCATTCAAGTTCATATTGAACACAGGATAATTAAAATTAAAAATATAAAAGTAACAGATGAGAAAATCATATTTAAAAACAAAAATTTTAATTTCCAGGAGTTATGAAATGAAAATACATTGTAAAATCATTATGTTTGTGGATTCAGCACATAGTGTTAAGGATGATATCATATCTGTTCTTTTTTTATTCCAATAAGAGATAATTGCATATGAACAGATTAAGCAGAACTACAGACATTGTTTGAAGGGAAATTGTTTCAAGCAGGGCACAATATCAGAATTTTGCAGTTTTAACTATGGACAAACATGAAGTTGTGCAAAAAATTATGCAAGTCAGCTAATGAAACCTTTGAAATGATTAAGAAGGGCACTGTTAAAAGAAAGTCTTTGCTGAAAATGATTGGTACAATATCACAACAAATTATGAAATTATTAATCTAGTCCCAGCACTCCCATCTGGAAAATTGGTTATATGTTAAAAAGTAATATTTATTTCACAAGATAAATATGATGTCCACCGCTGTGGTCTCGAGGTAGCTTGCTGCCTTGTCATGCTGTGGGCCCGGGTTTGATCCCCCGGTCGGGGCAGTTTTTCTGGGTGAGGTTTTTATCGGGGTTTTTCCTCACCTGTAAGACAAATGTCAGGAAAATTTTAAGGCCCAAACGGTCCCCGAAATCATATGGCCATCATCATCATCCTTATCATTATCATCATCCTATGTGGAAAGCAACGGGAAGCTACCACACCTACAATTCCCAAGTAAAGCTGCAAGCATAGCATGAAAATGCTATGATTGCAGTGAAGGACCTGCCTTCGGGCAGAATTACTATGGATGGATAAATATGATAATCTCAAGTAACAAACCCAAGTTTTAAAATTTTCCATAATCAAATTTTTATGTCACTTCTTTTTTATTTACATCCACAAGGGATTATTATCAAACCAATAAAAAGTTGTCAGAGATTTAACAGAAAGTGTGCTAATATAGAGTGAGAATATTTTCATCAACTTATGAAAGAAGACAAATATAATGAATTTATGACCAAAGAATATTTCTTGTTTGCACAGAAATCTTCAGCATATGACCTATAGTTTTGTGCTGTCGGAAAATTTGATTTTGACTTGATAATAAAAAAATATTAACATGATTAAATTTTATATTTTCAAATTAAATGGTCAGTTTTTTGTACACTACTGAAATACTATTACCGAAGTAGCTACCCACTTAATAATGAGTGGAGAACATATTTTTAATAACTCACCTCATAAAATTTCAAATTTCTTTGATTTACACCAGTTTCAGAAAACTTATCGTCCCTCTTCAGTCATGACTCCCACTGTTGAAATTCTCTGGTTGTTGATTTCTTTATGTACATCACCTCTTGTGCTGCCATCTTAGGTTGGGATTATAAATTTTGAAATTAAATTTTTATCCACCGGAATATTGAAGTTCATAGATTGATATTTATTCTTCTGAATGAATAACTTCTCCCACACTATCAATTCCAATGGTTTATCCAATAGAAATATTATAAATTGTGAAATTGAAAAATCAGCAATTGCTGCACATAGTTTGCTAGAACATCATAAAATTGAAAAAGAGGCAAAACTTTTGAAACAATTGGATAAACGTATTCACGTAGACTTTCACGGCCGGAGTTGCTATGATGATCTTGAAGAAGATTTTCGGGCTGTAGGCCGTGGTCGTGAGGTTTGTAGTTCCCCGACGTTTTGCCAGAGACTGCGTCTGGCATCCTCAAGGGGTTATTATCAATATTATTTTATTTTGCAAAGAGCAAAGCTAATGAAAAGAAACAGGTAAAGGACTTATTTAAAAATGTTACAGGGAGCCAGTAATGTTGTAGGCTCGTTCTTCTCATGCATGCCTATCACAGCATCACTCTCAAGGAGTCTTGTGCAGGAGACAGTTGGTGGGAAAACTCAACTCACCAGCTTCATTTCCTGCATTATCTTACTCTTTGTCATGCTGTGGATTGGGCCATTCTTCGAACCTCTCCCAAAGGTAAGTTATTAAGAACTACAGAACATGTCCTATGGAGGAAAAATTTCTGTGGTACCAGTATATAGTCATGAACAACCATACCTATGGGATCATAGGTGTTATTCACATGTTTTGTTTCTTTGTTAATCTATATGGTTAATTAATCTTGATAATAAACATGAAAATAACTGCAACTAATTATTTAATATGTACATCATCATTGGTAAATACAACAATTTGTCTATAGCGCATGTAAAAACTGG
The DNA here is from genome assembly GCA_030220185.1 of Diploptera punctata. NCBI lineage: Eukaryota > Metazoa > Arthropoda > Insecta > Blattodea > Blaberidae > Diploptera > Diploptera punctata. Next base: position 24,978 of record JASPKZ010007873.1, read on the forward strand.
GATACATACTTGATCCTATAAATAAGTTCACGATCATTGATTCCTTGAAAATCAAAGAATTTCAAACCTATATGTAGGATCAAGTGTGCATCCCATTTTGTAGTAGGAATATAGAACCATGCACATCATCTGGTGGATGGTGGTAGAGCACACTCAAATTCAGACAAGTCAATCACAGTTTTGCCATATTGGTGAAGAGTCTGTTCTTGCTGATGTAACCACAAATTAAACAAAAATACACTTATACTTTCTGAAGAAGTAAACATCTAAAGGCTGAATTATGCCAGTTGTTCCATGAGCAATGAACTTCAGACTAACATATTTTCCAAAAAAAAATAGTTTGCTCTAAAACTGTCAATTTTTTAATACTGACAATTCATCTATCAAGAGCAAATTTATTTGTTCACAGATTGGCCCAAAATGGTTTTAATATGACCATTTTAATTCAGATAAACTCATTTTACTGCCCTTCAGTGCTGTTACAAAAATATTTGCAAGCCTCACAGCTAATTTTAACAAATCTCAAATCTGTTGGAAGAACTACTCCAGAGATTTCTCTCAATACAATAAATAACTTTGCAACAAATTTCTGAAACATTGGTATTAATTGATGGCATTATTTTATACAAGTGAGTAAAGGTTTTGAAGTTATATACTCGAGCTAAGACAGTTTTTGCTCCTATAATTTAAAAAGTCAATATATTGCATGTTCTATCTTGAAATCCATACTGGTCTGTATTAATTATGAATTATTTTAACTCATGGCAATAGAAAGTGTTTTAAAATCCATTGCAAGGAATACAGACTGATAATTCATCTGAATCCTCAGAGACAGCAAAAGTTCCATACAACATTTTCAGAGCTACCAGGATGTTCATGATGCAACATGAATAACTTATTCAAACAGCTCAAAGAACTATCTCAAATAACTGAAATACATTTCCAGTGGATTCCATCATATGTGGGTTTTCAGAGTAATGAAATAGCAAATAGTTTGGGAAAAGAAAGGAAAAAGACACATCAAAAACAGAACAATTAACTTTCACTGAAATCTATTCAAAATTTAAAACACAGACAAACAAAATATGGAAATAACCACCACAACACAATTGGTATAGAACAAAGAACCCTGGAGACTTCATCAGAATTACACAGCAACAATAAGAATAGACTACTATAACAAGATATAAAACAAGACACCTTAGAATTCTTAAAATAATAGACAGCAAGAAGACATATCTAATCTGTCCAGAATGTGATACAAAACAAGCATCACCACAACATATACTCCAATGCATGAACAGCTCAGCAATGTATCTCTGGAATCAACCTGCATGTGTAATAAAATTACTTCAAAACAATAACCTCATTGACATTGTTTAGAACAACCTGGGATTAGTAACAACATGAATTATTTTTCACAATCCAGAATTATTTTTGTTAACTAATGCAACATAAAAATCCATGCTTCAGGATTCATTCTGGATTTTTTTGCTTTGTTGTAAAATTGGTACTTTTATAGCTTGTGATATGTAGCCTGCTGCTACTTGCCTTGAAATATTAGTGTAATCAATACCTTGAGAAATCTGAAAAGCAAATTGCTCTAAGTCACTATCAAGGATATCCATTTCTTTTTTAGACTGTAAAATACTGTGTTCATTTCTGTTAACTTTAAAAGTAGACAATTGTTGAATCAGATGCTTGATGATCATCATCATCATCATAGTACATTCACGAATTTAGGCCATTTGTTGACCTGTTTCGGCCTCAAGAGAAACACCATCCAGAAGTCTTTTGAGTGGACGTCCTGGTCTTCTTCTTCCTGCGGGTTGATATCTTAACATTAGTTTGGGTATTCTGTGATCTTCCATTCGATGAACATGTTGTATCCATCTTGACTTATAATCAGAAATTTTGTTTTCTAAAGATTCCATGTGTAATTCTTCTAAGATGTCTTCATTTTTTTTGTGATCTAGTAGTGTGTATCCTGCAGTCCTCCGAAGATATCTCATTTCAGCAGATCTAAGTCTCTGTATATCCTTCTGTTTCAACGTCCATACTTCGCTACCATACAAAAGAGTTGGAAGAGCCAGTGTTTTATACACTTTCAGTCTTGAATGCTTTTGGACTAACTGTGGCTTGAAGATAGAATTTATTAACCCTAAAATTCTTAAAAATTTAGATATTTTTGCATTTACATCCTTTTCTTCTTCATATGAGATATTGCATCCTAGATATGTAAAATTATTCACCTGCTCCAAAATTTTATTGTCCAGTACAATTTTACTTCTGACAGGATCTACACCTTGAAATGCCATAATTTTTGTTTTTTCTGTAGATATCTTTAATCCATATTCTTCTGTAATTTTGTTAATGCTTGATGATATTTGTTTTATTCCATACTATTCTATTTTAAAAGTGAGGAAAGAGAATTAAATTCATATGTCATTTAAATATCAGTCGCTTAATCAAAATACATGTTAACATTACACACTTACCTGCTAACAAGTCATGTTACATGTTAACATTACACACTTACCTGCTAACAAGTCATGTTACATGTTAACATTACACACTTACCTGCTAACAAGTCATGTTACATGTTAACATTACACACTTACCTGCTAACAAGTCATGTTACATGTTAACATTACACACTTACCTGCTAACAAGTCATGTTACATGTTAACATTACACACTTACCTGCTAACAAGTCATGTTTATATACACTCAATAGCACAATTAATCAAAAATGACTGCTGCTCTGAAATTGTATGCCTCTTTCCATCTCCCTTAGCTTTAGTAGTCAATCTCAATTCAGCCTGCTGTGGTAATTAGTTGCTAATATTCAACATTTTAGGTTTTCATCATATAACTATTATTATAACACAAATATATTTAATGATTGCAACACCCCAGGTTGAAATGTTCCTTTATAAGAGGACAGATAAAACAAAATAAGAGTTGATGTGTAAGTTGTCCCACACCTTAGTAAAGTGGTCGAAGGTGTCATGCCTTGGTGCAGAGCTATTGACAAGGACCTCAATTTCTTGGAAATGTCTTGTTTTCTGACGAGGCAACGTTCCATGTATCAGAATCTGTTAATTGGCACAATATAAGGATCTGGGGTACGCAAAATCCACACGTCTACCGTGAACACGTCCAGGATAGCACAAAAGTAAACATTTGGTGCGGCCTGGTGAAGAACAGGATTATAGGTCCTTTTTTCTTCCATGAGAAGTCAATGACTGGCCCGGTATACTAAGACATGTTGGAACAGTTCTTGTACCCCCAAGTAGCTGATTTGCAACCGCAAGTAATCTTTCAGCAAGATGGAGCCCCACCACAGTGGAGCCTGGATGTTCGGAATTTACTCAAAGAATCCATCCCAGATAGGTGGATTGGATGCGGTGGACCAATTTGCTGGCCACCACATTCGCCAGACATCACTCCACTGGACTTCTTCCTCTTGGGGTATGTAAAAGACCGTGTGTTTGCGACTCCAGTACAAGATCTTCATGATTTATGAACCCGTATCCTTGACACAATTGCAACAGTACCAATGGACATGATGGACAGAACTTGGCACGAAATCGAATACAGGCTTGATATTGTTCGTGCTACTAATGGTTCACATATAGAGGTGTTTCAGAGCATGGCAATGGAAATTCTTTGAGTTTCTGTTTTGTTTAATACTGACCTCATTTCATAATTCCGCATACTTTATTACTTATGATTAATTAAAATGTGGGAGGTTTGAAAGGGACATCCTGTGCATCCAGTTTTGTACAATAAGTGCTAATGATCACTCTATAGATAAAAACTCTTTTAACTGAAGCAGAGTTCTATTGTAAAACACTGAAAATATTTTAATGTCATTTCTATAAATTAAATGTTTATTTAATGACTGTTTCAGTGTATCCTAGCCAGTATCATTGTTGTGGCTCTGAAAGGTATGCTCATGCAAGCAAAGGATTTGCCAGTGTTCTGGAAACTATCCACATTAGATGGTATTGTATGGCTCATAACTTGCCTTACTGTAGTTCTTGCAGACATTGATTATGGTTTGTTCGTTGGTTTGGGGCTTTCTCTAGCTTCCATTTTGATGCAAGCAATGAAGCCATATACCTGCCTTCTTGGTGCAATGCCTACAATGGATATATACCTTGATTGCAATAGATACAAAGAGGTAAGTTTTCTAAAGCATGATTTAATTCAATTTTATACAAATTCAACAGAATCTCTCACATTTTTTAAATTCCTCATAGCCATGATCATTGCAGAAGAATGCATCTATGCCATAAATATCTATAATTGATCTGACTTTCAAAAGTTTGTAATATTTTTATATTATTGGAAGTCAATAAGAAATTTTAAGTAGTTTCATGTTTATACATCCCTATAAAAACTTAACTCTAAATTGTAATACTTTTTCACATTTACCTTCTTATTATAAACACATATATACACATTAAAGAAAACCATCTACTCAGCTCCAGGTTGAGGGAAGAAAATTAGTTAAAGCCTCTGTTACTGGAGATCTATGACTTACAATGGCAAATAAGTGACAGATAACTTAATAGCCTGCATAGAACTAACTAACAGGTACTATCAAATCCATAGGTTTATTGCTGCATGGACATAAGCTCTTCATGAATCCCTATTCTGAGCTGTTGTTTTCCAATCATCCCCTGTATAATGTACTTCCCTCAAATCATGGTTAATGTTATTCTCTCACCCTATTCTTGGCCTACCTACTGGGTGCTTTCCCTCTGGTTTTCCTACAAAGAGTTTCCACACCCCTCTTCCTTCCCCATTTGTGCCACAAATCTTGCCCATAGCAGTCTACGAAATTTAATTCTTGTTATTGTATCTGGTTTTGCAGAAAGATCATATAGCTCACTGTTATTTTTTTGTCTGTTAATCTTTCTTCTACGGGAGGAACGGAGAGGGGAGTAACAAGTATTTGAGAATAAAGTAATTAGGAAAAATTTTTGGACCACCAAAGGAGATGAACAGACAGGTGAGTGGAGAAGGGACTACATAACAGGGAAAAAAACAAACTTATTGTGGTCTTTATAGGAAGCCAGATATAATAAGAACAGTTAAAGTCTCGTGGAGCACGCCGTAGCATAGTGGTTAAGGTACTGCGCTAAAAAGCCGGAAGGTCGAGGGTTCGTGTCCAGGTGGGGTCAGGAATTTTTAACTGTCCCAAAACCTTCTGGCCGGCACTATGGCCCTGGGGGCGAATCAGCCTCTAAACTGAAATGGTCTACCGGACGCTTGTTGGGGGGGTAACGGCGGACGTCACGCAGGGCTGACAACCCGGCTGACATCAAGTGTCGATCGTCAAGAAAAAGTGGGAGCCTTAACCTCCTACTACCCCAAGGGCCTCCTGAGGCCTGCAGTGGGATAAAAAAAAGTTAAGTCTCGTAGACTGTGATGGGCAGGACATGTTGCATGTATGGGGAATGAAAGACTTGCATGGAAGCTTCTTGTAGGAAAACCAGAGGGAAAACACCCAGTTGGTAGACCAAGAATGAGGTGGGAGAATAACATTAACTATGATTTGAGGGAAGTAGATTATACAGGGAATGATTGGAAAGCATTAGCTCAGGATAGGGATAAATGGAGAGCTTATGTCCATGTGGCCATGAACCTAGGGTTCGATAGTGCCAGTGAGTAAGTAAGTAAGTAAGTTAATCTTTCTTCGGACCAAAAAATGTTTCCTGAAAATTTTATAATACAATAATAATATAACAATAATGTAATAATGATAATAATAATAATAATGGTATAAGTGTGCGGTTTCCACCTAAGGGCTCAAGATGGAATTTTAATGGAATTCTTCAGAGGTCTGGGTAGCATTTTATTACACACTTACTTGGGTTGCAGCTGAGCTATAAATTGGAAGATTTCTATATAAAAGGGGTAGCCGAATCCTACATAAATAAATAACTTGATATGACTTAACCTGTATATTTTGACTCTTAAAATATTATAAAATAATTACAATATAAATATACATAAACTAAATCTAATCTTAACCTAACTCATTTCTTATTATTATTTCAAAATACAAAAGAGATGCAGAGAGGGAGATTTACTTATTCAGAGACATTTTCTTATTTCAATCTAATATTTTGACTCCAAGTTCATTTCAAGATTCCAACTTAGTTTTCAACCTTATATTTCTTAATGGACATTATATAATTATACTTTAAGTACAAAGTAAAGTTCAAATCTATAATAATATAGAAAATTTAGATATTTTATTTAATGCCATTCTGGCCTATTAAGAAAAATAATGGACTCGCCCCATGTCGATGCTGGAACCACACAAGCCCAAGCTCTCAATTCAAATGTGCTTTATATTGTAGATATAACTGTAAATTAACGTACTTTAGTAGAGCTTGAAATATATATTTTTTTAAATTAATATGAGGACCCTGTCAGAGGCTATCTATCTGTCTATTTCTAACAAATATGATTACTTTAGGATCCTTTATTATAATTCATTATTTAGTTTAAAATTAAATTTGTCAGTTTCCCTTATTTTTAAAGATCTATCTTAATCTCTTTTCTTATTCTAATTCTATTTTAATGGAGAAATTATGTCATACAATAATGAACCACCTGGTTTGATAGTGCCAGTGAGAGTTTAGTCAATTACATATAATTTTAACATTTAATTATTAACATGCTTATTTATTATATTATGTTTAAATGTACTCAGTGAATAATAGCCCACAAAGATCATTGCAGGAAAGTCATTCCAAACATTTATGGTTTTATTTAATAAAGAAAATTTATTGAATTTCTTTCTTCATTGTCTATATTTACTTTTGAAACTCCGGTCATTCGTTCCCATAGTAAGATTGTACTTCCAACTGTGTTCTGTGATCAGCCATGCTTTTTAATTTCCAAATTCTCTACATTTTGCTTTAACCTACCTTTTCATGTCTTCTTTCTGATTATTCCTATCCCAATGATTATATAATACTGTCCGCATGACTTCTAACCAATGTAAGAAATATTACAGCTCTAGAGTATATTCTTCTAGAGATGCTATTTGGTACTTTCTGCAGGGATATAAACTAGCATCTGCATATTGCACTAAAATGAAGAACATAGTTTTTGTTGCTTTTGTTAAAATCATCAAAATAAAATATTGTTGTTGTTTTCTAATGGCGAGATTTGACACTTAAGTCATTTTCTCTCTGGCTTCCCAGTACAAGCAAACAAGGTCCTTAGATTGTTGTGCAGATGGATTTAAAGCTGAACAGACTAGAAGGTGGTGTTTGTCCATGATCAGGTCCGGGTCTTTGCATATGAAACACCTGTCTGATTGGAAAACGTGTATTCTATGGAGATGGTGAGCCAGGCAGTCGTGTCCTGACATCAGTCTGAATTTTGCTACTGCTTCCTTGCGGCCTTTATATTTTATTTCTGTGTATAGCTCATCAATTTTTTCCCATGATTTCCCTTTGGCTATTGCAATGTTTTCTTTCAGGTTTTCCATTTGGAATGCTTTCTTAACTTCTTCAATCTTTCTGTGAAGGTTCGATTTGGGGTGGGTTGTTATCTGTATTTTGGTATCCTTTTTGGCAAGTCCATCAGCTATTTCATTTCCAACTATTCCGATGTGTGAGGGCTATTAATTTGTTCTGGTTGTTGAGGTATTTCAGAAGTTTATGGCATTCCAAGATGGTTTCATTTTCTGGTGTTTGTCTGGAGGTTATTGCTTGTATAGCGGCCTTAGAGTCTGCCAGAAGAACAGCTTTTGTAAACATTTTTATTTGGAATAGGAGGTTCAGGAGTGCTACTTCTGTGGCTTTTACTTCACCTTCGAAGGCTGTATTGTTTGTGCCTACTGTAATATATTGGTTAAACAGATGAGAGTAGATACCTGCGCCAGCATTTTCACTCTTGGTTTTGGAGCCATCTGTGAAGACTCTTAGCCACTCTGGTCCTGGGAACTTTGTACTTATAGTTTCTAAGGTTATTTGTTTGGCTATTAATGGGTTTGTATCATTTTTCTTTATTATTTCGTCTATTGAGAGGGTTGCATTGTACAGTTGGTAATCTAATGGGCTTGGTATTTGAGGTGTTGGTTCAGTTTTGGCATCTAATTTATGTTTTTGGAAAAGATTACTAATTTTGTGGCGAAAGGAAGGTTGTGTGATTAAGATCTGGGATTCCACTGGCTATTTGTCTGGATTTATATAAGCTATGTTGGTTGTATCCAGGTGTGTTGATAAATTGTTCTTTTTGTGGGCTAATATTAGCTTCATTAATTATATCATAATAAAATGTAGTCTTCATATAATTCCCTCATAAAATTATAAACATTTCCTCTCATGTAAGCTTTGAACTATAGTATACTCCTAGTTATTTATAACAATATACTTGAGAAATGTTTGCTTGGTCTAATTTAATATGGGATACTGTCAAGGACAATTTTAACATCCCACTGTAATTTTGATTAAATTTGCTCGTAAATTTGCTTTTTTTTTATCATTTTCCTAAAGCTTTTAAAATTTGTGTCATCATGGTAATTCCTGCTTTTCTCTTTTGTATCATAAATAATTTAGCACCAAACATGAAATTATTTCAACATTCAGAATATATAATTGATTTTTATTGTAATATATTATCTTCTTCATCCAACCAAGTCTTAGGCCTGTAGGCATGTTACAATCTCACTGATGAATTGTGATTTTTTCATACACCAAACAACTATTAATTTTCCCAATATTTACTTATTGTAACATAGGAATGGACTTATATTTTGCTCTATAACTTGTGGCAGGATAAAGTAGATCAGACACCAATAAAATAAAACTACATTATTTCAGTGATTTTCATTAAGTCAATAAAATGTTTCCTATTATTCTGGAGACCCAGTAGAGTTAAACATTTGAAAAAGTGTACAGTACTATGCATGAGTATTTTATCAACACAAACCACTAGTGCTGATAAAAGAAAAAAAAACAATGTATTTATAAATTAATTATGGTAAATAACATTATGATGTTTTCAAGTTAATAATTAATAAAAAAATAATTAATAAAAAATGAGTTGTATGTCACCCTTTACTTCTTGTTCTTCAAGCACAGTACTGCAGTTTCAAGAGGAATCCCTTTCTTCTTCAACCATATTTACAAATTTTGTATTTCGGTCTACATCTTTGCCTTCATAGTTGCCATCTGGTGTTGATTAGATGAACTTTGAGATCAAATCTTACTTGTTAGGAATTTCAAAATTTCATCTTCAAAGTTGCCATCTGGTTTTGATTTGATGAACTTTGAGATGAAATCTTGCTCGCCAGGAAATATGACTTATTTTTTTATTAATTATTAATTCCAAACAATCTTTATTTCTAACGTGAGTTAAATAACTGTTCTATAGTATGGTACTATACGAGTAAGTAATTTACTAAATATTTTATTTCAGGCTCGTGAAATACCAGGAATGAAAATTTTCCACTATGCTGGTGGACTTAATTTTGCTACAAGAAATCATTTCAAGAATCAACTTTTTGAATTAGTGGGCATTAACCCACAGAAGGAATTAATACAAAGAAATAAACATTCAAAACAAACTCCAACTCCTAAAAATTGGCAAGATGGTAACCAAGAAGCTAAGGTATGGAATTATCAATTTATTTTACAAATCATTTTTTTTTAAAAAATGTTAACATAAAACAAAATGTAGGTGAAATTAAAGATAAAATGTTTTTTTCTCATTTGTTTATATAGGAAGGAATAGTAAATTTGAGCTTCGTAGATCAGAATGAAGAATGTATGGGAGATTCAATAAGGGAACAAGTAACTTACGGAAGCATTAATGAAGTGGTAAGACTTTCTGTAATCTGTTTAGCCAAACATATTGTGTTATTTTATCCAGTAGACATGATGGCAACTTACATTATTAAATGTACATAATTTTCAGTTGTTACTATATTTTTTATTTCCAATAGAGACAAAAAAGGACTGTAAACTAACCATTTGCATAGCATGTGGAACCTGCAGGTTCTTGCCAGATAAGCTAAGGTTCCTATCCTCAGCCAATTTAATCTTTCTTCAATGGCTTGTTTCCTAAGTTCAATCCAAATAATATCCTCCCACTCATGTTTATGCTGAAGTAGGTATTAATTATGGGTGGGTAAATGGTGATGGATTTTGGGTGTGCGATTTATCACAGGAATTCCCATAATGTGAGAATTTTAGGTTCGCGGTCTAGTCAGGGTGGGTTCAGTGAGAGATGAGGTTACTTTATCACAAGGAACAACAAGGAGGTTTGTACAGGCAGCGATAGTGTTATCAATAATTGTAGTTTATAAATCACTCAATTTATTTATTATAGTGGTCACTATACATATATTTAATAAAATGAAAACACTTGATGATACGTTGTGTATAGCGATCTGGCTTCTCTATGGAATAATGAAGAATTATTACCCATTAATATAGTAATATAAAAATTATGGATCAAAATCCTCAAGTATTGATTTATTACGATATTCTGTTAAAATATTTTACTTATTAGAGAACTTAATGTAATACGTAGAGCTATTTGAACTTGCCCTGAGTTCATCCTCCTCGATTAGGAGTTACAATTTTCTATTTGAACTAGTAGCGGTAGTTATTTTCCCACAGTTAAAATAAAACTTAATCGATGTTCTCCCTTCGCTAGCTGGGAGGCTTGTTTATTGTACACATCTCAGTTTTATAACTTCAGTATTCCTTCAATCGTTCAGATTGCTACAGGAGAAGGGGTTACAATTTATTCCCATTGGTTTATACATATGTGGACATATATTACATATAAATAAAGGGTGTGAATTTTCTTTGTTTCTGTTTGTGACATAGCTAATAATAGGCATGTGTATCTCACATTATTTACTGACAATGTTGCCAAGTGTTCATAGTTAGGCCTTTTGGATTTTCTATTTAGGGTGTAGCAACTTATTTAAAAGCCATTAGTTTCTATTAATTTTAATGTGTTTTTCATAGTTATCTTTTAACAAATATATGTGTCAAAATTTTAATTTGAAACTTCAGTTGTCAACATTTTATCATACTTGTCATTCATAAACATTATTTTGACTTGACATTCTGATGCATTTCTATTAACAAATAGTTTGGTATCTATAGGTTCCTATTGTATTCAGGTATCTGGAATTCATGTATTCCTTTGTTATACCATACATCTTCTAGACTTTCTGGCGCCATCTATATTGGAATAACCGAAATTTAACTAAAGGAGTTGTCTTAGTCATTTATAAAAAAAGGAAACCAACTTTCATATAATTAATAAAATTGATTCATTAATATTATCATTGTATTGCAAATAAATTTCTGAATAGTTTAAGTCCAAACTTGACTAATTTATCTTTATTGTAAGCTACTTTGATACTTTTACTACTAATGAGTGATTAATTTAAAATCTGATGTTTTATAGTAGAGGCCTAAATAAGTTCTGCCTTCAATGCTAAGATTCACAAGAGATTTTAAATATAAGAATCCTACTTTATCAGGCTAAGAGACACGGTGGAGATAAGATGGCAAGCCCTGTGCTCCAGTTCACTTCATCCCCTGGAAATGTTCTAGTACATCAATTTGATCTTAATATTCTGATAATTTTTTATTGCAGCAAGATTGACGTGCCTACTTGTTTGTTACCGAGCATAGTCTGCAACATTTGCAAAGATGTTGAACTTATCGGAAACACAAAACTTTTTCATCTCTATGTGGATTAGTCTACTGTTGGCTGATTCTTACTAGAAAACCACTATACAAAAAATGTTAAACTGAAAATATATAAAACTATTATTCTACCAGTTATATTATATAGGTGCGAAACATGGACTCTTACTTTAAGGGAGGAAAGGAGATTACAAGTGTTTGAAAATAAAGTACTTAGGAAAATTTTTGGACCAAAGAGAGATGAAGAGACAGGTGAATGGAGAAGACTACATAACAATGAACAACATGGTCTTTATGGGAAGCCAGATATAATAAGAACAGTTAAGTCTCATAGACTGCAATGGGCAGGACATGTTGCACATATGGGGAATGAAAGACTTGCATGGAAGCTCCTTGTAGGAAAGCCAGAGGGAAAACGCCCAGTTGGTAGACCAAGAATGAGGTGGGAGAATAACACTAAGTATGATTTGAGAAAGTAGATTATACAGGAAATGATTGGAAAGCATTAGCTGAGGATAGGGATGTATGGAGAGCTTATGTCCATGCGGCCATGAACCTACAGGTTTGATAGTGCCAATGAGTAAGTGAGTAAGTAAACCACTATACAAAACAATTGACACCTGCTATTCTCCATCTGATTATATGAGCATCTCTTGTGAGATACAACATATTTACCATCATTCATCTAGGAAGAGGTCAATTTTTTAGTGGAATACATTGTCAATACAAACATAAGAATATTTAAAATATAAATCAATGTGGTTGTGAACTAAATCCATTGTATAATTTTTTTTCAAAATAGGATATCCCACTTGATACAAAGATTTAGATGGAAGAAAAATAAATTAAGTAAATCAATTTTAATACTTTGGTTTAATTTTAGAAAAAGAAACATGGAATAAAAAAAATTAATAAAGGGGAAAAAATTATCATTGGTATGCTGCACTCAGTCCTAGGAGTAGTAATATCCTCAACAAGACTAATAGGATTATATTATATTCAGTTACTCATAGCATATTACTTTATGGCACAGAAATTTGGACAATGAACCAACAACATAAAAAATTGAGAACTACTGAAATGAATTTTTAAGAATATCTAGAAAATTGAGAATAAAAAGAATAAAGAAGGCAGAGATGATAACAATAGAAGTGAAAGATTTAACTACAATAGTGAAAAAAAAATATCTATAATGGTATGGACATGTACAAAGAATTGTATAAGTGAAAGTTGAGGTTGGTTCTTTACAGGGGTAGGGTCTATGGGAGTGAATATTGTAGACAGTTTTTTGAGAAATTTGTTAGTATTTTAATGACCTCATGCTTGTAGGGGTCACTAATTTAAATATAAAATTAATGTTGGGTTTCCCAGTTTCCCAATTTCATATTCACGTGATATTTATAGAGTGACTAAGAAACCAAATTATGATAAAATATGTATCCTTTTGATTCATTATGAGCCATTTACAAATTTAGCGATTTCTAGATCACTCTGTCTACATACTTGTGCTTCACAGTTCAGAGAAGGTGCTGTAACAAGGAAGAAAATATTAAACTTATGGATAGTATTTGGTACAGCAGAGGTTCTGTGTTTGTGAGTTTTGCCAACTTTTTGGGACATCATAAGGCATTACGTTTATGCAAGCAGAAGTAAAGAACCATCAAAAAAGCGACATTTCCGTTGATATGGCAATGATGGAAGCATGTTTAAGAGCATCTGTTCCAACAGTCACAATTCTTCAGATCCAGCAAATGATAATAGATTACCATACTACATTGTCAAATATTTTGAAAAGAAGAAGCAATTTAACAACCCTTAAGTTAAGGAAAGTTCTAACATGTTAATATTTAATTTTAGGAAGTTATATTTTGAGGTTATTTTAATTATATTATTTTTGGTCTGGACATCTTACCTCAATATTAATGTTGATTTGTTCTTGGACATGTTTTCAAAACAATTCTCTGTTTTATCTTCAGCTGGGAAAGCTGAAGATAAAACAGAGAATTGTTTTGAAACATGTCCAAGAACAAATCAACATTAATATTGAGGTAAGATGTCCAGACCAAAAATAATATAATTCTAACATGTTGTTTGACATTTGTGCTTGGAAATTAGCATAGGTAATATAGATGTATGTAGAAGAGAAATATCTAAAAATATAAGTGTGAAAAATGATGTTACTTCTACTTTAGGGACTACCTCAAAATAACTAAGTTTGATTACTAACAAACATCAGCAATGGACTAAAAGGCAGACAGTGATTTTTAATGTAAATATCCATCACAATCTAAAAAAAGCCAAAGCACAGATGGAAAAAGAGAAACAGAAGAAGATTCCTCTTGGACCTGTTGCCAAAATGGAAGATAAAACTGGGCTCCTGTAAAAAAAAGTTGCAGCTATTGGCAGTGCCTATTTAAAATACCTTAGTGTAGTGTCAGAACAAGATACCAGTAAAGTTATAGACAAACAAAATATGAGAATGATAAAGAACAGGAAGAAAGATTCCAAGGAATGTTTAGCTGAATCTACTTTGATCCTCCAATATGGTCTAGGGTAACATTGTTGTCTCAAATACAGTGGACTTTGGCTCAATCCCTGGTAAAGACTAGTTTTCTAGGAGAGTTTCTTTTCAGGTTTTTTCCTTGCCTGTAAAACAATTTTAAAAATGTATGGTCCAAATAGTCCCCAAAACTATCTGGCCATCACAATCATTCATATTATATTTGCTTTGTTTAGTATGAAGATATGAGAATTATTGAATCTTGCCATAAATGTTTGTGTTTTCTTGGAAGTGGCCTTGGCATTAAGCTGATTACTTATCAGGGAGGCCCTCCATAACCTTGTGAGGCCAAAAAGGTATGTACAGCCTTTGAAAAAAATGATGGCGCAACTCTTGATGGATGAAAAGTTAGAGTTTTGAAGAGCAAGTCACACCAGTACATTGTTACATATTCTGACTCATTTGAGTATAAAGCGGATGACACAAGTCTCCATTCATGCAGCATTCATATCGTTTGCTTCAGTGGAGCAGTCGGTAAGATGCTCTTTTCCGACGATGCAGGCCCACGTTCAATTCTGGTCAGGTATATTTTTTTGTTTACTATTATTTAATAATGTCATTAATTTTCATAATGCCTATATGTTACCAGGCTTTGTTATATAAATAAATTTGTATATATATGGAAACATTCCCGGTCGGGACAGGCTCCTGGGTGAGATTTTTTCGGGGTTTTTCCTCACCTTGTAAGATAAATGTCAGAAAGCTTAGGGCCCAGTGGTCCCCAAAAATCATCTGCCCATAATCATCATCATTCTTCACCGGTGTGGTAAGAAACGGGAAGCTACCACACCTGCAAAGCATAGCATGAAAACACTAAGATTGCAGTGAAAGACCTACCCTCGAGCAGAATTACTGTGGAATGGAATATATGGAAATATATAAATTAAAGGAAACAGCTCATATGTATAGAAAAATGAATTACGATTGTAACGTCTCATTACTTTGTTTACAAAACACATGGCATAATAAAATTATTTATTTCCATTACTAATACAAAATGCATCTGAATAATTTAAGTTAAGTTAATATCTAATTTCGTTATACAAGTAAGTCCTGAAGTATTGCATCTCTTCATACAGATAATTTCTAGGGGAGATGGTTGTGGTCTAGTGGAGGGAGCTTGTTTCCCGTGCTTGAGGTCGCGTGTTCGATCCTGCTGTCATGCTTTTTTTCTTTCGTCCTTATTTCAATTAATTTTCTTTCTTTTGTTTCATTTCTTTTGCTTTGTTTTATTTTCAGTATTTACTGCACTACTTATTTACACGAAATTGTTTTCCATTGCACGACACACAACAAAATAAACGGATTTAGTTTCTCAAATAGTTGTATACTTGTGAACCAAATAGCTGATCTCTGATCATGCACAGTGGCTTCGTTCTAGGACTTGAAAATTATCTGTGCGCCATCAATTATTTCAAAGGCTGTACAAGTAAACCAGAGTTTACAATCCTCTCATGACACGTCATATCTCTGTAATGCACATATAGCATGGAGCATGTAAAAATACTTATGAAGGGAGAGGTTAAAGTAAAGAAATGAAAAGAAAGGAAACTACTTCAACAGATGAAAGTATCATACTTCGACATTAGTTAAGAAATGAACCAATATTCATAGGACTACAATTAATTAAGTCCACTACAAAGTTGCTCTTTATTATTCATAAAGAAAAGAGAAATTTAGTATAATTTATGATTTAATATTTGTAGGAAATAACACTATGAGGTTTCTTTTAATTATTATGAGTTAGATATTTTGACTCACCTTATATTTTTTTGATATTCTGCAGACTATAATTTTGTCGTGTCTATGCAACATTGTCAATATATTCTAATTGTTGTATTTGCAGTTGTCATCCTGCAGGTTGATTTCTACTTCCTCTGTTGGCTGACTGATGACTTCCAAATCCCTTTTTTATTTGGAAGTTCATCGGTCAGCCAACAGAGGAAGTAGAAATCAACCTTACAGAATGACAATAGCAAATACAACAGTTTAGAATGCGTCGACAATGTTACATAGATGCTACAAAACTAATCTGCAGAATATTAAAAAAATATGAGGTGAGTCAAAATAACTAGTCTCATAATAACACTTTATGATGTTTTTATTATTAATTCAACACTTCTCACTGAAGGATAAATAATATTTGAAGAGAAAAATATACTTTATGATCCCTGCACCTCGGTGAAAAATTATTTTAAAGCAACAAATTTTGACACACGGTTTCTATAACCAAATTGCAACTTTTTTAGGAGTGAAATGATTATAAATTTTAAGAAAAGTTGGTCTTTAAGGCCATTTTTGGCTCACCTTATTGTAGAGGACTATAAATGTTTTCTCAGTACATTTTACTAAGTTATAGTTGTTATTGTGAATAACAATTCAGACTTATCTAGCTTTTTTTTGTAAACTCTACCCATTTTTAGAAAGCGTAATCTGTTATAAATTTTCAAAAAGACTACTTTCTTTATTATTTTGCATATACTTAAGTTATTTTAATCTTAAATTTAAAATGAAAAATAACTCTCCTTAACTTTATAATTATTTTTATTAGTATAGGTTAGTTGGTTACTTATTTAGCCTAAGTAGAATTAAGGCCATGTGCTTTATCTTCCATTCACCAGGACAAACACATGTTTAATTAAAATACAACAACCCATAATTATAATCTTAAATTAATACTAAATTATGGGAATCAATTAATATAAAAGAATGTAAAAATTATGAGTAATTAAAAATTTAAAAGGTTTAGTAGCTTATTATTTTAATTTATATATTTTGATTTAATTGTGAGAAAATAATTATATTTGATTTTATTTCAAGATTTGTCATGTAAAGCTTCATTAACGCATAATAAATAAGGTGAGTCTGTAGCATTTTACCTCATAAAAGTTGAGGTACATTGCTACAGGCTCACCTTATTTATTAACAAGAACCTCATAATGTTAATTCTTATTATAATTTTATAATTCACTAACGAATTTTCAATTATAGGCACAAAATGGCTGAGTCTAATGTAACATTGGTTTTTGACAAAATTGGCAACTTATGCATATCAAATAGATAAAATTGAGAATTCTATTCATATTACCATCCATTTTATTCCTGAAGCAAATTTAAGAGATAAACATATAAATAGTCCATACAAAGCTTATAAGTAAACTGATAAATTAGGTATAAAATTCAAATTACAGTATTTCGAGATTTGATTCATGGAGGGAGTTAAGATTTTGCAATCCAATAAGAACAGTTATTATTATATAATTTGTTAACACACCTATGTATATATTTTTAAATTTTAGATCCATGGCATTATTCTTGACTTCTCGGCACTCAGCTATATTGATCCATCTGGTGTCAACATATTGAGATTAATCCAAGAAGCTTATAGTAAAATTGACATATTTGTCTATTTCACTGGATTATCAGGTAAGTTATTTCATGTGGCCAGTAAAAAGAGGAAGAAAAATGAAAGAAAAAAGATACAACTTTATTTTTCTCTTTTCTTTCAGGACCTGTGTATGAGAAGTTGCAGAAATGTGGTCTATTTTCACAGTCACCAGATTCATTCAAGACATTCTCAACAGTTCATGATGCAGTCATATTCACTCAGAGTACCATCAACAAACCTGCCATTGTCAACAGGATATGAAGTTTCTTCCACTTGCTTCTTTACTTAATTATTTCTGTGGTTCTTCAAAACAAGAGATCTCATTTACAAGCTCTCCACACTGCATTCTGGTTTATATCTTAAATTCTTTTCATTCAACTTGATTTGATACCTCCAATCGATATTGTTTGATGACCAATAGTCTACACTCATTAGAGTTTCATAAAGTTTATTATTTTATTCCCTCTCTTTGATTAAAGTTAATAAGTATTAATCAAATTAGAAAATTACTTCCCAACATTGTTATTTACTTATCCAATGACAGAGATTGATGGTATTTTATCTTCTCTCTGACTTACCAATAAGGCTTGTTAGGTTGTTAGCATTTTGTGTTGTATGGTTTTAGTGGTACACAAAAAAAGATGATATCATCTGGATTGTTGCAGAGTACACATTTGTTACTTCCCAACACAGTTATAGCGTAGAAAATTACCCATGTGTGGTAGGTCTTGTCCACACATTTCAATTGAATGGACTTGAATGTGATTCATGTTTTTTAGCTACAGTAATGGAATGCAATTACCAAATCACAAGAGAGCTGTAGTAAAATATATCTCTTACTATCTGTGCTGATGTAACCATGATTGATTTCCGATATATAATATTTACAAAATTTATCAGGCAAAATACAGTATTATCTGGGAAAATAATTTTAATCTTAAGACCATCATCATACAAACATAATAAAATATTGAGAGACAAGTATTGTACATAGTTATTGTACTATATATACTACATGTGTACTCTAGTCATCTTCCAGTACAATGAGACACATAATTAATTTTTCCTGTTACATTCTTTTCTTTATTTTATAAGTTTTAATTGTACCTTTACTTCAGGATCAAGTTTAAACAACATTGATATTTTAATTATGTACTGAATATTTATTGTAAAATATGTTTTATTTTCAAATATAGTAATAAATATTTTATTTGATTCATTATTATCTGGGCTATTCCATGCCAAATGTTAATAAAGCAATTCAACCTGATTGCTTTGTATTTTAATGAAACTTTGTGGACTCATTTTTCCCACAAATATAAATGAAAATATAGTTTTAGAAAATTCTAATTATTGTACTTTCGATGCAATTAATATTTTTTTTTAAATCTCAAAGAAGAAAGTGTTTTTTCCTGTGCTAATATTTTCAATCATCAATATCTAGACCTCTGTAAGTCCTAGAGAGCTTATATATATATATATATATATATATATATGGCATGATAAGAAAAATAAATGCCTGGACGGGATTCGAACCTGGAACTCTGGGTCTGTACCCCAGCGTGTTATCCATTACACCACCAGGCAAATCCAATTCAAACACTTATCTTTCTTATATATGTATTATATTCTCCATTATTACTATATGTCGCGAGAACTCGGTCTTTGCTGCCATCTACTAGCTGACTATAACAAGTAAGCAAATTAAAGAGAATATTTTAACTTTATAGCAGTGATGCTTTATTGATGTTATAATTAAATTTTTAACATTGAGCAATGCAAGCTTAATATGGCATTTATTTTTCTTATCATACCATATTAAGCTTGCATTGCTCAATGTTAAAAATTTAATTATAACATCAATAAAGCATCACTGCTATAAAGTTAAAATATTCTCTTTAATTTGCTTACTTGTTATAGTCAGCTAGTAGATGGCAGCAAAGACCGAGTTCTCGCGACATATAGTAATAATGGAGAATATAATACATATATAAGAAAGATAAGTGTTTGAATTGGATTTGCCTGGTGGTGTAATGGATAACGTGCTGAGGTACAGACCCAGAGTTCCGGGTTCGAATCCCATCCAGGCATGTATTTTTCTTAATAATAATAATAATAAAGAGAGACTTCGGCCAATAATAGAATCTATAATGCCAGGTAAAATAAAGCTATTATTATTATTATTATTATTATTATTTTTCTTATCATGCCATACTAAGCTTGCATTGCTCAATGTTAAACATTTAATTATAACATATATATATATATATATATATATATGTTATATTGCAGATTTTCGTGGATATAAGTATGAATGTGAAAGTTTTCTTGGGTTTTCCACATCTTGGATTCAAGTTCAGCCTCTGGCCACTGATTCCGATGTTTCGGCATGATCCCACATGCCATTATCAAGGAATGATAAGTTTGAGTCACAGGTTTAGTTCTTATATAATAAAACACAGAGTATTCACTGTGGTCCGTTTCCGAAGATATACATCCATCCAAGGTTTAGTTCTTATGTAGTTAAATACCTTCAGTTTTCAGTGTGGCCCATTTCCGAAGCCGTACACCCATCCATGGTTTAGTTCTTATGTAGTTAAACACCTTTAGTATTCAGTGTGGTCCGTTTCGGAAGCCATACACCCATCTAAGCATTGACCACACTCCATGTTGCCCAACTGTGGTTTTCTTCATATCTTCTTCACTGTTCTATTGATGACATGGTGGGCAGTGAGAGCAGTTTTCCATGTATTACCCATCCAAGTGTTTTGTGCAGGCAGAAAATATGTTAACTAATAAACTGTCTTTCTCTTTCTATTCCGTACTATGTTGCCACTTCCTGTCCTTTGTATTATGTTGTTTGATTGGCAGGTAGAGAGCTGACAAATACTGTGCATTTTAATGATCCGTCGTTCTGCGCGGTCAGTGGCAGAATGACTAACTTTGCAACCCTGTTACTTTTGGGGTTACGTCTAGGAGTGAGTTGTCCCTTCCTTGCCCTTCTCATTGCTTGTTGCCACTTGTGATTTATTGTGAGGCTTGTAATGGAGAGACGACAAATACTGTGGTTTTAAATGATCCGACCGCTTGAGCGTCCCGTGCTTAAATGACTAATATGACAACCATGTTAAGATCTTTCACACGTGTTTAGGGATTCTCCCCCCACATTTGAAGTTGAAAAATTTCAATAGGTGATCGGATGTACAGTTTTCTCCTACATCCCTTCCACAGATTCAGTAGATCGGCGACACTAGCGCTAAAACTCTTCCCCTCCGCCCGTGAACAGTTAACTTGGATGTGTAATAGATGGCAATCTTTGGGCATCATCTCAGCTATATTCCATGAAAAGAGAGAGAAAGTGTGCCAAATGTGGAATACTGTTTTATATTTTGCTGATGAAAACTGTGGTCATAATAAAGGAATGATAGCGCAAAACCTTGTCAACCAACCGTTGACTTCATTTGCCAAGCTTTGGAAGAATGGACACTTACAATCACACGAAGACACTTCTTACTACAAAGTATGTGTTCAAGCTAGTTTAAACTTCCTGTAAAGCTACCATAAAAGTCTTGAAAATCAGGTAAATACTCAACAAGTAAAAGAAAACAAAGAGAGGCTTCGGCCAATAATAGAATCTATAATGCTTGTGGGTCAACAAAACTTTCCTCTAAGAGGCCACTGAGGCTGGGCCTCATAATGAGGATAATTTTAGAGAATTGTTAAGATTTAGAGTGTCTGCAGGAGATGAAAATCTTAAGCAACACTTGTCAACAGCCTCTTCAAGAGCCACGTTTATAGGCAATACAACACAAAATCAATTAATAACATGCCGAGTTGAAGAAATAACATATGTGGCAATTCATTCATCCAGCCTCCTGTGTAAATCTAAATAAATCCCTATCGGCAATAATAACCAGATGATATTATAACATCATTAAATGAAGCAGTTACTGGACTTAGGTCATATTTATATTCAAATTGATCAGGGAAGAGAGTGGAACCTGATTATGTAAGAGCAAAGGCCGTATAAAATGATCCAAAGAAGTCAGCATCAATGTAATCAAATTATTAGTTATTAAAGAATACTGACAACTCAGGTAATGTAAACCTTTCTTTTGTGAAGACGGAAGTGGCTGACACATGATAATAACTTACTAATGACAATGATCCTTTGCTCGACAGATTGAGTAGAGATATCTTCTAAGCCTCCAGTTAACTGATTTAGCGTGATAACCATAACCCATTAGCTAATGTACAAGCGGGGGTTTTACCCTGACACAAACATCGTTAGCAAAAAGTGTGGGAACATGGCAAGTTTCTAGCGTCGGAAGCCTAGGAAAAAACCCAAGCCTAAGAAGAAAAAACCCAAGCCTAGCTAATGTTTGTGACTAGACTGTACGTGAAGCCAGCACGGGGAAAAAAAGGTCCAACCTCTGAAGGCGTAAATCGCCAATAATAAATTTGTAACACCCCCGGGATCAAAATAGGAGGGCGCATTAACCAATTATATGTTTCGTTATATGTGCCTAAGCACAGACCTTAGGTCCACGTGATCGAGGTAGTGGGAGTAACTAATTTACCTATAGGCGAGAGAGGCTTCTCCTCGTCACTTACTTCTCGTGTATAATTTCATCAAGTCACTTCAAAACACTACGTTCTAAAAAGTTGGATAAATTCACTTCATATATATACAATTACTTGCAGTTTATAAAAGTCAAGAATAAACTACTTTTACCAGATATTCTTTGTACATTAATTCTGCCCGACGAAGTCCTCGTGGAATCCCGAGATAAGAACCTCAACTCTACCGAATACCAACCGAGCAACCTAAGTTCTCACACATGGAGAACTCCTTCAGTATTCCTAGTGTCACTAGATCCAATCTTTACCTCTTGGCCCAACAATAAACCCCTCTCCATATTGGCTCCCTAACGTGCGGGCAGAATAGGTCGTAAAGTAACACACGAATAGAAATCAACGGCAGAACGACTAAGTCCCACGACCACGAGGCAACCAGGACAGAGAAGATGATGGCAACAAGCAGACACGACAGCAACTGAAGGAAGGAAGCAGTAAGTGACACAACAACAGAATAAGCATTTTTTTTACTTTTTACCTATATAAGAAATCAAAATATTACAGTGATTTAACGGAGAATATATCTGTGTGTATTTATGTTGTTAAGAAGTAGGAATAGAAAGAGGCAGGCAAATAAAGATAAAAAAATGGATAGGAAACACGAAGAGATTAGGGAGAAGGCTTGTGGGCAACTGATTGAAGGAGAGAACGAAATCGTAAGGATGGGAGAGGACAACGAAGATGGCAGAGAGAACTTAGAGCAGAGCACAGGGGAAAGTAATGAAAACAACGCAAGAGTAGAAGCTAGAGGGGAAGTAGAGGACAAGGGAAATCCAAGCACCGACACCATGAAATACATGGAAATGCTAATGTCGAGAATAGAGGAGATGGATAGAAGTAGGAAAATGGATTTAGAGACGATAGATAGAAGTAGGAAAATGGATTTAGAGACGATAGATAGAAATAGGAAAATGGATTTAGAGGCAATGCAGAGGAATATGAAACAGGAATTTGAAACTTGGAGAGGACAGATGGAGATAAGCAGGGAAAAGGATGTATTTACGTTGAAAGAAACATTAAGGGATGAGATGAGAAAAGATAGAGAGATGCTAGAAGCGAAAATAAATGAATCGTCAGCGTGTGTAGAACTAAAGATAAATAAAATGGAACAAAAACTTATTAAAGACTCAGAGAAAACAGAAAACAGGGTAATAAGTCAAATGAGAACAGAGATGAACAATAGTATAATAACGTTACAAACTAACTTAGGGGAGAAACAGGAGGAATTACAAGGGGAAATAAAACGAGTCGACAAGAATGTGCTCTGTAGTGTAGAGAACTCGGACAAAAGGGTAAATTATATGTGTCTATTTGTACAAAAGCCAGCCCACGAACAAGAAACACTAAAGCCCCAAGTAGCTCAGAAAATTGCAGAGCAGGATAAACGCTCTGAATTGATCGAAATGATAGTAGAGCCTAGATTTAATGAGTTAGGCACTAATATAGAACAGAAAGTGACTAACGAAACCAGCAAACTAAATGATGAAATAAGTGTCATCACAAAGAACATAAATAGTAGAGGTCAAAAGGATAGGAGCCCCGAAAATGAATCATACGCGTCGGAGAGTGTTTCTTGGACGACGGCTAATCACAAAACATATGCACGTATAGAGATACTAGGGAACCCAGAGATCGCTAGTAATTCTGTGGCGCATACTAACATAGATGATAGAAGTAAGAATCATTTGAAAAATTTTGACAAAAGTCTAGTCATCATATGTGAATCTAAGGATAAGATTGAGGCTGTAAAGACCCGATAAATTACCATGCGAGTGTTCAGAGTTTGTTTGCGTGTGGGCGTAGTATCGCAAAACATGTATATAATAATAGTACAGGAGGCCTTTGCGAGTTAACAGACTGTGAAATTAGACACTAATAGTATTAAGGGTAGATAGACGGACAGTGAAAATGACACTCGAAAAATAGGAGGGAGAGATTTTTACACGTAAGAATGACAACGGAATGGATATATTACGTATGTGTGTATGTCTTGCATTGTACTATATTGTATTGTGTGCACAGGTAGACACTACTGTGATTTTAGGTATGAGATAAAGGTCAATGTAAACGCTGAAATTATGCAGTACCCAGGTAAGGAAGTGGTTATATACCGACAAAATTTTGATATAACATACAAAAGGTACAAACATATAAGCTCTACATAATCCCCAAACGAAAAAAAAAAAAAAAAAACAAGACCTGATAAATTATACTTAAATGCATGAACCAGTTTTCACGGGATTCGAACTCAATACTAGCTGAGATTAGGACATAAATGAAAAGTATTAGTGAAAAAAAAAATAAATAAGTGTTGTATGGTAAAGTACCAAATATAATCAGTAATTAAAATAAATAACACTAATAAAGTGATTAAATAGGCCTAGATGAAAACGCTAATCGCGAGAGGAAAGGGCAAAATGACTGCGAAAAAAAAATAAAGTGAAATGTCAATTTAGATATTAATCATGATAATACCCCCATATTGATGAATATGATATAATTAATTGAATTAGGGTGAATACATAACACATGCATGTCCACTTTCAGCTAAGATTGAGGGTGATTAATAAATTGTTGATTTGAACTTATCGATAGAGAATGGATCTATATTTTTAAATGTTTTAACCCAATCGCTCGAGCAGAAAGCTGCAGTATCTACTTAATCCAGTAAATGTTAAAATGAGCCCAGATAGGCCATTGTCATTGTTTAATACATATAGGTAATTGGAGAAACTTGTACAACAATCTGAATACGAATAATATCATGATGATTATGATTCTTTTGTCTAAAATAACAATCAGACAGCGTAAATATAGGAGCTAATGAGACAGGGTGAAGCTCAACGCACCTTAATTGAAAGGCCGAGTGACGGTGTGAACCTATAAAGCGTGAGGAATTTATTTGTTGATTATATTTACAGAATTTAATTTGTAGACGTGGGCCGAAGCGGCACGTCACTGTGTTTGTATAACACGTGCTATTTTGTTGAAAATATTTGAGGGCAAGGGATCCCGTATTATCTAATAATGAGATGAGATGAAGTCATGGTCGCTGGTGGAAGCGAATGTGACATACTATACGATTCTGCATTCGAAGGAAATGATTTTGCACGCTTAAGAAAATAACGTCGTTTGGCTGAGCAATGATATAGCCAGCTATGCTTTGGCAAAGTAAATGGGCCGAAATATGTTGAGAATAAAATATTAAGAATCATGAATATTTCATGGATTAATAATCATGATGAATTCGTACGTATGCAATACCTATGGGGAAAATATGATAAGGGTGTAATACTATCAATAATAATTGTTTATAACGATAGCACAGCTGCTTAAACGCGATATTTAGTATTTTGGTCGCAAAGATATAGATCCATGTAAATAAGTCTTATTGACTCAATTTAAATTAAATTTAGCAAGACTGAAGTGTTATTCGACATATGGTTTGAAGTAGACAAAACTGGTTCATCGCAAATGAATTCCCAAGCTGTAGACGCACATTATAATGTAGGTAGATATTAAGGTGTAAATTAAATTGAAAATAAACAGTTACACATGAAGAAGCAATTTATGCTATACTGGTATTCAACTAAATAGTTTTGAATGGTAATTGTATAAGCATGAATGGTTTGAGTAGACCACCAAATATATTAAGGGTGTATCTTTTTTTTCTTTATGAATATTTATGTATGTCTATATTGCAGAAAGTGAGTCTATTTAACCTCAAAGAACGATCCCAGGTAAAAGGGATACATATCAGTGTTTACAATCTGAACATAATTGACGTGCTGGCAACACTCTCAGGGTTAACGTGCTCTAACCAAAATATTATAGCCATTTTTTCTTTAAAGGCCACTATAGCTATGATACTAGCATTATATTACGCGAGAGGATTATAAACAAATAAAAAAATCCCTTGATTTTTCCATTTGTTTATAGGGCATTTGTGGCAATTCATTCATCCAGCCTCCTGTGTAAATCTAAATAAATCCCTATCGGCAATAATAACCAGATGATATTATAACATCATTAAATGAAGCAGTTACTGGACTTAGGTCATATTTATATTCAAATTGATCAGGGAAGAGAGTGGAACCTGATTATGTAAGAGCAAAGGCCGTATAAAATGATCCAAAGAAGTCAGCATCAATGTAATCAAATTATTAGTTATTAAAGAATACTGACAACTCAGGTAATGTAAACCTTTCTTTTGTGAAGACGGAAGTGGCTGACACATGATAATAACTTACTAATGACAATGATCCTTTGCTCGACAGATTGAGTAGAGATATCTTCTAAGCCTCCAGTTAACTGATTTAGCGTGATAACCATAACCCATTAGCTAATGTACAAGCGGGGGTTTTACCCTGACACAAACATCGTTAGCAAAAAGTGTGGGAACATGGCAAGTTTCTAGCGTCGGAAGCCTAGGAAAAAACCCAAGCCTAAGAAGAAAAAACCCAAGCCTAGCTAATGTTTGTGACTGGACTGTACGTGAAGCCAGCACGGGGAAAAAAGGTCCAACCTCTGAAGGCGTAAATCGCCAATAATAAATTTGTAACACCCCCGGGATCAAAATAGGAGGGCGCATTAACCAATTATATGTTTCGTTATATGTGCCTAAGCACAGACCTTAGGTCCACGTGATCGAGGTAGTGGGAGTAACTAATTTACCTATAGGCGAGAGAGGCTTCTCCTCGTCACTTACTTCTCGTGTATAATTTCATCAAGTCACTTCAAAACACTACGTTCTAAAAAGTTGGATAAATTCACTTCATATATATACAATGACTTGCAGTTTATAAAAGTCAAGAATAAACTACTTTTACCAGATATTCTTTGTACATTAATTCTGCCCGACGAAGTCCTCGTGGAATCCCGAGATAAGAACCTCAACTCTACCGAATACCAACCGAGCAACCTAAGTTCTCACACATGGAGAACTCCTTCAGTATTCCTAGTGTCACTAAATCCAATCTTTACCTCTTGGCCCAACAATAAACCCCTTCTCCACATAGAATAGTGAATCAAATAAGGAATGCATAGTATTATTCTGTTATTTTTTATGAAACAGCAGATATTTCTAATACTGGACAGTTTTCTTTGAACTTGAGATATTTGTATAAAATGACATTTGTGAAGATTTCGTCAAATTTATTGATGCTTATGAGAGCATTACAACTGTCAATCCAGAGCAAAATCAAAATAGTGAACAACTCCTAACTAGAGAGGCTTTTCAAAAATATACTGCAAGAACTGTCCCAAGACTTAAACAACTGTGTAGGAATTGGTATTGATATTTGTACTGTAATGTCTTCTGAAGCTTTCGGTGCAATCACTAAAATACAGAAAGCTGTGAAGAAAGCTTAGTTTATTGTTTGGTCTTACGACTTACAATATAAAAGTTGTGATATTATCTGTAATTACTAAATACTGCTTAAAAACTGCTCATGATAGTTTAAAAACACATTATTAGCACGCTAAAATTTATAAATTAATGTATTTATTAATTTACATGAATCCATGCCCCCCCACAAATTTACACGGACCCATGGCCACCCCGAAAATCTGTCCTGGAACCGCCGTTGCAACAGTAGGACTGAAAAGATTAATATATATTTAAAGAAGGGACAAAAAGAGTTTACATGATTTAGAAATATGTCCCCAAAGTGGGATACTTCCTGTGTTTGGAGTCCCTAAAGTGGAATACATGGTATTCCAGTTTAGGAACATCACCAAATTTAAATTATCATCGCTGTGGCATGATATATGTTATATCATGAAATATGACATGGACATAAGAAACATACATCTAAAGGACTAACGAATGATATGAAACTGAAGAATTAATAATAAAAAGCAAAAGCATAGGGAGATTTTCAAAATTTACATGGAAAAAAAAAACTCGGAATTCCAAGGAATAAAACAGTCGCTGTAGAACACATCCATACTTCTCACGACCACTTACTCAACTATGGGCGGAAAACCTCTGTCTCTCCTTCATTTGCAATAATAAACTCTAAAATGCCAGCCTTATTCAAGGACATATCTAGGTATTCCTGTTTAGGAACATATTCCGCTTTTGGCGCACTTCCTCTACATATATATGACATAAGAAAAATAAATGCCTGGACAGGATCTGAACCTGGACCTCTGGATTGATATTCCTGTGTGCTACCAATTACGCTACCAGGAAAATCTAATACAAATATATATATATATATATATAAAATGTGTGTGTGTGTGTGTATGTATGTATGTTGAGACATACATCACTTTCCTCTATCAGATCAGCAGACTTCCATTGTCTGCTAGTCATAGAGAATGAATAGAGTGGCCTCTCTTTGTTAAATTTGGAAGCAATTTTATACTGCTGCACCATCTTAAGATGACCTGGATACTACATGGTACTACTTAAGCCAGTTATGGTGGATTGATCAGGGTTACAGAGGCTCAATCGCAAGAAAAGTACCCTACCTTTTCCATTCATATAAAAATAAAATTGAAAGTTCAACACAAGCAATGCTACTTTGTGAACAATTTTTGCATGTTTTATTCTTACTCTGTTCAGTAGAAAATTACAAGAACTTTGCCAACTTTTCAGATGTCTTTAATTATATTATTTTCATTTTTCTTTTTTTCAAAATTCATCAATTAGTAAGTTGACTAAGGGTCGAATGTTTGAACGCATTAGACAGTAAAAGGCGTTCTCTGCTGAGAAAGTTTTATCCAAATACATTTTGCTTACTCAGAAATCTATTCATGCGATAATAATTGTAAGCTACCTGATGAGGTACCTTAAGATCATAGCTCAAGATAGAAACTTATAGTGAAAATCCCGAAGGGAACCGATGGTAACCGATGTAGTTTGAAACCTTTGCAGCTTTATCCAAGATGTCGGACCTTGAAGACTTCGATCATGTTTTCGGTATATGCAGAGAAGAGGAATTTGATAGAGTCTACCAAAGAATTCAACTGGAAGAACAGGAGAATCGGCGTAATATTGCGCGATGCAGACGTCGTTGTTTATGGTATTATTTGCTGGACGCAAGCGTAAATGCATTCCTCTATAGCAGACGAAAATAACGGAAGTGGTTTTATCGCTGAGAATTCTGGGTAATTCATTGCCAATATTACAAAAAGTCAACTTTCATGCATGACCGGTAAGTCGGCCGTTAAATCGATCTCAGCAATTGCTCACGGTGAGTCAGCTCACCAGTGATTGGAAGTAATTTGAGTAGAGACTAATGTATTTGCATACGACCCTAAAATAATTTACACAATTTTCTAAGTGTTTATTAAAAAACAAATTTCACTTTTAGATGAACATAGTGAACACGGAAAATCACTATTTATTATAAAGTAATTGAAAATGTTAGACCTATACAACAAAAATATTGGCAACATTTTTGTAATAATTTTCTGAAGTAAAAATAAAAAATGCAAAATTGTTTACAAAGTATCATTTCTTGTTTTATTTCCATTAAGAAATATCAGAAAGGATCTGGATAATGGTATGCTACGGCAGCACCATTTGACGAGCTTGGTCTAATGAGTAATGATATGCTATTTGTAATTATGTGTTTTAAGAACCGAAACCATAAAGTAATCTAAGTACAAGTTTTTAAACATTCTTAAATTGAAAATTTATAAATACCTTGATTTGATAAGAATGTAGCAAAAATAAATTCAAACTAAAATCTATGCATCGTTTCACTAATCTGAACTACTCACATGTGAATGCGTGCACATCAACTCTGTTTAGTAATCAGACTTGTCTTGATTAGTTTGTTTGCTTTTAAAAATAAAAATAACATGATTCATTTATTGCCTTGTATTGAAATTAATAATTAAAAAATATATACAATTTACAGTTACTGCAGGATGTACATTATTCAAGACGAACAGAATTTTCTCAATGAAACTTAATTCACATACATAATAAAAGATTCAATATTCCAACAATAAACATAATTATTTTATATGTAATTTTATAAGAAGATTATTTGCACATTTCTTTACTAGCTTCCTATTACCCCAAGGGCCTTTCAAGCCCTATAATGAGATTACCTACCTTTACATTTTGATTAGAAAATCTAATAGTTCATTAGAGAAGAAAACATATTATGTATATTCTCAAAGGTGCAATACACTGAGAATGCCCTTGGCCTACCAGCTAGGTGCTGGCCCAACATTCGCCTGTGAGAAGAATCCAAATTGTTTGAATTTTAAGCTTAAACATTTATTTAAGCCTAACACAAAATGCCTACCTTGACAAAAAATAGAGTGCACTGAATTCTGGAGAGTGAAGTGGCAGGACTACAGTTGGACTCCCTCTTCCTATCCAACGGTCAGGATACACTTCATCAAAGATTTTGAAAATTCCAGCAGAAATGGGGAGCAGCTCAATCGTGCTCAAACCACATGTTAAGCCTGATGTGAAGAGACCTATAAAGACCATGTAGTTCACTGTTTTGTAGTCTTCTCCATTCACCTGTCTGTTCATCTCTCTTTGGTCCAAAATTTTCCTAAGTTCTTTATTTTCAAATACTCGTAATCTCCTTTCGTCCCTTAAAGTAAGACTCCATGTTTCGCACCCATATGATATAATAGAATAATAGTTTTATATATTTTCAGTTTAATGTTTTTTGAAAGGAGTAGGGACATCAAAAATCTCTGCAATCCATAATAGCACGCATTTCCAAAATTGAGCCTATGTTTAATTTCTTTGTGCACCTCATTCCTATTTGTGATTATTGTTCCTAGGTATTTGAATTCAGCCATTTCCTCAAATTTTCCATCATTTGCCATTAGCTGTCCTTTTCCATTATATAATGTATTCCTTCGTGTGACCATATATTTAGTTTTATTGATTTTTACTTCCAGTCCTAAATTCTTAGAGTTACTGAATAGTGTGTGCATGTTGTCCTTTAGTTTCTCCTCGCTATCGCCCAATTGTACTACATCATCAGCATAAACTAACAGCTTATTAATACCATTGAGTGGTAGGTCTTCCTCATCCTCTAAAGATTTGATGGCATGCTCTAATACAAAATTAAATAGTAGAGGAGATAGTGCATCTCTTTGCTTCAACCCATTCTGGATTTCAGAAGTGTCCGAAAACAGTTTTCCTACACGCACCCTACTCAATATGCCATTTAGACACATTCGTATAAGTCTAACTAACTTTTTAGGAATTCCAAACTCCAGCAGGATACTATATAACTTCTCCCTCTTAATTGAATCGCATGCTTTTTTGAAGTCTATGTATAGTTGATGTACAGTACCATTATATTCCCATTTCTTTTCTAAAATCTGTCTTATACTATAAATCTGATCTGTTGTAGACCTATTTCCTCTAAATCCACATTGATGATCTCCTAGAATGTTATCAATAGATGGAGTACTAATATATTTGTTAGAATTTTGTATGAATTTGAAAGTAATGAGATATCCCTGTAGTTGTTGCAATCAGTTTTATCTCCTTTCTTATAAATTGGTACGATAATTGATTCTTTCCATTCATCTGGAAGAGCTTCTTTTTCCCAATTCATACTAAGCAACTGGCGTATATTGTCCATCAATTTTTCTCCACTTGAATTCATCAGTTCTGCTGGAATCTCATCTGAACCAGATGCTTTATACTTCTTCAACTTTTCTATCGCCATTTCAACCTCTAATTCAATTGGTTCTGCGACTAGCATTTCTGCTGTCCGTAAATTATCCTCCTCAATGTCCTGTTCCATATGTACATTTAATAGCTGATTAAAGTAACTTTTTCATCTATTTAATATACTCCAGGAAACTGCAATCATATCCCATTTTAATTTCGAATTATGTTTGTTCTAGCCTGAAACCCTTTCTTCTCTGTGCTAATTCCCTGATATAATTCTCTAATGTTCCTATTTTTTGCATTAATTTCAAGATCATTAATCTTCTCTCTCAAATATTCCCTCTTTTTACTCCTTAGTAATATGGTGGTTTCCCGTCTGATACTACCAATTGCTCTAAATTTACCTTATTAGGTTCATGTAAGCATTTCATTCTTACTGGCTTTTTTCTTTACAATGGCAGCACATTCCTCATCAAACCATTTCTTGTTTTGTCTCTTTTTTTAAATAACCAATGCTTTCTGATGGTGACAATTGAATAGTACCTCTTATAGTCCCCCATTCTTTATTTATATCAGTTTCTTCTTCGTTTGCCACATTGTCATCTGAAGATTCCAGTAAATCAAATCTATTAGCATTTTTGATTTGGTATTTTTGCCACATTTCATCCTTTTTGCAAGTTTTTTAATTTCAATTTTTCACAATCATTCTTAGCATTTTTCCTCTCATAAGCGATAGCTGTTGTCTGATTTTCACCTTGACCAAATGATGATCGGAATTGCAGGTCTGTCCCTCTAACTGTTCTAACATTGATGATGCTACTGTGCCAGTGTTTGTCCACTAATACACGAGTTTCTCCATCTGGAGACATCCAGGTGTATTTATGAATATCCTTATGCTGAAATGTTGTGCTCTTAACAATGAGATTCTTTGATGTTGCAAAGGTGACTAATCTAACCCGATTGTCGTTACTATCTTCATGAAGACTAAATTTGCCTATTGTTGGTTTGAATATATCTTCCCGCCCCACTTTTGCATTAAAATCTCCTAAGACAATTTTTGTATGATATCGTGAAAGGCTATCTAATAAGCATTCTGATTCTTCATAGAACTCATCCTTGATCTTGTCATCTTTATCTTCTATGGAAGCATGTGTATTTACGATTATAAAATCATGTCGTTTACCCTTTAGAATTAAGAATGATATCCTATCACTGACAAACTTCATATCTCGGATAGCAGGCAGGATCATCCTTCTGACTAAAAAACCCGTTCCAAATTCAGATATTTCTACACCCCCGTAGTATAATGCAAAGCTTCCTGATTCCTAACTACCTTCTCCTGGCCACCTAACTTCCTGCAAAGCAACTATATCCAAGGGTGATTTATCTAAATCCCGCGTTAATATCTCTAGTGCCCCGCTATTGTATAAAGTCCTAATATTCCATGTTCCCAGGTACTTGTCCCTATGTTTGAGCCTTTGGCATGGATTCCCTGAAGTAGACCCGCCCGGAGAACCGAATGGGAGACTATTTGACCTCCGGAAAATTTTACCCCAGTTGAACCCATGTACGGATTTCTTGAAGATTATATTTTTACGGTGAAAGATCGTCACTCTTTCGACCAAGGTACTTTTTTCGCCTGGCTTATCACCTTCGACCAGTCCGGCATGGGTAATACAATCGGCAGCAATGCTACCGCCAGCATAGCTCTCGGAATCATTTAAGCACGCAAGCCACTCCACCACGACAAGGTAAAGATACCATGGAGGGTACGAAATGTTGATAGTTTTTTTGCAAATCATCGAGTTGTGTACAATATGAGCACGAAGGAGTACAGAGATGTACAGAAAAAAGAGTTATTGTGGCTTGATCTTAGTCAATAAATAAATAAATAAAAGCTGTAAATACTGTACACATAAAAAAGGGTTATTGTGGCTTAGTCAAGAAATAAATAAGAGTTGTAAATGCTGTACAATACAGTATTTACAGCTTTTATTTATTTGTTGACTAAGTTCAAGCCACAATAACTCTTTTTTCTGTACATCTCTGTACTTCTTCATGCTCATATTGCACAGAACTTGATGATTTGCAATAAAACCATCAATATTTCGTCGTTAAAATTGCTCTAGTTACAAAATAAGCGCTGTTTTACCGACATTTCGTCATAAAATCTTCGTTTGTTTTAGCAATTACACCAATGAATAGGCCTACGGATAATAGCTTGTATATTCAATGGATGCGCCGACAAATTGCGTCCGGAATTCAAGTGATTCAAATATACGACGCGACATGTCAGCGCAATATTTTTCGCGCCAGCGCTTTGTGTTATAGCCAAACCACATCCATTTAAATACACGGGGAGCAATTTTTGCGCTGGCGCTTTGCGCCACCCCAGGCCAACGATCATAAGAGAAGGTACCGCCAGGCCTAGTTCTTTCTGCCAACGCTTGGAGCACTGCAGTCGCTATATCGAAAGACAAATTCGTCTGCAGTTATGCTACGGTTTATTATACAGCGTGTCGCGCCCGACGTCACGCAAACTCGCGTTACGCTCGGCGTGATACTGGTTTAGCATGGAGCGCATACGGTACAGCGCTTATGTTTATGGAATTCTCACCAGATGGGACCACATATATAGGAAATCAAAATGACCAACGTTCATAATAAATTTCCAAATGTGTTTACAAAAATTAATGTATACAAACCTGTCCCTGCATAACCTAATGAAATAAATTACATACATACTATTCAGTAAACTATAAACTAATCTGATGTACATTAAACTGACCCATCGGAACCTAACAAAATGAAGTGATTGTATCTTGGGGATATTGTGGATGTACATAAATTTTGTCTTCTATTAAATTAAAAACCTGATAAAACTGCTCAGGCAAAAATCTGAAGTATTCTAAAATTTGGTTATATTCATCAACCATATGTTTATTTAAGAACTAAAGAATAATTTATTCTATAATATTCCATACAACTTTCAAATGATGCTGTTGCTCTAGGTACTTTTTCTGTCTTTACTAATATTTCGAACTATTTTAATCGTTTTGCAACTACACTTGAAACTTTTTTAATGAAGAATTTTAATATGTTTATCTATGTACACAAAGTATGACTTTTCCTCTCAATTTATTTTCAAAGTTCTTTATTAGAATTGAAGTTGGCATACGTGAACGCTCATAAAATTAAATCTACCAGGTGGCAGGACATATGTGTGAATGACCAACATTTGCATTTAATTCCAAACCATATTTTAAGAAATAAATGTTCAATCACTTCGTTTTGTTAGATTCCGATGGGTCAGTTTAGTGTACAATCAGATTAGTTCATAGTTTACTAAATAGTATGTATGTAATTTATTTTATTAGGTTATGCAGGGACAGGTTTGTATACATTAGTTTTTGTAAACACATTTGGAAATTTATTATGAACGTTGGTCATTTTGATTTTCCATATATGTGGTGCCATCTGGCGACAATTCCATAAACATATGCGCTGTAACGTATGCGCACCATGCTAAACCAGCATCACGCCGAGCGAAACGCGAATTCGCGTCACGTCGTGCGCGACACGCTGTGTAATAAACCGTAGCATAACATTTGTCGACGGTCATCTCTTTAGTGTGTTACCTCTGATATTAACGCTGCGGCATCTTACGGCAAGTTCCTGCATTTCGAAACGTCAGTTGTTGACAAATGCTGCAATATGGTCTTTCGCAAAAAGAGGTCTGCATCCTTGTTAGTTTTGTGTATTGTGTTTTATACCTGAAAGTGAGACATGTGTGATAGTTTAAAATAATATAGTGTGTAAGTTTGTAATGTCTACTATTTTTTATTTAGTGCGGTAAAATTTCCCGTAAAACATCGAAAACAATTTTATAGAGATACGGCAATTTGCAAGTAATGCAAGAAATGGCGAAAATAAAATTGACGTTGCAGGAGATATTTGCTTTTGAATATAATATTGTTGGCACACATATTGATGACAAGCTTTTTTTTTTTTTTTTTTACTTTATAGTTAATTTGCAATTTCAAAAATTGAATTTGTACACTTAGTATTATTGTTTAGTTTTGAAATTTAGTTAATAGTGCCGGACAATTAATGGTTCTTTTGCTTCTTTCGATTACATTGAAGTCGCTGTATTATTTTCACTTACCTAATTCATCCATTTTCAGTATATTATACATATTCAAAATGCATACCTCTGTATCGTTCTTCATATTTAGGATTTAACACTTTAGCCTTAAATTTAAAAGCTAATAGTTAATTTTAACCGTGAACTATTCAGTGATTTCTTCTTGGTAATAACCTTTGCTACATAGACATTCGGTGTTAGTTTGGGATAGAATGTGCTTTAATATGTAAGGATTTGATTGAGCAATTGGTGAAAAATTGAACCAGTGATTATCAATAGCATTCTGCCCTATTCCACATCTAAGTAAGCATACTATTCCCAACCTTAGATCTATTAATTATTTTTCTGGGTGATTTAACCATACAACATTTCCAGCAATTTTGTATTTCCGGAAAAACTGCACTTAAACTAGCATGAAATATTTTCAAAGTCCTATGGAACAACAGTGCGCACACACCAGAGTTTATAAAGCCAGCGATAACCCACAATCGAACCACATTGATTATCATCCTCGATTACTATCCGTCGCTATGAAATTTAAGTGACCAATATTTGCAATAAATCCCCCAAATCCATGTTAAAAAATATATCAATAATATTGAAATTACTGAACGTTTATTAAAAATGGGTGTACACTTACTTATCACTCCCTAACGCTGATCCAACCAGCGATGATCCAAAACAACAATAGAAAAATCGTAGAATAATGCTCTGTGGAGAAAATAGCAGCATCACAATATTGTCTAACAGTGTCATAATATTGTGATTTGCATATTTAAATAAATACTTCAAAATTAATGTTATAAAAATGGTAAACTTTCAAGATACTCTGTTTTTAGGGACAGAAAAGCTCAAATTGATCTGTAGTGCAACTCATAAAAATAGATTTGGAAAAACTGCACCAAAACTAGCATGAAATATTTTCGAACTCCTATAGAACAAAAGTGTGCATGCGCCAGAGTTTATAGAGCCAGTGATAACCCACAACCGAACCACATCGATTATCATCCTCGATTACTATCCGTCGCAATGAAATTTAAATGACCAACATTTGCAATAAATCCCCAAATCTATGTTATAGAAATATATTAATAATATTAAAGTTACCAAACGTTTATTGAAAATGGGTGTACACTTACTTATCACTCCCTAACGCTGATCCAACCAGTGATAACCCAAAACAGCAATAGAAAAATCATAGACTAAGTAATATACTCTGTGGAGAAAATACCTGTTAGCATCACAATATTGTCTAATAGTGTCATAATATTGTGATTTGCAAATGTATATAAATACTTCAAAATTGTCTAATAAGGTTATAAAAAGTTTAAAATAATAAGTAATGTTAGTAAATACAGTAGAAGAGCTATAGTCTACAACAATATAACTGAAAAATCAAACGCTAGTGAAAGTGCAGTTGAGCCAATAGATTTCATGCCCATATTTGTATTGCACTTCTAATGACTTGAGATTTTAAAGAATATTTATCAGATGAAATCCTAACATAAAATTATAAATAGATGCAAGCAAATTTTTCAATATAGCCTAGGTGGATTTTTCCATCTTCATGGTTTATTATAGGGAAGTAATTACTAAATAGTTTAATTTTATGGAATATATCACAAAATCATTCAATAGAATTAATTATTTCAGTGAACAATTTGAATATCTTACTCTATTATTTTGCATACAACATTCTTATTATACTATTCCTCTACATACCTTTTCATCTTTACCAACATTTCATACCATTTTAAACATTTTGCAACAATTTTTAAAACTTTTATGCAATTATTAGTCAATGTACGAAAATTGTGGTATTTAACTCTCAGAGATTTTTAAGTTCTACAGAATTGTAGTGTACATGTGCAGATGTTTATTGAAACTCCCAGCATATGGCAGTATATATATATGTAAGATTGGTATGTCCAACAATTGCAATTAATTCCAAAACATATTTTGATGGATGTTCTCTCACTTTATTTTGGTAAGTTCCAATGGGACAAGTTAGTGTACATCAGG
This sequence comes from Diploptera punctata, assembly GCA_030220185.1. Taxonomy (NCBI): domain Eukaryota; kingdom Metazoa; phylum Arthropoda; class Insecta; order Blattodea; family Blaberidae; genus Diploptera; species Diploptera punctata. The sequence goes on from JASPKZ010007873.1 coordinate 63,054, forward strand.
TTAGTTTATAGTTTATTAAAATAATAATATGCATGTCATTTATTTAGTTAGGAGTTGGTGTACATCCACTTCTTATAAACATGTTTGGAAATTTATTGTGAAGGTTGGTTATACCATTTTCACATATGTGGTTCCATCTGGCAATAATTTCATAAATATATTGACTTAGGCTTTCACAGCCGGAGTTGCTATAATGATCTTGAAGATTTTCGGGCTGTAGGCCGTAACCTCGAGGCTTGAAGTTCCCCGACTTTTTGCCAGAGACTGCGTCTGGCATCCTCAAGGGTTGTCTAAGACAGTCTTTGGTGAAACATCGGGGAACTTAAAGCCTTGAGACCATGGCCTACAGCCCGGAAATCTTCTTCAAGATCAATTCCATAAATGTTTGCACATGTGCACTGCTATTCTGTAGAGCTTAGAAAAATTTGTTGAGTAAGTGAGTAAGTTACTGGAAAGTTTTTCCAAATTCTGCATACAGAATTTAAAAATATTATGATGTAAGGCAAACTTATAACATTTAGGCTATTAATGTTCAAGTCTATCCAATATACAGAAATTTAACTTACTGAAATAATTAATAAATTATCTATAAAAGTTTAAGACCAAGCAATTAAACTTAAAAAGGTAACAAAAAATCTTATACTTAATCAAATTTGTCCTTTTTGGCAAAAGTAGATAATTAGTAAATTCACATTTCACTTAGATTTTAATTTTGGTTGGTCTCAAACTAGTAATTTATTAACTACTCAACACATTTAAAATTCATATTAAAGCACCGTTGAGGTTTTGTAATAAGATATCTTATTAACTACTATAGTGATACAGTGCATCAGATCCATGTGATAACAAAGATCGCTTTGTAGGGATGGGAGGCCACACATCTACTGTTAACCAAGCTTGCATGCTGTCACAAGTGTTTTAATAAAGCTTTTTATTAAAACTATGTAGGATGCCAGTCTATGAATCTTGCAACGGACCACTAGTTACTAACTATATTGATACTTACCGGATAACCTTCATGCTAGTGATATATTTGCCAACATGTTTCTGCTATAGCCAATTTCCAACATGTTTATTTGGTTAGGTAAGATAGTTTAGATTATGTAGGTTAGATTACATTAAGAAGGTACTTGGCAGTCTTATAATTTTTTGTTAGCAATTTTTTATAAGTTGACTATTCTGTTTTTTCAGTTAATAATATACATCTTTCATTGTTAATGTGGTGTATTTTAAGATATTTCTACCTCAATTTCTGATTCAATTTTCAGGCATTTTTCTAATTATTGAAAAAACATGCATGCATATGCTCACATATTACTCGCCCAAGTTAAATCTGCATGCGGAAAATATGCTAGAAATGTGCTGTCGATTCACTTTCTTCTCTTAATATGTTCATGCCACTTCCTGTCCCCTGTGTTGTGTTATTTGACTGTGAGGAGAGCGCTGGCAAATACTATGCTTTTTAAATGATCCATCACCTGCAGTAGTTGTTAACCAAATGAATAATCTGGCAACCATGTTACTATTGGGGAATGAGCTATCCTTCCATTGCCTTCCTCACTACATATTGCCAATTCATATCCCCCATGTTGTGTTTTGAGGCTGGTTTAGAGAGATAACAAATACTGTGATTTTAAATTATCCAAAACCTTCATCAATCATGTAATGGTATTTCACATGTGTTTAGAGATTCTCCCTATGGTTTGGTGAGACTAGCACTAACACACTTCCCCCTCTAAGCATGCAGACTTAACTTGGGTGAGTAATACACACATATTTGCTTGGGTAATTGTTCACAAACAGTAGCAAATTTATCATATTTGAGTATTTTTATTTGAATTTTTGTAGACTGGAAGGTCACACATAATCCCCATAGGTATAAATAATATTAAACAGATTTTGATACTTACGTAGCCCATAAAAATTATTGTATGTGCTGTCGATTTTCTCTCGTGCATGTTTCATACCTTCTCTAGAAATTTTCATTCACACTCACTAGTTATTTTTCTGAAAAGGTCAAGTGATCCCACTACAGATCTTATCCTTGGGGTAGTAGGAGGTTAAGGTTCCCTTTTTTCTAGACAATTAGTATGAGATGTCAGCAGGATTTGTCAGTTCTGCATGATGGCCACCTTTATCCCCCGAACGTCTGATACTCATTTCAATAAGAAACCAAGTCAACCCTGCCAGAAGATTTAAATAATGTATTAAATTAAAAATTAAACAATATGTGAGTCTATAGAGGGGTAGTATTTGGTGATCACTTTTTGGTAAATGCAAAAATCTTATTTTCTTCTATAATGAATTGGAGAGATAATCAAACGGAGGTTGATGAACTAAAAAAAAAACAGAAATAAATATTCTAAAATATCATTTGAGGAGTTTTAAGGATGATAATGCTATTTATTTATATAAACTGAGATTAAATGAGAAATTGACAGAAACAACATTTGATACTACACAGAATTAATACCAATACATTTTAGACAACCTGCATGAAGCAGCAAAAGAAGCTATTGCACAGTGGGCCAGATTTGAAATCTAGCTGGAAAAAAAGTATTTTACTTACTCTCGCCAATTCATCTTTCTTCACTCTAATATGATTGCCAGATGAATATTCTTCACATGTACAAAGGAGGGTAGAATTCTAAAATGTATGTAGACAATATGAACATCGGAAGTTGCCAATAGTTAAGAACTCATTTGGTCTGCATCCAAGTTGTGTTCTGAGTTGTTGAAATAAATATGTTTTGTATTTTTTCTTATTCTATATGGATACTTTACCATAAGGTTTGTACTTTTCATTGATATATTTAACATGTTTCTATACAACCAGATATTGTGTTAAATTCACTTGGAATCATACCTTCGAAACACTAAAACTTTTACACAATCATCTTACTTTAAATTGAGCTATGAAAAAAAAAACAGTTTTGAACAGTAGTACAAATTTTAGTTAGAATATAGAGTGATTTATGGACTCTAATTCCATACAATAACGTCTGTGCAAGTTATTGCGTTTTTGTAATTAGCTGTTTTATTACAGGTGGTGCACAGTGTAATATTTTAAGAATCTAGCTGGACAAAAGTCAATTTAGTAACATGTCTTAAAATATATTTTTAAAAACATTTTTTTAAAACCAATTTTCTAAAAACATAGGAAGTTATGTGCGAGAAAAAGTTAGATTTCTACTGAAATATTCTGATTGGCTAAAAGTGAATGTTAACTTTCCCATTATTAAGAATTTATAACAATGACAGTCATTGGAAAATTCTGTTCTATCTACTTATGGAATTGTAAGACCCATAATATTTTTTGAAGAGGCTGGAATAAAAAAAATTAGTCTTATTTCTGCTGAAATATGTCACTAATATGGTCTTGGGAAATGTAACATAACAAATTTGCCCCTCAAGTAACATTATAGAGTGGGTAAGTATCACAACCTCTCTTTTTGTCACTTAGTCTCATGTTAATGTATTGGTGTTTTGATATTTTGTCAAAAAAGTCGATGCTTCGTCAGACATAGAAGGTAGGGGAGTTGAGCGGGGTGATTTGTAATGTTCTTATTATTTTAAAGCTATTTTTGGGGTTTATTGAGCAATTTCTATAAAACATCTGCACTATCCCATTTACCATAGGCCTATGACCGAAGTGACATTTTTGTTGCAAGAGGAATTTCATCGCAAGAGAATTCCTGCTTACATGAACTTTTTTCATTATTCCAGCCTCTTCAAAAGATATTTTGGGTCCTCCAATTCCATAAGCAGATGGAACAGGATTTTCTAATGATTGTCATTGTTCTAAATTAATTCTTAATAACGGGAAAGTTAACATTCACTTGTAGCCAATCAGAATATTTCAGTAGAATTTTTTTTTCTCACGCACAACTTCTACGTTTGAGAAAATCGCTTTTCAAAACAAGTTGTTTTTTAATATCATTTAAAACATTCTCCTAACACCCCCTAACTCTTATGTGTTTACTAAACGATAACATATTGCCTCTATCGAACACTTTTTTCCATATTAAATCAATTCTCTGCACATGATGGTAGGCCTCAGTTGCTAGCCGCCTCCTGTAATGAGAAAGCTAATTTAAAAAATGCAATAATTTGCACATATATTATTGTGCGGAAACTAAAGTCCTAAATCACTATATTATAACTAAAATGTGTGCTACTGTTGAGAACTGTTTTCTTTGTAGCTAAATTTAAAATCAGATGATTGTGACTTTTTTTTTTAGTGTTTGGAAGGTATGATTCCACGTGTATTTAACATAATATCTGGTTATATAGAAAAACGTTAAATATATCAATAAAAATTACAAACCTTGAGGTGAAGTCTCCATACAGAATAAGAAGAAAAGCTCACTGAACTTGAACACAGAACGATATCAACACTGCCAACAACACAACTGGGATGCAGACCAGATGAGTTCTTAACTATTGGCAACTTCCAATGTTTATATTGTCTTCATGAACTTTAGAATTCTACCCTCCTTTGCTGATAAGTAAAGAACAGTCATATAACAATTATATTAGAGTAAAAAAAAAGATAAATTGATGAGGGTGAGTGAATATAGTTTTTTCCAGCTAGATTTCGTTTCTGGCCCACTGTGTATTGGTGAGAAATGTGAAAAAAAAATCTACGTTATCACTGGAATAAAAAATTGAAAAAAGAAGTAAAACTAAAGAGAAATCTATATTTAAAATGGCTAAACACAAAAAACATAGAAGATAAAATAGAACTTCAAAAACAACAAGCAGAAATCAAAAAGAAAATCTCAGAGGCAAAAAACACATTTGGGGAAAAAAACATGTCAAAATATAGAAACGTTCATTGGGGGGAAAAGAAATAAGGAAGCTTGGAGGACCTTAAAAAACATTAGAAGAAATGACAAAGAAATGTTTTGTAAATATATTAATTTCCAATCATGGGATAGGCACTTTAAGTACCTGCTAATAGAGAACAGAGAACAATATATGAAGAACATCGAGGAATGAGTAAATGAAACCTTAGATGAATACATATATTTAGACTTACAAATAGTAAAGGATGCTGTGAAATCACTCAAAAATGGAAAAGCAACAAGGATAGGAGGAATACCAGCTGAATTGTTAAAACATGGACCCGAAAAGTTATATGAACTACTAAGAGATTTATTTGAGAAATGTTTAAATGGAGAGGATGTACCAGAAGATTGGAAATTTTCACAATACACAAAACAAGAAAAAAAGATTGTCAAAATTATAGTGGTATTACAATAAATAATACAATAAGCAGATTATATGGTTTAATAATTAAATAATTCATGGAAATACAATACAAGGATCTAGAAGCAGAACAAGCAGGCTTCAGAGCAGGTATATCAACATTGACCACATATTTTGTTTGCAGCAAATAACAGAGAAGAAAAAAAATAGAACACAACCCCTCCATTTGGTGTTCATAGACATTGAAGAAGCTTATGACAGCGTTCCATTATCACAATTATGGATAACTTTGACGTTAAGCAATATAAGTCCTATTTTGATAAAAGCTAGTCAAAATTTATATAAAAACTCATGTGAAAGTGAAAATATTTGTGAAAAGGATTTGAAACCTACAAGGGATTACGCCAGGGATGCAGCATACCCCCCACATTATATAAAATCTACACAGAAAAGCTATACAAAGTTGGAAAGACAAATGTAAAACTATGGAAATTCCAATAGATGAGGAATCAACAATATATTCCCTCCAATTTACAGATGATCAACTTATTTTGGCACAAGAGTATGAAGACATAGAATATATTACCCGAAAGTTGATTCAAGAATATAATAAATGGGGACTAAAAGTGAATATGGAAAAAACCAAGTATATTCTCATAGGAGACATTCATCAAGATTTGATACTGGAAGGTGAAATGGGGGTAATTAAACACACAGAGGAATACAAATATTTGGGAGTAAAAGTTACAGAAGATGGGAAGCAGGAAAAGGAAATACGATCAAAGATAATCTCAGGAAAATATGTAATATTTGCCCTGAATGGAATATTATGGGATAAACATATCCAAAAAGAAACTAAAGTTAACATTTTTAAAACAGTAGTTAAAGTTTTATGACTTATGGTTCAGAGGTTTGGGCTATAAATTATCAGATGAAAAGAAAATTAATGGTAGCCGAAATGGACTATTGGAGAAGAACTGCTAGGATATCAAGGGGAGAGAAAATTAGAAATGAAGTTAAGAAAGAGAACATGAATGTACAAAACTCAGTTTTAGAATTTATCCAAGAAAAGCTACTTAAATGATACAGGCATATTAGACGAATGGAGGATGAAAGATTACAAAAAAAATGAAATGTACACTATCAGGAATGAGATGGAAAGGATGACCAAATCTCACGTGGATCCAAGGGATTAGAGAAACTTTGAAGGACTAGGAAATAGAGGAAGAAATGTGTTATAATAGAGACAAATGGAGAAAAATTATAAAGTGAAATTGAAGACAAATCATTGGAGCTGGAAAAATGTATCAACATTGTTAAAACCGGAAATAAATATATATATACATATATTAAATTAAACATTTTCATATCTTGCATTATGCATGATTTTACTCAGAGAGACCAAAATATGTGAACATGCATGGAAAAAAAAAAGGAAAAGTTTTAAATTAAGTCATAAAACAAAAATTACGAAGTTTGGGAAATGTTACCAACTTACATAAAACCACACATTTGTGTGGAATTCTGGTCTGTAGTAATAATCCAGTTTGTTTATCTACATCCTGCAACTCTGTTATCTTCAAGGCTGAGTGGACCCCATTCCAGACCTTATACTCCAAAATATTTATATGATATAGCTTGGAATTAAACCTGGAACTCTGGAATGCCAGTTAGACATGCTAAACTTTACAGGACAGAATCAGTCATATATGAATGAATGAAATGAAAAGTGTTCATGTTACTTGTCTAAGATATATTTATGGTTTGTTTGCAGGTAACAATGAGAGTGAAGTTAATATCTCTCTTTACACAGCTGCAATGACACTCACATGTGTGCACATGCTAATGATCAGGCATGGCTCTGATCCTCCAATTGGTTGTTTGGATCGTTGTGAGAATGGGGCATACTATGGCACAGACAGGTACAGTTATAATAGTATGCTTGTGGTTCATGGTAAAATTTTTAGAACAAGAAATCTTATAAAATATCCTACAAATCAACATAGTAAAATTTTCATAAAAATTCTAACATGCTTCATAATATAAATTTCTTATAAGTTAGCATTTTATTTTTTTTTTACCAGCAAATAACAATCCATTTAGTTTTTTTATTGGGCAGAATACATGGTAGCTATAAAGTCTGGGAAAACATTTAAATACTTCAACAATGGAAAAATTATCTGTCAATCCTACACAGCAAAACTTAACAAAATTATACAAAACTTTCTAAAAATACATATATAAATAAAATAAGAAGCTCTTCCATGGTCCCAGATTGTATAGCCACTTTGTACATTGCATGACATTTGAAAAGAAGAAAATTATTGAAGGAAAATTATTTATATAAAGCTGGAGAGAAAACATTGTAAATTTTACAATAGAAGCCCTATTTAATGTGGTTACTAAGGGTCATACTACACTCTGCAGTATATTAGATTTTTTATAGGAAGAAAAATTGTGGTTGTGTGGGGAAAAAGTAACCTGTTATCTAATGGAAATTAGGTGCATTCATTGGCTTAAAGCACTGCAGAAGCTCTTTAGCAAAAATGGCTACCGATGCAGTCGAAATATGTGAAATTTGTTGAATGGACCACTGCTGCAGCGGAAATGCCAAATTCAATTTGTTTGTAAGCTGCTTATGTTATTACTCATATTACTTATGCAATGCTATTGAAATTAATCATACAACTGAAAGGAATACACAGAATTTATTTTAATAGATGAAATTTATGAAATGAACGAATAAATAATTTAAAATAAAGTATTATTTTAGCGAGAAAAGTTATAATTTTGTTATTGTTAAAATATCATGCGGATTCGTGATGCAAGCGGTTAGACACTCTCCTCTCACTGCTAGGGTCTCGAGAACGAGTCTCAGTCACTATATGTGGGTTTTGTGGTAGACAAAACAGAGCTATGGCAGGTTTTCTCCCATTTCCCCCTGTCACAAATTTCATTCCACCTTTCTCCATACTCAACTCATCCATTATGTTCATCTGCCCCTTTCATGGTGTGTTAGACATGGTCATCAGGCATCCTTGTCGTTCACAGACCTATATAAATAATAGGGGCTTTGTCTGATCTCTTGAACTAACCCTGAGTTGGATACGAGTTGAGGATATTATTTTATTATATTAAAATATTACTCCTGCAAATTTCTTATGTGATGTATAACTTGCTCCCTTGTCATCACATAACATACCAGTATCATCATCCATGCAAGTATTAGGCCGTGCAGCCTGTTATGGTCTCAAAGAGGAATTTTCCTCTCTATATCCAACTGTTCCATAATTTCCTCTTTTACATACCAGTATACACTTCATAACCTAGCTAAAAATATTGCCGGGTGGGCTGTAGGGTTAATTTTATTTATTTATTTTACCTGATAGAGTTAAGACTGTGAGGTCTTCTCTTCCACTTCACCAGGGTTAAATTATACATACAATAAGAATTATGATAAATGATACATAGTAGATAATTATAGACTACACAATATAAAGTTGACAAGGGAAAGAAAGAAAAATAATAATAATTATTATTATTATTATTATTATTATTATTATTATTATAACCTATTGCTAGATTAATTAAATGGCTTAGTAAAGAAAGTTTAAAATATACAGGAATAATAAAAGTATACATGGAACATATTATACTGTTATATATTATATTGTCTAAGGAAATATGAAGTGAGTTTCTTTTTAAACTGTTTTTGAGTCAGGCAGTCCTTGATATATGAGGGGAGGGAATTCCAGAGTTGGGTGGCTGAAACAAGGAAGGATGAGGAATAGTGAGATGTTTGATGTAGAGGAACAGCCAGAGTTAAATTTTCTCTCAATCGTGTGTTCAAGTTTTGGTGGGAGGATAGTGAATGAAAGCGAGTAGAAATATAAAGGGGTGTTGAGGTGGACAAAGTGTTGAATAAGAAGCTGAGGCAATGTATCTTTTGCCTGTCTTCCAATCGGAGCCAAGACAACATTTCAAATACTGGAGTTATGTGGTATTATTTACATAGGATGCATATATAATGTGCACAAGCATTATGAACTCGTTGCAGTCTTTGTGCGAATGTAGTACTCATGTCAATTATGAGTAAGTCACAATAATCGAAATGCAGCATAATCAAAGTTGAGACAAGTACTTTTTTGAATGAAGAAGGAAGGAAATTTTTCAAACTTTTAGGGAATGGAAGATTGAATATATTTTTTTACAAGTTTCTTTTAAATGAAACTGTCCACTAAGATTTTGGTCGAAATACACACCAAGAATTTTCATGGAGGGTTTAAATGAAATTTCAGTTTGATTTATATTTACAGAAATTATTGATGAATAATTAATTTTGTTTTATAGGCTTTGATGGCCGATGACAATTGCTTGTGACTTCTCAGGATTTATAATAATGTTTGTTTTGTCTACGTTGCTATGGAGTCAAGGTCTACATTAAGTTGATTAATTGTGTCGCTAATCAGTTCAGGTCTAGTGCATATATAAAGTTGTAAGTCATCAGCATAGATATGATATTTGCAATGTTTAATGCAGTCACTTATGTTGTTGATGTATATAGAAAATAAAATTGGAGCTAATACTGTTCCTGGTACTCTGCACTCCCTGACCTCCATGAAGAAAAACGATCACCTACTACAACATATGTTAGCAGCCAGTAAGGTAGGAGTGGAACCACTTCATCGAATTTTCAGAAAAATTTAGTAACTTAAATTTTGGCAGTAAAATGTTTGTATTAACCCGTTGGGTGGGCGTTACGTGAATATCCGTCTCAAGAAAGCCTTCACTCGGTGGGAGTTACGGATATATCCAACGAGATATATATTATTTTTTTTCTAAGTTATTTGGCGATAATGGAACGCAAATTTTTGAAGATCTGTTCTGTATGGGTATGACATCTAGTGTGATTTTTTTCAACCCCCTTTGACCGGTCTCTTAACAGTTGCTTATTACGAGAGTTAAAATCACGTATCATGTATGCGCGCAAGAACGGACTAACGTGTATCGGTAACTGGCCAGCTATATAACATTCATGATAAAATATTATTCACTAGACGTGTTCAGAAAAAAAAAACAGACACCATCTGTTTTCTCAACATAATATGTCTCTCAACTCAGATTAGCCTTAAACCTTAATGCAAGAACGGTCTAAGTTAATGAAAAAATAATAACTCTGGTACAGTTTCTTGTAACTTCTCATTCACACGTTTAAATGAGAGGTCTGTCTTTTATCACATTAGAAAAATATTGCACAAACATTCAATTGGGGTTGCTAACTTTTACCCTCCATTCTCCAGTCTTGAAGTAACTAGTTCAAACGTCTTATTTCGCTTCTAGTTTTTTTTTCACTTCATCATATTTTTTATAAGCTACTTACAATTTACTGAAAATATGAGTGTTTTCTAAAATGAAGTTACGTAGCATTCATAATACTAACAACAATAATAACCAGTGACTTCTCAACACGCCAGTGTTCAATAACACCACTGATAATATCTGATGACGTCAATAATCACTATTACTACAATAAAAACTACTAATTGTACAGATATATATATTTACGGTATATTAAAGTTCTAAAAATAAAAAAAATTGCGATTATTTGTAATAACTCAAAACTGACAGTATTTAGTAACGCCATTGGTCATATGTGTCGTAAAATTTTAATATTTACACAGTGTTAAAAGAGATTGTATATTTACATTATAAACTTCGGAGTAAATTGCCAATATAAATTAATTCATTAATTTATACATATATCCTAAATGCTTAGTTTATATTGATGTAAGACTTGAAATAACGCCACTGATGACAGACACCATGTAAGGCCAGAGTTAACATTTATTGCATTTAAGAAATTTGCATACTTTTTAATATTCTTTACATGTAATATAAATAATGTTTTCCAAATTACTTTTAAATTGAACACGAGAAGACACTTGTGCCGTTTTTGTACTAAAGTTGAAAAAAATAAAAATATGAAATTTTGATTAAAAAATATGACCATATGAAAGAGAATGGTTGTTTTGTATAATATTTGATGGATATGTTACAAATGTTTACTCCCTGTATTTTTTATAATATTTTAAATTAAAGGAAGAAAAGGCTCCCCACAGAGCTGTAGAACTGCACTAGCTAGGTCCCCAGTTAAGGGGTTAACCATGTTAAAAGCTCTGGAAAAGTCGATTTACTCTGATCCACAGCCTTACATATGTCCTCAGTAATGTTAAGTAATGCGGATGCTGTGCTGTAACCAGCCCGAAATCCTGATTGGTATGTGTCAAGAAGTTTGTGTTCATTTAAATAGTCAGATATTTGTTTATTTATAATCCATTCAAGTGCTTTTGATAAGGTAGGTAGGATGCTAAGAGGTCAGGTAGGATGCTGTTCAGCCATTTCTTACACAATATTGGCACTTTTTATATTTAAATCCATGGGGATTAGGGGTCCATTAGAAAATGCAGGAAATATAGGCATGTGTGCAAAAACTATGAAAATAGTATGAAAAGTCATGGCTTAAGTACAGCAGCCAAACAATTTATAAAGGAAAGCATCATTGTATTCTTTCGACCTTAAACATATCTTTATTCTGTTTTAAATTTGTTAAGGAATAGGAATGAAAATAAAGAGGAATATAAATTTATTACAATTTAAATATAGTTTTCTTAATGATTGATTAGTTTTATTCCTTTGTATCGTCTGGAAATATTAATTACTTAAAAGAGTAACTATCATAATCTTCATGGCTAGAGTAAAATAAAAAATTATATGAAATTTCCAACTGTATAAATGAAATTCTGTCATAAGAGCAGTTAATTATAAATAACCACTTGCTCTCCATACATAAAGAAACTATTTAACATAATCTCTAACATTAGCAAAGCCACTTTCTTATTAAAGTTAAATATTACACTATATCAGAGTCATATATAATACATGAAAAGCATTAACCACTAAGAGCAGTATTCTATAAGAGGGACTACATGCAGTTGAATTAAAATATATAAGTCCAAATTTTATTTTTTTATGAGAAATTGGGAATTAAAGTGAAAATAATTCATACCTAGTTCAAGCAATGGCTCTGAGTATCTCAATGATAGGGTATAATATGTAAATTTCGAGATTAAATATGGATCAGCTGCATTGGCACAGTGAGGTGGGTACAGGGGGTGCACCTTGATTTTTGACCAATTAACACTAGATAGAATAAGATTTTCTTCTATCCGAAAGTAGGTGTAAAATGTTAAAAGTAGATGTAAAAAATTAAAAAAAAAATTAAGCCCGCCAAACCCAATTGATGTGATATATCCATTTATCAAATATCTGTCCCAGTGGACGTAAGCATCTCCAGTATGCCAGAAAATTCTAGACCTCTATCAAGAATGGCTGACGTAGCATTCACTTCTCGAATTTCAGCTGAGTACCTGAGTTTGTTTTTCGACACCTAGACACTTGTAGAAACTTTGCCTGACCTTGACTCTTCATTGGCCGCACACACATCTGTAACGAATGTCTTCTTTTTTTACAGTCTTCTATTGGTCAATGCCCACTTACCATTATTGGTCAAAGGTTCATCATGCCCATGTCTTGTATTTTCTAGTAAGTTCGATATACTCAATTATCCAATTGACATATTCTTTACTCAAAGGTTCTAGACTCGCGATTTAATGTTGAACTACCCGTATTCATGCATGTATGCATAAAAATGCGTAAGTACTTACACAAGTTGTATCATTGCAATATTATTTTTTCCTGGTTAGTTTAGAATTTAGTCTCTCAACCTGCCACCGTTAACTAGTATAACCATAAACACTGCACTTAACAAAATAACTACATAGAACAAAAATAAAAATAAAATTAGGAAATGAAAAAATAGACCACATCAGATTTGAATCTGTCCCTTAAAATAAAAAAGTATGCAGACCAGTGAGAGTTTTTTAAGACCAAGCGAAATTAAGGGGATCCAACTGTAATGAAATGCGGAATATTTTCTAAATTTTATTTTTTTAATTATTTTGTCCTGGTTGTTATAGCAATAAAATAATTGTTTATAATCTGAGAATTTAATGACTATCAATTGTTTTGTTTTTTTGTGTTCCCTAGGATATTCAACAATTGAAATTATTTATTTCTCTTGTATTTGTTTAATTAGGTTAAATTATTGAGTTTCCTAGCAAAAAAACTCATAAGTGGCTATAACAAGATTGCGGTGGATAACTTGAAATATTTGTCTTCCATCTTGGATACCATTATCTTCTGTGGCTTGCATGACTTGCCTTTAACCCATCAGCGTGGACAAATATACATGACGTTCCCTTCCCAGATGCAGAAGGACGTGTTAACATGCCTGGACTTTTAAATATCCAAATGCAGATTGCCATGTCATCATGCGTTGGTACGTCTATGATTTTCAAGGCCTATAGGCAGTTTGTTAAACATTCTGGAGAACTTGTTTTTTGTTGCTGCTGTGGTAGGGAAATCTCCCTCCATGTTATTACATAATTTACGACAGGCATGTGGAGTGAGTTCACTACTTATTAGTGAAAGGAGATACTTTTTGTATTTTTTTTTCTCTTCAGCTACGACCTTCGTTCGAACTAGTGAATGCCCTATTTTGCCGAAAAGAAATATCTGTAAAATGTCTCACCGTGTGGTCTCATAACTAACCTTTCTTTCAAAACCAACGTGGATCGTGTGTATACACAAAAACGTGTCTGACATTTCCAACTTCTATAAAAATTTACGTGGCGAATTTGATGTGTAGAATTATGAAAAAATAAATAAAAATTATAATAGAAGGATAATAGTAATAATAATAATAATAATAATGGTAATGATAATAAAAATAGTTATAATAGTAATGGTAATAATAATAATAGCAATAGCAATAATAGTAATGTATGTACTGCACGCTTCCAACACAGGTGCTCCCTAGCGGGATTTTATTAACCAAGGTAATCCATTCTACATGAATAAATTTCTGTAATTATATAAATGAATTTATATCACAAATAAAATTTAGATTCTCCAACTTTTAAAAATATTGTACATAGTGAATCTGATGTGTGGAATTATGAAAATCTTTAATTTAAAAATATGAATGAATGATAAATAGATGATGTTTAGAATTATGAATTATAAGTAAATCATTAGCAACAATTTAAAAAAATGAATGCATTTTAACTTATATCTTGATGAAAGTATAAGGAAAGCTCCATCTACAATTAAATATAACTTGTAATTAACCGATGAAAGACACCATTCTGTATCATTAATTGTTTCGATACTATATTCTATAGTGTTCTGTTCTAGTACAGGTCTTTTACTGTAATCATAGAATTTTCATGCTATGATTGCTACTTTAATATTGAATTATAGGTGTGGTAGCTTCCCACCCAGGGGATGATAATGATGGTAAAAATGATATTAAAGCCAGATGATGTCCATGGACCGTTTTGGCCCAAAAGCCCAATGCATGACAAGACAGTATTCTACCTCGAGACCACATATATAATAATTACTATTTTATTGACTCTTTCATTTTATTATTTTTTATTTATTGACACTTATTTACCAACATGTCAACAAGATTCATGTGGTTAGCACATCACCTCAATGAGAGATCTATTAGGAAATTAAGGTGTAACTTGGAAGGAAGACGAACATAACACTGAGCAACGTGATATCTATGAAATCTAGATGTAATAAAACATTGCAAGTCTCGTAGGCTCTATGGGTAGGACATATGGCACGAATAGGAAATGATGACAGCAACTTCAAATAAAATTAATGATAAATGAAAGATTCTAGAAGAGTGGAAAATATTCATTATGACACCAATTAATGAGAAGGGAGATAAACTGTGAAAATTATATAGGGCTAAGAGCAACTGGAATTTTCAGTAGAATTAAAAAAAAAATCAATACATTCTCAATGTAGATATATAGCAATCAGGTATTAGACAGGCAGATCATCTATAGACAACATTTTTGCTAGAAAAAATAAAGCCACAAACAGGTAGCTAACATATCTCTCAAGAAGGCATAAAATAATGTACCACTTACTTACTTAATCACTGGCACTATCAAACCCATAGGTTCGTGGCCGCTCAGACATAAGCTCTCCATACATTACTATCTGAGCTTATGCTTTCCAATCATTCCCTGTTTAATCTACTTCCCTCAAATCATAGTTAATGTTATTCTCCCACCTCATTCTTGGTCTACCAACTGGGAGTTTTCCCTCTGGTTTTCCTACAAGAAGCTTCCATGCATGTCTTTCATTCCCCATATGTGCAACATGTCCTGCCCATTGCAGTCTATGAGACTTAACTGTTCTTATTATATCTGGCTTCCTATAAAGAACATGTAGTTCATTGTAATGTAGTCTTCTCCATTCACCTGTCTGTTCATCTCTCTTTGGTCCAAAAATTTTCCTAAGTACTTTAAATAATGGTCAAATAATGTACACAGGAAAAATTATTTGAAACTGAGGAGGAAATGAACAATGATGAAAGAGTGATATCAATAAAAGCAGTATATGAAGGAGGAATTTAAAAAATCAAATGGAACTGCTAATGGTTTTATTGTAATAAAAGGACCCTGACAGGGATGTAGACTAGCACAAACACTGATTGAAACATATCTCCTACAAAGCATAAAAAAATTGGAAAAGAGAGTGTCAAATATTACATAGTGTTATGATGAATAATTTAATGATAAACTTTCTATAATAAAAATAAACAACAGGCCTACATTTTTGAGATGAAAGTTAATTTTATGTAGCAAATCTTACAATGTGCTGGTTTGTAGTTACGAATCTAAAATATGTAAAAAATATGAGTTTGTTAATTACTGTATATAGGTAATAGAGAATCAGGATATAGCATATGATATTATATAGAGAAAAATATATTTCTGTTGTAACTCATCCTTCAATGTTCTTTTCTGTGTTTGTATTCACTTCCTCCTATGTACGAGGGTTGTTTGATAAGTTCTCGGAATCACCACCATATGTCAGCACAAGCACAACCAGGTTCCCACATAATCATGAGTCATCCTTTAGCAGTAAATATGTGGCACATCAGTGTTCTGGGTTGAGAGCTGTGGTGTGGATGTGTGTTCATTGTTGTTCCCATGCAGTAATTTGTGAAGATGGAAAAAACTGAGATTCAAGCGGCAATAAAATACTATGTGAAAAAGGCATGAAGGCAAAAGAAATTCACATAGATTTTCAGAACACATTGGGGGATTCTGCACCTTCATATTCAATAGTTGCCAAGTGGATAACCGAGTTTAAATGTGGTCCAAAAAGCTTGGAAGATGATCCCATAATGGTAAGCCAAGATGTGCTACTACTCCAGAAATAATTGTAAAAGTGCACGAAATGGAATCGGGAGATTACATCTAAAATTGCGAGAGATAGCTGATGCTGTAGGGATGTCATCTGAATAAGCACATTACATTTTAAGTGAGGAATAGGGTATGAAAAAATTATTTGCTAGATGGGTGCCGTGGCTGTCAACACTGGAACAAAAATGCATCAGAGTGGAAATTTCTGAAGAATGCTTGGCCAATTTTCACAGAAATAAACAGGATTTTTTGCACTGGTTTGTGACCACAGATGAAATTTGGGTTCACTACTATATCCCAGAGATAAAACAACAGTCAAAGCAGTGGAAACATGCTGATTCTCCACCACCAAAGAAAGCAAAGGCAATATGGTTAGCTGGAAAGGTCATGGCATCAGTTTTCTGGGATGTGAAAGATATTCTTTTGATCGATTATCTTCCAACTGGTCAAACAATTACGGGACAATACTATGCTAACCTCCTAGACTAACCACAACAAAGATATGCACAAAAATGCCAGGATTAGCAAGGAAGAAAGTCTTGTTCCATCAGGATAATGCACGACCTCACACGTGTGTTGTTACCATGGCAAAAATACACGAACTGAATTATGAATTTTTGCCACACCTGCCTTATTCACCTGATATGGCTCCATCAGACTTCCTTCTCTTCCCTAAGTTGGAAAACATCCTTGGTGGATGGAGATTCCATTCAAACAAAGAATTGATAGCCAGAGTTGAGGAGTATTTTGCAGGGCTGTAGGAATCTAATTTTCGAGATGGGATCAAGGCATTGGAACATCTCTGGACCAAGTTCATTAGTGTACAGGGAGACTATATTGAAAATAAAAATAGTTACAATGAGGTGTTTTTTTACAACATTCCGAGAACTTATCAAACGACCCTTATATAAATCTTGTTAGAATGGAAACAGCAAAACAAGTCAGAAAATATGGGCCCGAAGGCATTAGCTGCAGGTTTGAAAGAGTTTATGGTTGCTTCATCTGTCATTTTCTGCCTCATGTAAAAGCTTGAGGGATGCCATAATCCAGCTCTTAATGTCTGAGATAGTAATTGATACTGCAGAAACCCACTAAGCTAGCAAAAGGATTTCAGATAGTGTGATATTATTATAGAGCAATTCCATCAAAGTGTCATACCGAGGTGAAAATTTTGAAACTGACGGAGGAATAATTTTGATGACGTAATATATATCTTTAAAGATCAAATTTTGTGATTCTATAAGATAATGTTTCAAATGTGTATTATTTTAATCTAATATTAGTGGAAGAATTGTTATATTCAAAACCTGTAAAAACACCCAGAATTTTATCAATTTTCACACGCTTTATATTAGCTTGACCTGTATCTGTCTATGTAACGGAATCTTTCAACACGACTTTCACCCACTTAAAAACATTGGATCGACTTGAAACTTTGTATACTTGTAAAGGACCAATGACAATACGATAATTTCATAATTTTTTCTAAGATCCTGGCCAGGATCATCAGGACATCAAATAAAATAAAGACTGGTATAATAGGTTGTGGACTTATCGACTTTTTAGTCCAATGTTGTCAGAAATTAATATTATCCTCTGGTAGCTCAGTTGGTAGAGTGGTGGATTGTAGTGGTATATAATTTCAGTAATCCATAGGTTGCTGGTTCAAATCCGGCCTGGAGGATTTTATTTTTTTAGAGGAGTATTACTTTTAGCTCATACTACAATAGTATCGAATTTAAAGATATTTACATTTTTATCTTATTCTGTAAAATATTAATGACAATTTTGTAAACTTACCACATTGTAATTTATCCAAAAAATATGAGAAGGATAACTGTAACTATTTATCTATAATAATGTTAGATATTAATTAAAAAGTATGTAATTATATTCGTGCCTAGACACTAAAAATATCGTAAGCAATTAAATTTTCATGGGATTCCGGTTTATGACAATCAATTAAACTAAAAATTTAAAAAATAATATTAAAAAAACTAAAAACATGCTTTATTAGAAAACCAAACCAAAAAATAAATAATAGTTTAAAAAAACTAAAACAACATGCTTTATTAGAAAACCGATCTAAAAAATGAAAAATAATTTTAACTTCCAACACGCTTGGAATAAAATTTAAGTTGGTCAACAAAAAAATAATCTCCAACACTTCTAGAATAAAACTAAGAGTTATCTACAAAAAAAAAATTATTTTACCATAAAAAACATGGGGTGCTTTTTATGGTTTTTATATTTTCTTCTTAGAGACTTTACTTTTACCAATATCTGTTTATTATCAAATATATTATTTGATATAGAGCACCCCACGCTTTTGATGGTAAAATTATTTTTTTTGTAGATAATTCTAGTTTTATTCTAGATGTGTTGGAGATGATTTTTTTGTTGACCACTTTAATTCTATCCCAAGCGTGTTTGAAATTAAAATTATTTTTTATTTTTTAGTTCGGTTTTCTAATAAAGCATGTTGTTTTAGTGTTTTAAACTACTATTTATTTGTTTAATGATTCGGTCGTATTAATTTATTTTACTTCACAAACTCTTCTTTTGTTAAACCATACTTTGGCCATCCTTAGTCGTAAATGTAATAATATTAATTGCATTCTAATGTTCTAGATACCTTAAATGTGTACTATAATTGTTAACTGTAAGCCATGGTCAGTCAGTCATGGAAAACGTAAAAATTACTGTACACAACATAATAATTGAAGGATTAAAATTTCCTCTCGGATTCTACGTTATCGGTACACAACTAACAAAAAAAGTTTTGATGACATTTTCTTGTAAAGTCATTATTTTTCCTGCTAGAGTCCCGTGACTGACTGACTTTTCATCCTCTCATTTATATTGCTAATACACATGGTGCAGTCAGTTGCTTGCTGCACTCTGCTGAGGATTAACATATACATGGTTTAGAAAATTTGGTAGACGGTTTGGTTCAGCTGTTCCATAAAATAATTACTGGCCCTTCTTCTGTGTCAATTTGAGCTGAAAGGCAGTCAGCGGAAGCAGGCAAACATTGTGGTAAATGAAGCAGCCGTACCTGTTGATTTCTCAGAAAATTATACCTATAAAGAACAAAATGATATCCAGGCAGTTCATGGAACAATAAGCATATCTCAATGTTGTTATAGAATATGCACAAATTGCCTAGGTGGAAGGTGACAGAGAAGTACAGAAGAAATATTGTGTTATAGTGTTATGTGGCATATGGTAGTAAACCTAAACAAATAGTAGTTCAGGATGTTACAACCTGGATCGTTACAGGTCATAGTGTAGTGTCCCAAAAGGGCCATTTCTCTAACATTGTTCCAGTTATTTTACTGACCTTGACTCAAGCGGATATGAGGCTTTCGGTCGTGACAGTGAAAGTGCTATACTTACAACTAACAGGACGTCTGTTGGATATGATGGAAGACATTTGTCCTCTGGAACATTTATCTGATCATAGAACACCATAAAACAAAAACAACTTTATTTACAATATCACGTAAGTTATATCCAACCAAACAATTAAAACTTAACCTAAACAAGACCATACATTACTTGGGATGAGATGCTATTGAAGCGCCACATTTGAGCACGCCGAATTTCAATCCTTGCTTACTAGTAACACGAGAGAGCTTATTTATTCAACTGTAGTTTATCTAAAAATTTATTAAGATGTTAAATTAGTTATTTTAACTATTTATTTCGGCCTTTTGGTCTCTTTATATTGCTATTTTATGTCATAACACCTAATTAAATTAATCTATTATTTTTAGTTTTTATCTTAAACTTTATATTTTTGAAGTTAAGTTGATTATTATCCACCTTAGTGATGAGAATTTAAAGTTATACTCACATATGAAGAGGGAAGTAATCATGGTCCTAAAGGAAGCTGTAGTGAATACTTCGGTCCCTGCCTTCAGATTGCCTTTTGTCTCAAAATTACAGGTCTTTATACAATTTTTCCTGCTTTCTTATTTCCAAATTTTGATTGCCTGAATGTGTGGAATAAATCTGGTCTTTTCAGGGTCAAATTGTATAAGTTGTTTGCTACTTTATATAATTATATTTTGCCATAGTTTACTGGCTTACATAATCTTACATAAGTGTATTTTTCATAGCCTTTTCATAAGTGTTTTGACACACTTGAAAATATTCTTGTTTGTTTCGACAACAACCAGGATATTTTATTATCAAATTTTATCTGTTTTTATTATAAATAAATAAATATATATATATATACATATGTATGTATGTGTATGTGTGTGTAATGCCTTTTGTATGGACTTTAAGTATGACTAATTAGTATATTTAAGTGTGATTATTTATTTCCCTACCTTTAGGTATGATTAGTTTGTATATTTCTCTAACTATGATTAATATTTAATAGTTTTCTTTAATTATGATTAATAATTAATAGTTTTTTATTATTATTTTCCTTTTAAGTGTGACCTATTGTTACAAAGGAAGTGACATAAAGTAAGGTAGAAGAAGGGAAGAGATTTTTAGAAAAGCGATTTCAACATCTTGCAGCTATCCCGGCAACTCATGGACTTCACCATGTGAAAGCCGTATGTTATAGAATATGCACAAATTTCAAATGAACAATGAGTGCAAAAAATTACAGGTTTCGTGTGTGAAAGAAAATTATATTTTTATTAGTGGCATTTAAATAATTCCTCATTATGGGATTCTTCAATATGTATGTTATTAAGTGAGTTACTAGAGTATTGTGCTGTACTGCAATAAAAAACAAGTGCACGGGATCTTACGTGTTAGAAAATGATGAATGCATGTGGGCGATCTTATACTTGAAAGGATCTCGCATTAGTTTGACCTTTCACATGCCATGTGTGTCATATTATTTCGGAGATTCAAAATGCTATGTTCCACAGTTCCTTCGCTTGCATTGCACTTTGTTAAACAGTCTTGCATGTTGATTGCAACAACAGTTTTAAATCATACAAAGGTGTATAAAAAAATACAATTGGCGTGGTGTATATGTGATTAAGTATAACCGATAGTGTAAAGGAAAATTATTATTGGGTGTAGCATTATTAGAAACCAACAGAGTGAAAATATGTATGACAACGCTGTAATATATGTGCCAGCTGGGAGCAGACACGTCATTCATAAAGTAAAATTTCACGCATTGTAAGAGATTTGTTTCAATTGTTTAGTTTAACAATAGAACTCATGTCAGCAAAATAATTTGTAGTCAGTTGTTTTGAAAGAATTAGAACAGCATTTTCCACATTTAAATAAAAATTGTAATAATTTGTATACAGTACTTTTCCGTTAATTTTTTTTTTTTATCTTTAAAGTTGAGATGTGTGAAAGTTAATTTTAGTGTTCAGGAATGAACACTGCAAATTCCATATTGGTATTTTTATTTATTTCAGTGGTTCGATCTAATAACAGCATCAGAAATATTAAATATAGCATCAGTTAAATTGTAATCAGTTAATATGGATGTAATAAAATTATATGCATTTAGGCATATTTAACTATAGAGAAGGCCATTTGTTATTAAGAAGTTAATTTTTTTTTATTTTGTGAAATTTAAAATGGTACGTGGTAACCAAGTTAAATAAATTATACTATTTATTTTTTTTACAGCATATCAAATTGTACATTTCCTATACATGATAAAATATGTGTAGTACTTTATCTCTGTATTATCGCTTTATATCTATTATAATTTCATATTATTTTGTAGTATTTGTATAATATTTGCAGCTCCACAATATTAAACTCTTAATAAAATTCAGATATGTTAGTCAGTCACAGAATGGATTCAGTCAGTCACACATCACATATTAGGTTATAACTCCGGTCTTAATTGTGATTTTTGTTTAGTTTTTTATTGAGAATGTAACTTGAAGTATGCCCTCAAAACGATATTTCGAAAAATTAAATTAGGAATCACACTTCAGAGAATTCTGCAGATGAACATGTTAAGCTTCATGATTAGTTGATATTTATGTCAATCAATCACATATACTTTGATAGATAATAAATAACATTGTTTTTCTTCAGAAGTTGTATATTTATGTACAGTCTTAATCACGCACTTTTTCCTCTATTAAATCACGTAGATAACACCTCTAATTTCAAACAATTGTAATATTTATGCAACCATTTTGCTGTAAAAGTGTATTGTAAATGTCAGTCAGTCACATATGGAATTGCTCTATAGGAAGAGCACGTCCTAATTTTCATGTGATGTTGGTGAGAGGCTACTAATGAAATGTTTCCTAGATAAATGGTGGTATGACTGCGTAAGTGATGGTTCCAATTTGTTGCTGGATGGTAAAATCATGTATTAAGATGGCCTGTTTTCTTGTTTGTATGGAAAAAAACTTTTTCTATTTGTGGTGAAGCAACATATATAGAATTACAGCGCATTAAGAAGTGTAATTAACAATATCATTATTTCCTTTGCCACAGAAATGAATGTGACAAATATCAGGGAGTAGAATGTTACACATTAATGCAATTAAAGGAAAGTGGTGATCTTGAGGGCTATCAAAATAGCAAAACTCATGTTTGTTTAAGCTATAGAATTGAATTTTGAAAAGAAAAATTAACACTTGAACCGGGACTCGAACCCTGACCTCTGATACTATGCACCAGTATGTAGTCCGTTACACCATTCAAGACACGATACAAATGCCAACCTTTCTTTCCTCATATACAATTTTCAATTTGTCCGATGGCATATGGACAGCACTACCAATAGCCAATGGACGGCTTCTATTCAAGAAGTATTTTTAATGACTAACTCATGCCCCAAATGGGAGTCAGTGACCAATCACGAATCAATGATTTTTTATTTACAACCAATCACAGTCGTGTTTTGCCTAGAATTTACCAACTAAAGTTTATCATAATAAAGAAAGCACCTCCTTTTTAACATTCTGAATAGGTCATACCATTATTTTGCAGTGACTGGCCCACTAAGAAATATGGCTACCAGATTGTGTATATAGTGCATGCAGGAGTTAATATAAAAGCATTTGTAGCAATTGAGGGGGTCAGTGGAATAAGGACCCATCCCAACTGCACTAAGTTTGGAGAAAAATAGCATTTTATTAAATTCTACATTGAGTAAAATATATAGAGCACACATTGATAACATTTGGTACATGTCTTGTACATAAAATAAGCTTTCTGTCTGCAAATGTATAGATCACTATGTTGTTTCATATGTCTAATAAAAAAAAGAAGAAAATTGAGAATATAAAAAAATATAACATACATAAACGAATTAAGTAACACTTTTTAACTTGAATATTGCATCAATCTACGTATTCTACGTTTGCAGCATTTGTATCATCATCATCTGGTCTAAGGCTACTGTTAAAATGTCTGGTGTACAGGTGGTACAAATGTCATGAGAGTCATGATTTCTTTATCATCATTAGTATATTTTGTTGTCAATATTACATCTCATAATATAGGACACTTTCCTTTGCCTTTTTTTAAGGCTTATTACTTCCTCTAAAACCAAATCACTGAAACTGGATTTTATGTACATTACATGTCGGTTTTCCACAAAACGAAACTGAGATGCTTTTCTGATGTCTACCTTATGCTTGTCCAATGTCACATTTCTCTTTTGTGAACATTTTATTTAAGTTATCTAGATCTCAAAAATCTTCTGCATTTATCTCAATTACTGTAAATGGTTTCTGTGTTCAACTCTTTCTTATGAGGTGAGCCCACTGTTCAAGTGTATAAACCACTTGTGTTCTTCTTTTAACTTTTTCAATCACACCAAAGTCAGCATCACAGGGAAGGTAAGTGTGGCCTGGTACAAGAAATTTACGTTCAATTTCTTCAAACCAACCACAATCAATCATGTACAGCCAAAGTCCCATTATTGTATAATTCTTGTTTTGAACAACACATGAATCACTATGTACTCTATAAGTTTCTTTTTATTAGCACCTTTTTCAATCCGTTGCACAACTTTTAATAAATAACTAGCAATTTCGTCCACACCTCTTGAAGCAACTGATTCAGGCTGATATATATTCCTTTCCACTGTTGCGTAAAATGATCTGCTTCATTTTATTCCACTCTTGCACATATATTTTTCTTTTTCTTATATTTTATTACACTATTTCCATTTGCACAAGAACCTGCCGCATCAGCCATTCTGTATTTACTGATATTTGCTGGCAATGCTAGTCAGTAATGCACCGGACCGCAGAGTAGCGGGCAGTATACAGTCACGTGTCAGCAGTTGGGATGGGCCTTTATATCCTGTGCGCATGAAGAAGTTAGAAATTTTTCTTAGACATAAAGTCTAATTTACCCTCTTTTGAGCAAAGTTAGAATAATGAGCTTCTAAAGATTAACAGGTGATGGCCACAGGTTACATAATCTGCAAATAACTAAAAATCAACCATTGGTTGGGATGGGCCCTTATTCCACTGAGCCCCTCAATTGATTACACCACCAAAGAAAGAAACCACTGTTTGCACTTTCTTAAATGTATTTTTTCCCAGGTAACATTCCAGAAAAATATAATTGTCATATTTACATCATAGGACATCAGAAATGAATTAATATACAGTTTGATGTTTCATTTTTTCTCCACTAGAGTGCATTCTTACAATATTGCATTCCTTTGGCAATAAATAATATGATCTGGTTGCAGTGATAAACAAAAGAAGCAAATGAAGCATGCCAATCGTTTCTCATTGGTTTTCAAACATCGCCGTTTACATTAAATATATAAATATTTTTAAATAACTATATTTGTATAATGATTTGTTAGTAAACAGCTTAATTTTATTCGTTAAATAGTCCTAACAAATGGCACTCTTGATTTCCAAATTCTCTAGATAAATTCACTCCTCACTTCGTGAGTCATGAATTTATCGATAATTTGGAAATCACTCGTGGCATTACTTATGATAATTTAAAACTACCTTTTAAGCAGTAAAGCTTAATATGCATTAGCGTTTCTTTTTAAAATTATATTGTCCAGTATTGGAAAGTATTAAAATATAAATATAACATCAAAATGTTAAGCTTTACTGCTTAGGAAGGTTGTGTAAAATTCTCATTAAAAATACTTCTTGAATAGAAGTCATCCATTGGCTATTGGTAGCACTGTCTATCTGCCTTCGGATGATTAGAGAATTGTGTATGAGGAAAGAAAGGTTTGCATCATGTCTTGAATGATGCAATGAACTGTATACTAGTGTGTAGAACCAGAGGTCTGGGTTTTGTTTCCCAGTTCAAGCTTCAGTTTTTCTTTTCAAAATTATATTGTCTAGTATTGGAAAGTATTAAAATTTAAATATAACATCAAAATATTATGCTTTACTGCTTAAAAAGGTAGTGTAAAATTCTCATTAAAAATACTTTTTGAATAGAAGCTGTCCATTGGCTGTTGGTAGTGCTGTCTATCTGCCTTCGGATGATTAGAGAATTATATATGAGGAAAGAAAGTTGACATTTGTATCATGTCTCGAATGGTGTAATGGACTGAATATAGGTGCATAGAACCAGAGGTCTGGTGTTCAAGTCCCAGTTCAGGTGTTAATTTTTTGTTTCAAAATAATATTTATTATCCAGTACTGGAAAGTATTAGAACTTAAATATAACATCAAAATATAGAATATAAATTCATATAGCAAAGGTTGTTAGGTTCTTCACTGAAGGAGACTCCAAAAATGGCTATTGTGGTGGCTGTTGTCGAATAATTTCCACAATTGCTAGAAGAAATTGAAAAAGTATATTTGTTTCCTAAGAGTATTAGTCACTGTATTATTCATGATATGGTTGCGATGTTGTGGATAAACTGTGTGATAATGCACATAAATTGGTAATTATCTCTAGCTCTCAATGATGGAAATGATATATTGGATATTGTGAAATTAACAATTTTCACTTGGGGAGTGTATGACAATTAGAACATCAAACATAACTTATTAGATTTAATTCACCTTATGGACAACTACTTATTTTGACATTTTCGTTGGTGTGAAAGAGCTCTTGAAAAAACTGACTTGAATTGGAATAAATTTGTTTCGTTAGGAATTCACACTATGAGGTTTATTTATTTAGGTAAATTTTTATCACTCACCTGATATTCTTCATCTATTATAAACTAGTTTCGGAACTTTGCACTTCAGTTCCATCTTCAGTCATTTTGTAACCATTGTTCTGTTGTCTTGAAGAGGTGGCTCTTCAAGATGACAGAACAACGGTCACAAAATTACTGAAGATGGAAATGAAGTGTAAAGTTTCAAAACTAGTTTAAAAGAGAAGAATATGAGGTGAGTGATAAAAATGTACCTTAAAAAAATGATTTCTGTTGCAAAGCATGGAGAACCGTCTATGTTAGCAGTTAACCTGGATGAAAGAACAACTTAAATGTGTTCCTGTTGCAGCAAATGATACCATTATATTCTGCAGCATTCATCAAGAGAATCCTTGGACCAAGTACATTAAAGTTAAAAAAAATTTTGGATATTGTGATAGATAGATCATCGGTTGATTAATGTCTTTGACATCGTCGATTCCATGATACAAGTTAAAATATCCATCCTGTCAGGTCGTCTTAAGATATAGGAAGTTAACATTTTTTTCTTTCAGAATATGACAGTGTGATGATCTTTATCATTCTGATTTCCATTGATTGAGTAGGGATGAAGTGCTAGATTGAATTAAGAGATGAAATAGCATTATTGACAACTAGTCAAGATAAGTATTTATGAATAAATACACCTGGACGTCCCCAGATGGAGAAACTCGGAACCAGATAGATCATGTATTAGTGGATAAACGCTGGCACAGTAGCATCATTGATGTTAGATCAGTTAGAGGGACAGACTGCAATTCAGATCATCATCTGGTCAGGGTGAAAATCAGACAACGGCTATCGCTTATGAGAGGAACAAACGCTAAAGATGATTCTGTAAAATATGAATTAAAAAAACTTGAAAAATGATGAAATACGGCAAGAATACCAAATCAAAATTGCTAATAGATTTGAAGTACGGGAATCTTCAGATGACAATGTGGCAAACGAAGAAGAAAATGATATAAATAAAGAATGGGAGGCTATAAGAGATACTATTAAATTGTCAGCATCAGAAAGCATTGGTTGTTTAAAAAAGAGGCAAAACAAGAAATGGTTTGATGAGGAATGTGCCGACATTGTAAAGAAAAGAAAGCTAGCAAAATTAAATGGTTACACGAGCCAAATGAGGTAAATTTAGAGCAATTGGGTAGTGTTAGACGGGAAACCACCAAGTTACTAAAGAGTAAAAAGAGGGAATATTTGAGAGAGAAGATTAATGATCTTGAAATGAATGCAAAAAATAGGAACATTAGAGAATTATATCAGGGAATTAGTATAGAGAAGAAAGGGTTTCAGGCTAGAACAAACATAATTCGGAATGAAAAATGGGGATATGATTGCAGATTCCAAGAGTATATTAAATAGATGGAAAAAGTTATTTTAATCAGCTATTAAATGTACATACAGAACAGGACATTGAGGAGAATAACTTACAGACAGCAGAAATGCTAGTCGCAGAGCCAAGTGCATTAGAGGTTGAAATGGCAATTGAAAATTGAAGATGTATAAAGCATCAGGTTCAGATGAGATCCCAGCAGAACTGATAAAATCAGGGGGAGAAAAATTGATGGACAAGATACGCTGGTTGCTTAGTATGATTTGGGAAAAAGAAGCTCTTCCAGATGAATGGAAGGAATCAATTATCGTACCAATTTATAAGAAAGGAGATAAAACTGATTGCAACAACTATAGGGGAATCTCATTACTTTCAACTTCGTACAAAATTCTAACAAATATATTAGTAAGCAGACTTACTCCCTATATTGATGACATTCTAGGAGATCATCAATGTGCATTTAAGAAGAAACAGGTGTACAACAGATCAGATTTTTAGTATAAGACAGATTTTAGAAAGAAAATGGGAATATAATGGTACTGTACATCAACTATATGTAGACTTCAAAAAAGCATATGATTCAATTAAGAGGGAGAAGTTATATAGTATCCTGCTGGAGTTGGAATTCCTAAAAAGTTAGTTAGACTTATACGAATGTGTCTAAATGGCTCAACGAAGTAGGGTGCGTGTAGGCAAACAGTTTTCAGACACTTTTGAAATCCAGAATGGGTTAAAGCAAGGAGATGCACTATCTCCTCTACTATTTAATTTTGTACTAGAGCATGCCATTAAATCTTTGGAGAATGAGGAAGGCTTACAACTCAATGGTATTAATAAGCTGTTAGTTTATGCTGATGATGTAGTACTACTGGCCAATAGCGAGGAGATACTAAAGGCCAACACGCACACACTATTGAGTAACACTAAGAAATTAGGACTGGAAGTAAATATCAGTAAAACTAAATATATGGTCACACGTAGAAAAATACATTATATAATGGAAATGGACAGCTAATGACAAATGAGGGAAATTTTGAGGAATTGGCTGAATTCAAAATACCTAGGAACAATAATCACAAATAGGAATGAGATGCACAAAGAAATTAAACATAGGCTCAATTCTGGAAATGCATGCTATTATGCATTGCAGAGACTTTTGATGTTCCCAACTCCTTTCAAAAAACGTTAAGCTGAAAATATATAAAACTATTGTTCTACCAGTTTATACTATATGGGTGCGAAACATGGACTCTTACTTTAAGGGAGGAAAGGAGATTACGAGTATTTGAGAATAAAGTTCTTAGGAAAATTTTTGGACCAAAGAGAGATGAACAGACAGGTGAATGGAGAAGACTACATAACAATGAACTACATGGTCTTTATAGGAAGCCAGATATAATAAGAACAGTTAAGTCCTGTAGACTGCGATGGGCAGGACATGTTGCGCGTATGGGGAATGAAAGACGTGCATGGAAACTTCTTGTAGGAAAGCCAGAAGGAAAACGCCCAGTTGGTAAGACCAAAAATGAGGTGGGGAGAACAACATTAACTATGATTTGAGGGAAGTAGATTATACAGGGAATGATTGGAAAGCATTAGCTCAGGATAGGGATGTATGGAGAGCTTATGTCCGTGCGGCCATGAACCTACGGGTTCGATAGTGCCAGTGAGTAAGTAAGTAAGTAAGTCAAGATAAGTCTGTTCCTCAGATGCAAAGAAAATCATTATTTGTGACTTGGCATTCTTTGCTGGTCTAACAAAACATTTAAATTACTTAAATACTTCATTTCAAGACAAGGGCCTTTTCATTACAAATACATACTATAGATTATTATGATTTAGTTATTTTGACTCACCTCATATTTGTTTTATATTGTACAGACTATAGTTTCGTTGCATCTATGAGACATTGTTGATGCATTCACATAGATGTGATGAAACTATAGTCTGCAGAATATCAAAAAAATATGAGGTGAATCAAAATATCTAACTCATAATAATTAAAAGAAATCTCATAGTGTTATTTCCTACAAATATTAAACATACTATAGAATTTAATCAAATTACAATGGGAAGTAACACTATTAGGTATTTTCAGTCTATAAATGAGTTGGATAAAATGTTTCTACATCACACCTCATAAAGTTTCCAAGACCATTTATCTTCATCTTCAGTCAAACTCCCAATCAAACTGTTATAGTTTGACTGAAGATGAAAGCAAATGGCCTTTGAAAGTGGTATCGTGAAAACATGGAATTTTATGAGATGAGATATTAAACGCTGGAGGGAAAATTTTCTATAG
Source organism: Diploptera punctata (assembly GCA_030220185.1). Taxonomy (NCBI): domain Eukaryota; kingdom Metazoa; phylum Arthropoda; class Insecta; order Blattodea; family Blaberidae; genus Diploptera; species Diploptera punctata. The sequence goes on from JASPKZ010007873.1 coordinate 93,365, forward strand.
GATCGTAAGAGGCCTTGGCCTAATACTTGGAAGGAAGAAGAAGAAGATATAAGAACATTTTATCCAACTCATTTATAAACATACATTACAGTTAAAGGTTTGAAATTGGCATTGTCCCTATGGATTAAACAACAGTTGGCTGCAAACACTGTGCATTTTACTAAGTTATCACAAGAGCCTGGTATTGATCCATCTGAACAATATGTGCAAATTCTACAAAATCTTCTTTGTCAATTTGAATCAAGATTTCAAGATGTAGGAACATCTACCATGTTTCAGATTTTTGCAAATATTTATTTAGTTGATATTTATGTTGTCTGTAGCAGGTATTACATTGATCTTTTGAATTTACAGTAATGAGTGTTTGTTAAGAAACAAAGTAACCGTAAGAAGGGCATGGCTGACTTTTACAAGAATTTTCCCAAAATAGATTTCTGAGGTTTTAAGTACTTACTGTTCAGATATTATGTATACTTGGTTTGCTGTATGTGTGCTAAGACCAATTAAAATGTAATTTGTCAAATCACAACGTAACATGCAGTCATATCTTAATATTGATAACTAGTTAAAGAAACACGATATCAACATACAATACCTATTTATTAATTGTAAAACATCTTATGTTAAAGCATGGTAAAATAAGAGAGTTATAGGGATGGAATAGGCCTCCCAAGGAAAATAGGTATGTTGTGCAGAGCAATTAATAGGAAAGCATGCGGATTAGTCAAAATTGATAAACATTATTGTAATAATTTTTAAGCTATGCAAAGGTTTAAGAGACAGTGATGCAATTTCACATTTGTTTAATATAGTCCTAGAAATAGTTTGAATGAAAATCTCTTATACAAAAATCTCTATATATAAAATTATGTAGTCAAATTTTGGCTTATAGGAAGAAGACAGATATGAATAAAACATTTATGATTTTAATGAAAGAAACCAGTAAAATGAGATTAGAAATTAATGAACAAAAAACAAAATACATTATTATTTCAAGAAACAATCCCTACGATGTAAAATTATAAATAAATAAATAAAGATATATATATGTATAGTTTTGAAAATGTAATAATTCTACATATTTGGGGAGTATGTCTAAGAAATGAGGACGAAATACCATATTTTTACGGACTATAAGATGCACTTTTTTCTTGAAAAATTGCCTCCAAAATTTAGGTGTGTCTGATTAAAATTCCTGTCAATCTTAAAAATGGCCATATATTCAATGCTGCGGGAATTATCTCTATCTGGCAACATTGGATTCAACTGGCAGAGACAGTCCACCGATGCGACTAACATGAGTTGTGGGGATTAACAAGCTTGCTAACATTGTCTCCCTCCTGCCCTGCCATCACAAACCCAGAACACTGTCTAGCCTATGATGCCAGTGAACTTGAACAAATGGATGATGGATGATGATTCATGCCCAAGGGAGCTTTAAAATGACATACAATCAAACAAGTGTGTTAGTGGATAAAAAAGTTGTGGTCTAGAGTGAGACAGGACATTATTATTAAATCTTTCAAGAAGTGCAGCATAAGTAACGCTCTCGATGGCAGTGAATACCATCTTATATATGAAGAGAACAAAGATGACAACGAAGAAGAAGAAAGTTCAGATGATTTTCAGGGATTTTAAAGATCAGAACGGTTTTATAAACTAAGGTTTTTTTTAGCCTGGCTTTGCAATATAATAATAAAAATGGTAAAATTTTATTTTAAAAAATTGCTTAAACATTATGGTGTGTCTTATAGTCTGTAAAATACAGTATTTATTGAAATGGAAAGTCGGTTTTCTGCAACATATACAACATATTTTGCTCTCCTTCCAATGTTGAAGAACCAACACTACATAGAAATATAAAAATAATATATAACTAGCAAATTAACTAATTAACCTGGAGGTTTGCATAGTCAATCATAACTTATCCATATATCTACATCCTGAGCGTGTTTTCCAATCATTCCCTGTATAATTCACCTCCCTCGGGTCATGGTTAATGTTCTTATCCCATCTCGTTCTCGGCGTACCTATTGGGCACTATTCCTCTGCTTTTCCTGCCAGTAATTTCCATGCCCCTCTTTGATATCCCATTTGTGCAATATGCCCTGCCCATTAAAGTCTATGAGACTTAACTGTTCTTATTATATTTGGTTTCCCACAAAGATCATGTAGCTCATTTTTATGTAGTTTTCTCCATTCACTTCTCTTTTTCCCTCTTCCATATTAAGATCAATCCACCGCTGTGGTCTCGAGGTAGCGTGCTGCCTTGTCACGCAGTGGGCCCGGGTTCAATCCCCAGTCAGGGCAGTTTTTCTGGGTGAGGTTTTTATCGGGGTTTTTCCTCACCTGTAAGACAAATGTCAGGAAAACTTTAAGGCCCAAACGGTCCCCGAAATCATATGGCCATCATCTTCATCCTTCACTGGTGTGAAAAGCAACGGGAAGCTACCACACCTACAATTCCCTAGTAAAACTGCAAGCATAGCATGAAAATGCTATGATTGCAGTGAAGGACCTGCCCTCAGGCAGAATTACTATGGATGGATATTAAGATCTATTTTTGTGGGATAGAAATTTGGATCTTGTATAAAGAATTTACTAACCAACTGACTGTTCTTGAAAGGAAAATCTTAAGGAACATTTTAGAAATGGTAAAAGTTGATAATGAATGTAGATGGTACAATGAGGTATTAAAGCAGATTAAGGATTTTAATATAGTATCATGAATAACAATTGGAAGTTGTAATTAAATGGTAAAGAGAAAAACTTATGCCTGAACCGGGAATCGAACCCCGAACCTTCAGCTTTCCGTGCTGATGCTCTAACCATTGAGCTAATCCAGGCTTCCTTCCCATCCAAGCATAAATCCTTCCTTTACCTTACTGTCTTGGTCCCACATTCAAATGCTATGAATCATCATTCACAAATACACAATGAATGGCTTCTACCTGAAGAAGACATGAAGGGACTCCACATAGCTATAGCATTATTTATTAAATTAATATTAAGAAGCTAAAGCTGTTACTATGATTGAAATAAGTATAGTAGTGTACTTTAATATACTTATTTCAATCATAGTAACAGCTTTAGCTTCTTAATATTAATTTAATAAACAATTGGAAGGTTGAAATGGTATTCTTCTCTCTATCTTTTTCAGTTGTTTGAACCATTTTAATTTCATTTTCTCTATTCTGTCAATTTTTTACTCCCACTGAATCTCTAATAAGTTTATTTCTGAGTATTGTTTATTTTTTATTTCACTCACCTCATATTTCATAACTCCTAGCATACCCAGGGTTTCGTCACATCCTTTGTGACATTCTCAATGCTGTGTCATGTTCACAACTGACGTCCGGCTGCCTTATATCCTGCAGACTGACCTCCGCGAAACAATATTAAAAAAACCTAATAGTGTTATTTCCTATCTACATAACTTATTTCTGAGTGTCTGACTGACATTGATAATAATTGTTGAGCATATTTCGTTGAACATTTCATGGTTACTCATAATTTTTGGGATTATTTGCATATAAAGAGAGAGAACTGAAGTGGAGATAGATCTTTTTACACACCCATTTGAGAACATAAATCTTAAATTCAACAAAATTAAGGGCATTGCTTCAGTATTGTAAGACTACACCATAACTAATGAATTGAATAGTGACATGTGTCCAGAAAGTGCTATTTTGATCTTGAGGAAATTTGTTTTACAGGTGAGACTGGACAGCAGCCTCCTCCTGGATATTGTGCCCCATACAATGGCAAGGTGTGCAGGAATTACCTGAATGGAACAGGTTTAGTTTGGTTTAATATTTCGCATGATAATGCAGGTGGTTGGCTTAATGAGCAGATAACAGCAGGATTATGGGAGGAGATGGTGTTGGGCCTCAAGGAACCATGTCGCAGTGCAGCAGAGGTATGTTTAATTATATCAACCTGAGGTAGTTAGGTTATGATAATCAGTGGACTTGGCATTGAAAAAGTTACAACTTAATGTAAAATTCATCTTCAAAACTGGGTGGATATTTTCAACACTTCCTATGAAGGTTTATAATACATTCTTTCAAATTAATATTTATCAAGATTTCAGTGTGAATAGTATCCATTGGCTTACACTATATTTTTAATTTAGAAAGAAAAATTAACATTTGGACTGGGTCCCGAACCCCAGATCTCTGACTCTGCGCATCAGTGCGATAACCGATTATGCCATCTGAACTCCTATACGAATGTCAACAATTCTTTCCACTTATATAATTCTCTTTCATCAGAAGGCCGGTAGCCATTACTACCATCAATGCCATCTAACGACTTCTGTTTGAAGTATTTTTATTAAGAATTTATACATTAATGTATAATTTTTTTATAATATATATTTTAAATATAACTAATAATGTAAAAATGTTTCATTAATGTATAAATTCTGAACAAAATACTTTGAATAGAAGTCGTTAGATGGTGTTGATGGTAGCGGTGTCTAGCGGCCTTCTGATGAAAGAGAATTATATAAGTGGAAAGAATTGTTGACATTCATATCAGAGTTCAGATGGCATAATCAGTATCGCACTGACATGCAGAGTCAGAGATCCGGGTCCGAACGTTAATTTTTCTTTCTAAAATAAAACTATGTCTAATTCTGGAAAATGTTAATTTATCCCATCAGCATGGGGGGATTTAAATCCCCTGACGGTTCTCAGCTGAGGGAGGATTTCTTGGAATGGCATTTAAATTTGTAAGTTAGAAAACAAAGTTTTGTAAAACGTTTATATCTTGTTTGATATTTAAAATATCCAAATAGAAATTTTAAAATGTATTCAGCTAAATGTGAGGCTAATTACAATAATTGGAAACTACATCAATATAAATAAAATTTATAATATCGTACCTTAGAAATTGTTAGTTGAAATTGATTTGAAGCACCGCTGCATACATAATCCCGCTTTATAATCAGAGCATCTAAATACTCTGTCTTTCTGTTTATTTTTTTATAACACACAATACATATTTTATTGGGGAGGGCTTTATTTCTTCTCTGTGGTATTCTTCCCAGAAAATTCCTTGTAACTAATCTCGGTACTGTTGAATGACAGCCGGGAACCTTTCTTTGTACTCCACCCCTATGTTGCACAAGTTATGCTTCATCAAGGTCAATGCAAAAAATATTTTGTGGTGAATTCTCCCTACTGATAATCATGCTGTTCAATTAGCAATGTTTAGAAGACGGAAAATATTTCCATGTACTAGTTTTTATTTTCTTCCGTTCCAACAAATATACATGTAACAAAATTAGTCTGTCAGGTCCAAGGATCCTATATTTATATTATAATCTACAATAGATTTTATGTTTGTTTTCCAGTTCCTCGTCTAAGCATTTTGTAATATTTTCACTATGTTTATTTGTAGGGGCCATGGCGAAACACAGCCACCCTCGTGCTAGTCTAACAGGATTGAACAGAGCCACTTACTCAAGTTAAAATTTCTTTCACAAATTTGGTGCCATATAAGTGTCACATATTTCATTTGAAAGAAGAAACCTTCACCAAACTAGCCATGTAAACAAAGTTTTAAATAGTTTCATGGTTTTCAAAAAGAGAGCAGAGAAACCCAGACTAACAGTCCCTAACGCAGTCCATAAAAACAATGAGGAACTACATGAACAAAAAATATATAAAATATAAATTGTATGTTAATTGAAAGCTTGAGATCTCCTCTATAAGATTGCAGTTCACAAATTGTGTTGTCATTGTACATTTTTACAAAGAATGATAATAAATCTAATGTGCCGGATATAGAACATGCTCAATCAGCACTTCAAACTTAGCCACATTAACACTAAATTATACAATTTGAAAATAAATTATATTATTAATTTCATATATCAAATAAAAGCATATTCTTTCCTCTACAAAATTATATTATTTAATCATTTGTTTAGTGAATCATTCCCGAAAAATAAGAACTAGTTTCGGTAAAGAAATCATGCAGACGATGCATGTCACTCCGCAGAGAAGAAGTGTTTTATTTATGCGGGTGGTGCATGTCACTCCATGCTGATGGATTAAAATATATCATCTAATCATATACTATATTTACTGGAATATAAAACCCAGTTACATGTAAGACCGTCCTTATTTTTGTGAACATAAAAGTCAAAATGAAAATTGAACCTATGTTAATTAGCAATGTAGGCTGATACTACACTGGTGTCCAAAAGTTTAGGATAATTTGTAAAACGGAAAATCAAAATGCTTAAAGAGGAGCAAGGAGTAAAAATTATTTATCAAAACGTTTCTCAGTACATTTAGTTTAGTTTACATACTAAATTATAATCTCTCTTCAACAATGAAAAAATTAATAGCAATTATAAATGAAAATTGCATTGTTGCAGTTAAGCCCTGTTCCATAAATCTTCATTTTTAAAGAGAGTTATGATATAATCAGATGTAGTGTAAGAACAGATTGCAGTAAAATGGCACAAAGACAACATCTGGACCCTCTGCTTCGGGGTAGAATTATTGGGCGGCTAGAAACAGGACAGACACAAACTGAGGTCTCCATAGCACTTAATGTGCCACAAAATGTTATATCTAGGTTATGGCGACGGTTCCAAGAGACCGGAGACGTTAGGCGAAGACCAGTGGGAGGTCGTCCAAGAGTTACAAATCCTCAGCAGGATCGATATCTTGCGTTAACTGCAAGAAGAAACCGAACAATGTCTGCCAGACAACTGAGTTCAGAACTTGCGGGCCGCCTCAGGTATCAGAGTATCCAGACAAACTGTCTATAGAAGACTCAGAGCTGCTGGTCTGTATGCTAGACGGCCTGTAGTGTGCGTCCCACTCACCCTTGATAACAAGAGAGCACGTTTACGGTGGAGTCAGGAACATCGCGACTGGACTCTAAATCAGTGGAGCAGCGTGCTATTTACAGACGAGTCCAGATTCAGCTTGAACTGTGATTCGCATCGCGTGACTATCTGGAGGGAGCAAGGAACTCGTTACAACCCCATGAACATCATGGAAAGACATCCATTTGGTGGCGGTGGTCTCCTGGTATGGGGAGGTATAATGATGAATGCACGCACAGAGCTTCACATCTTCGCAGGTGGCACTGTTAATGCTCAGCGGTATAGAGAAGAGATCCTGGAACCTCATGTAAGACTTTTCAGGGGAGCTGTGGGTCCAGAATTCATATTCATGGATGACAATGCCCGACCTCACAGGTCACAACTGGTGGATGAGTTTCTTCAGGAGGAAGATATCCAGCGTATGGAGTGGCCAGCGAGGTCTCCGGATATGAATCCTATAGAGCATGCATGGGATGCCTTAGGGAGACAAATCGCATCTCGTCAGCCCTCCTCCGAGGACACTTCAAGACCTTCACATTGCTCTTCATGAGGAGTGGAATTTGCTGAGCATCGAACTCCTGAACAACCTCATCACTAGCATGCCACGTCGATGTGAGTCTTGTGTAGCTGTCAGGGGTAATCACACCCCATACTAATCATTTGAACCATTGTTGTTCAACTTTTATGTTCGAATTCTGAAATGCAGTTTTCGTTTGTTGTGAAAATGACAAGTGAATGACGTATTCATGCCATTGTTTCTTTCGTGCCATGTTTCTAATTATCTGTGACATACCCTTACCAAATTTTGTATTATTCTGACAAATGCTTTATAATAAGTCGGCAAATGAACTAATTATCCTTAACTTTTGGACACAAGTGTATTATTACAGTGGCAATGTTCAGAGTTCTGTGAAAAACCATGTACTTCCTTATACATGCTCACTCATTTTACCACATTTTGAATCACTTCACTCTTTTGACTGTTAGGGCTGAAATTGTAATTTTGACCTCATTTATTCCAAGATGTCTTCACTTCACCTTCATAATTGTGAATCATTTGAAAAATAGCAGTCAGATGAGCCATGAGTATAAATAATAATGGAACAAATATTATTGTGAACTTTAAACTCTGTCCGATCTTTATTTGGCTGAGAATAAAACTAACTTGATCAAAAACTGAAGAATTCAAAGGTAGTACTGACTGCAAAGGTAACAAAGCTTTTTTAAGTGAGATTCATAAAAGTATCGTGAATCGAATAAGGAAGTTATTAAAATTCATCGGAGAACATATTGTTTAAACAACTCACCTCATAGGATTCATGCTTCCATGATATCGCGATTTCAAACATAATCATGTTCATCGTCAGCCATAACTCTGACTCGGAGTTATGGCTGACGATGAACATGATTATGTTTGAAATCGCGATATCATGGAAGCATGAATCCTATGAGGTGAGTTGTTTAAACAATATGTTCTCCGATGAATTTTAATGATTATACCTCATAATGTTTACTTCCCAACATTAATTAAATATGAATAAGGAAGTATTAGTGTTAGTAAAAAAAACTATTATAATCATTAGAAAATTTGCTCCAAGTTGACTGCTCTCTCGACACTGACAGTGTCCTTGTAAGGGATTCTCTCACTTTTCAACACTGCACATGTTAAGGTCTGAGGGAATGTGGTCAAGGTAGATGATTTTGTCTTTAGACAAATTGTCTATTGACTTTAGGATTTTTGCAATAAGAACTAAGTACATATAGAACTCCATTTAATTATGAGTACAAAAATTTAATAAGGTATTGATACTGTCAACAGGAATTGTGTTGTTAGTGGAGTCAAAGCAATATCTATAGAAAACTTTTGCCATTTTTAAACTTTACTATTGACAATTACCTTTGACTTTTTCTCTTATTTGTATCTCCTTTGCAAGCTAGAAGGAACAGGTGAGTGTGAGCATAATATTCATGAATTTAGAGAATGGCACAAGGAGATGGAGAGTGGCTAGCCCTGCACACGGACTGCTTTGTCATAGGAAATTTTTCATTACTGATTTTACAGGAAGAAGTATTGGGATAATTAGGCCTGTGAAGATTTTGCGGCATGAGATATCATATTGCAAATAAGTCAGGTCAAATACTCTGATAATATAACTGGTTATTTGTTTTTGCATATCACATACAGATTTTGCACAATTCTATTTTCATCACAAAAAATAGAGCGCACAGTCCACCACTTGTATGCAGTATATTATTATATTAAAATATATTATTGTATTAAAATATGTAAACGCCTAAAATATACCATAATTTTATAATATCACTAATTTTATTCATACTAGCTTGTCATTATGTTTAACTGAGGGTAGGTTCATTCTAGACCGTCTCTTACTACATTACACAGTTTCCGGCAAAAAAACTGCAGAAGCAATAAGCCACCATAAACAAAATATTTTCTCCTCATTAGCAGTGAAGACACTCAGTCTGCATATTAAGTGTCATATAACCTACCGAATTACACTTGGTTGATTACGAACCAGGAATTAATTTTTAGATTTATAAACCTCCCAGTAGACAACAAGGGAAAATTTAAACTTTACCCGTTATAAAATTTTGATGAATCCAAACCAGAGAGTCATGTTAAAATTATTTTGTATTCCATTTAAATGGCCAATCTCAGATTGATTATTTTTGCAGGATTTGTACATTGGCTTACTGAACTCCTTGCATTTTCAATATGGCTTAAACCCTGTGTTCGAGAGCATGTTCAGAGGTAAAAATAAATTTCTGAGTGATTGGCAAGTTCAAGTGGTATTTCTAGAAGAGACTATAGGCTGCATGCAAATACATTAGTCTCTAATATGTTCTCCGATGAATTTTAATGATTATACCTCATAATGTTTACTTCCCAACATTAATTAAATATAAAAATAACATTAGTCTCTACTCATATTACTTCCAATCACTGGTGAGCTGACTTTCCGTGAGCAAGTGCAAAGATCGAATTAGCTAGCCACTAACTGGTCATGCATGAAAGTCGTTTTCGTAATATTGGCAAGAAATTACCCAGAATTCTCAGCGATAAAACCACTTCCATTATTTTTGTCTGCTAGAGGAATGCATTTATGCTTGCATCCCACAAATAATACCATATACGACGTCTGTTATTTTCTGCTCAAAACTTCAGAGCAGAAAATAACAAGTGGACATCCTTTGATTTTCAAATTTTGGAGCAGATACGTTGACAACATAATTGCTATTGTGAATCACAAGCAAATAGAGGATGCTTTAAAGCTGTTGAACATTCAGAGTAGAACTGTAAAATTTACCATGGAAACTGAAAATGAAAGACAAATCCCATTTTAGATCTCACTTAAAAGAAACGAAGAAAACAAGATAGAATTTGGAATTTATAGAAAGAATACACATATTGACAACTATATTAAAGCTTCAGGATTCAACCATTTTGCTCACAAAGTGGCTGTATTCAATAGTTTGACATATAGATTGGTAAATTTACCATGAGCAAAGAAAACTATGAAAAAGAATACATAATTAATGTTGCAATGGATAACGGTTATGAAGAAAATATGGTACACAAGAAAATAAATAAATTTAAAAGACAAAAATTAATTAATGAAAGTACACTTATAAAAGAAAGAGAAAAAATAAAATTCAAGAAATACACTTACCATTAATTGAAACACCATAAATTTAAACAAATTTTCAAAAAGTTTAATATAAAATTAGCACCAAAGAATGAATACAGCCTTAATAGGATAATTAAAACCAATAAAAATGAAAGAATTGAAAATGAAAACAATTAAAAAATTTATCAGATCAAATGCAGGGATTGTGACAAAATTTATATTGGAAAAACAAAAAGAAATTTGAAAACAAGGGTGAAAGAACATCTTAGAAACATAAAAAATGGAGTGGTTTAGTCAGCAGTATCTGCTCATGCTTGGTCCGAAAAACATTTAATTGAATCAAAAGCCAGTCTAATTAAACAAATAGACAAACGAAAGGAACTCATGGTTTGGGAAAAGATCCACATTCAGAAAAACAAAGGAAAACTTATTCACAAAAATAATGCTTCTCGGAAAAATTACCAACCACAAAATTGGAAAATAGTAAATAAAAACCAAAAATCAGAATCACAAGATAACACCAATGTAATTATTTTTTCAAAAGAGGTGTTAACCAACGAAGAAACTAAATTACTCAACAATGGTTTAAAATCTTGCATAAATTTTTCAAATAATTTGGAAGATTATGTCACAGGTGTGGAAATAGCGATTTGTGAACTAAAACATGATAAAACTATAATCAGGAAAGAATGTGAAAAAGTTTTAGTAGATATGAAAAGTAGTTCAAAAAATAGTCACATGGAAAAATATGAAAATTTTGAAGGGTATTAAAGATAGAAATGTTACTATTGCAAAAGCTGATAAAGGAAACAAAATTGTCATTTTAGATCAGGATGATTATGTAGATAGAATGAACCATCTGTTAGACTCCAAAGAATATGAAGAAATAAAATCTAACCCTCTCCCAAAAACATTCAGGACTATGGGAAACACATTAAAACATATAAAACATACAATGATAGAACAAGGAAAATTTAAATTAAAAGTTTCAAACCCTTCTAATCCAAAATTATATGGTTTACCTAAGGTCCGCAAGGATGGTAAAAAGATGAGGCCTATTGTCAATATCATTGGCTCCCCATGTTACAATTTAGCTAAATGGCTGGCCAAAATTTTATTGAACTACCACAATTTGGAAATAAGAGCATTGAAAATTCAATTAAATTGGTAGAAAAATTGAATAACATTACATTGGCTCCAAATGATAGACTGGTTTCTTTTGATATGATCTCTTTGTTTCCTAGTATTCCTATTAACAAATTGCTCACGTTTTTAAGAAAATGGTTGTATTCACAAAAATTAAAGGCAGAAATCATAGAAGAGTATTTAATACTAACCAAAATTTGTATCGATAATATCTTTTTCACATTTAATGGTAAATTTTATAAACAAATATCTGGATTGGCAATGGGAAATCCACTTTCTCCATTTTTAGCCAATTTATTTATGGGGTATCTTGAATCACATATCACCAATGCTCATCCTTTGATTTTCAAGTGTTGGTATAGATATGTAGATGATATTATTGCTGTAATTGATAAAAAATACATTCAAGATGCATTGAAGTTGCTTAATCTTCAGGATGAGTCAGTGAAATTCACTATTGAAATTGAACAAGATAACAAGATCCCATTTTTAGACTTATACATAATAAGAAATGAACAACAGCAAAAAATTGAATTTAACATTTATAGAAAAGACACACATACTGACAACTACATAAAATCTTCAGGTTTTAATCATTTGTCACATAAACATGCAATTTTCAATAGTCTATTGCACAGATTGTTAAATATTCCACTTAATGTAGAAGATTTTGACAAAGAATATAATTATATTATACATGTTGCTATAATAAATGGTTTTGATGAAGACATAATAAAGAATAAATTAAAGAAATTCCAACGACAGAAAAGGTTACAGGAATACACCACCTTACAACATGATTCCAAGAAAGATGTAAAATTCAAGAAATTTACTTACCATCCTGAAGTTCATAATAAGTTTCAAAAATTTTTCAGAAAATTTAATATAACATTAGCTCCAATTAACAAATTCAGCCTGGGTAATCTTCTGTTAACTAATAATAAATGTAACACCCCAGACAACAAAAAATCTTAAATTTATCAAATTGATTGCAAAGATTGCAACAGGATATATATATATATATATATATATATATATATATATATAGGAAAGGCTACTGTTTTTAACAGAGAGGAGACCCTTTAATTCCTTCCATCGAAGGCTTAAAGGAACCGACCTGGACAGTAACCTAGTGTCCAATCCCTCACCTTCTCGTGGTGCAGCTGTTAGTAATCATGCTTATGCATGATGAACGAAAGGAAGGGCTACTCACCAACAAGCACTGGTCAGCTTGGTGAGTTTTTCTTTTTTGACCGAATTGGTATTATCTTCTCCTCCCCATACCAATTCCCTCTTTCAAATTTTCTATCCAGTCTCCCTTGACTGACCTCTTGTTCTTTCGACCCTGATGGTATTAGAGTACTCGAGGCCTAGGGGTTCATTTCTCCTTCCTTCCTATACCTACTTTCTCTCAATGGGTGACGTAACCACCACATGTGGTGCCTACTACTAAACGGTTACAACTAGTTTATTGTACTCCATCTCCTCCGTTGTCCAGCTTTTGTAGAAGAGACCAGCCTTTCTGCTAAATATTGGAGTGCAAGAGAGCGAATGATTTCATTATCAAGTGCTCGACATTAGATACCAACCAACCATATATAGGAAAAACAAAAAGGAACTTGGAAACTCGTAAAAAAGATCCCTTCAGAAACATAAAGAATGGAGAAATTGAAAAATCAGCTATAGCAGCACATAGTTTATTAGATCATCATACGATTGAAACATCTATCTAAACCTTTGGATTTAATAGTTTGGGAAAAAATATATATTAAGAAAAACCATACTAGAACCATGAACTTCGAGATTCCGGACGAACCGAGCTTGATTACGAAGTTCTTCAAAAATACAACAGATGGCAGTTTAGAAAATGATTCATTCAAAAGAAAACCAGATGGCAGCTTGGAGAGTAATTCCTTCAAAAGAACACCAGTTGGCAGTTTGGATAATTACTGGCAAAAGAAAAAATTGACAGTCGTGAAAACAGCTGACGATGGTGACAATGGGTCGCCGATACTGCAGTGCTGTGTTTAAAAAAACATAGAAGTATGAGGTAAGAAGAAATCATGATTAATTTAATTCTTAAAACTTATGAACTTCAAAATTCCCGCAAATTTTTATCTAATACAGAGGTTCATCGGTCCACCAACAGAGGGAAGAAGAAGAGTTTCTTCCGATCGACATAACGTCAGTCGCCAAAAATGTACTGAAGATGAGACTGTTGTGGTCTTGAAATCGCGATCTACTTAGAGGATTTATGTGAGGAGAGGTAAGAAACATTTAATTTCACCATTTAGTTCCAGTAGTTCAGTTAGTGTACATAAAAGAAATGTACACATGTGTATTATTCTAGAAAAAATAAAATACAATGAACACAAGTACGTGTGCTGAGACCGTAAGGTGTGTGGTATTTTATTGGGACCAGAAGTGGTCACACAACATTTCTGTGTTTTTCATGCAAATGGGTCTCTGGGGCCAGGGAAAGACGCTGGAAAGTTACTAATTGGCAGAAAAGAAAACAACTGGTGCCAGGGACAAAAAATGCAATAAATCACCCATTAGTTGATTCTGGAAAAAAATATTGTTACCTCCTTTGCACATAAAATTAAGATTAATGATGCAATTTGTTAGTTTTGGACAAAAAATCCCTTATTATCAATACATTGCTATGTAATTCTGTTACTGTTGGAAGCAAAGGTAAAAGGAAAACTTTTTGATGGCCACAGATTTGAGAACTTATTAGGGATGTTACTTTTAAGAACAGCTTGTCTGACATGGAACTACAAGATTGGAAGTCATACAAGAATGTCAATGAGAAGTTTCTGGATAATGTTAAAGATGATCAATTTAAGAAAATTGTAAAAACCATGCTCGAAAAGTTCAGTGTGCTGGGAGGTAATATGAGCTTGAAGTTACACTTCTTCTATTCTCATTTTAAACATTTCCCAGAGAATTTAGGAGCACTAAGCGAAGAATACGGTGAGAGATTGCATTATGATATAAAAGAGATGGAAAGGAGATGCCAGGGATGATGGCATGTCTCCAAGATTGCCTACAATTGTTGGTGCTTGGTAAGAGAAAATTCTCAGCAGGACCACAAATGCCAATCAACTAACCATTCATTTCTTGCTATGCAGAGGAGAAAATAGAGATCTTAAGGCATATTAGTAGTTTTCTATTTATTTTAAACTGCTTTAACTTCACAATTAATAATTTATCAAGCCTCTGTAGTTTTTACAGCAATTTAAAGGATTATGGCTATTACATGTAAAGGTACGTACACATATGCGCGCCGCAAACACGAATGGTGCGCGCGAGGCGCGTGTTATGTTCGTCGAAATGATTAATTTCAACGAACCTCCTGCGATCCATAGGAAATCCACAAACCTTCAGTAGACATTTTGCAGAGCAGGTGTAACCAACCATGTCTCCATCGCGCGAGGAAAATTATAGAACGCAAAAATAGTATTATAATATATTAATTGTAATATCAACGTAAGTATAATTTACAAATGTAATACATTACAAAATTATGTATAGTACCAGTATTATTTTATTCTTTGGCATATTTCTCATTTGAGTGATTTTTTAAGTAGATTGCTGTCGTTGTTTTTAAGGTTATGAATTTTTTCACAAGAATTTGTTAAATTATACTTCACATAAAATAACTTTCCAAGTCTCAACACTCAATTGCGATTTTTTTTATGTCCGCACTTTATTTACCAAACAATGGTGGTCGAATCAACAATGTTAACTTTGATAAGCAGTTCTCAACAATGATTTGTTATTATTAAAGTTTAACATTACAAAATTAACAAAAATAATATAAAACTCATATCCTGGTGAAATAGCTACATGGGCGGCGAAAACCGTATATTCCCTTTCCGTTCTCCCGCTTGTCCTGCATTCTTTCCCAAAAATAGGGACTTTTTTAAAAATGCCGCTGGACGCGGGACAAATTGTTAAAAATCGGGACTGTCCCGCCAAAATCGGAACGTCTGGACACGCTTATTACTTATTACATCTTATAACTTTATTTATACTTTTTCAAATATTATAGCATTAAAGGAATTTAAAAAATATATGATTTGTATATATATGTTCAAATTATTAAGAATCTATCTCACCATAACACGGCCTTAATTTTTAATAAAGATGTACATGATTATTATACTAGAGGTTGTACTTTATTGCACAAATATACTAGTTTCTAAAAAAAAAGGTATAAAAGGGATTCGTTATGCATTAATCAACCATTACAATAACTTACCTATTGAATATCAACATTTCACGAATTTAAAAAAAAAATTCTAATTCTATTAAAAATATTTTTTCTCATTGCTTTCTTAGTTAATTTTGTTAATTTTATTATTATTAATATTATCCTGTTTAAATATTGTATTTATATGTGTACATATATTGTGCATCTATAGTAGTTTGTATTACTTAAACTTATGCCTGAATTTGTTTTCTTGTTTTTATTGTTAATTGTTTTATGGCCATTATTTTTTGTATATTGCCCCTTAACATGAGCAATCTTGCTCTTTGGAGTCTTTGAAGAAATAAATAAATATTAGTAATAATGTGTTTATATATTGTATTGTTTTGTGATACTTCATACATAATATTATGAAATGAACGTCTTAAATAAATAATGTTTTCTAAATAATTCTAATTTATTTATACAATTACAGTACACACGAAAAAAAAACACATATCACTGAAAAAAAAAACAGGCATCTCCTTTCAATGATTTTTTAAATGATCCTTATGTTGAGGATCCCACAATAATTGCTTGCTTCTATAAATATCAATAAGTTTTAACATGTTTTCCTCTGACCACTCCATACTCAAATAATAGGTGCGCACCGAAAACAACGAACCTCTCAGGTACCCGTCCAAATCTAAACAGCGAACCATCAAAGTGTTCGTGGAAAAAACCGACAATGAGTGGATCGTGGTGCGAGATGCACGCACGCCATTCGCGCGCACCTTAAAACCCCGTCCAAATCTGACGAACATGCTGCATGCGCGCGGCGCGCAAATGTGTACGTACCTTAACTTACTTACTTACTTACTCACTGGCACTATCGAACACGTAGGTTCATGGCCGCACAGACATAAGCTCTCCATACATCCCTATCCTGAGCTAATGCTTTCCAATCATTCCCTGTATAATCTACTTTCTCAAATCATACTTAATGTTATTCTCCCACCTCATTCTTGGTCTACCAACTGGGCATTTTCCCTCTGGCTTTCCTACAAGAAGCTTCCATGCAAGTCTTTCATTTCCCATACATGCAACATGTCCTGCCCAATGCAGTCTACGAGACTTAACTGTTCTTATTATATCTGGCTTCCTATAAAGACCATGTAGTTCATTGTTATGTAGTCTTCTCCATTCACCTGTCTGTTCATCTCTCTTTGGTCCAAAAATTTTCCTAAGTACTTTATTCTCAAATATTTGTAATCTCCTTTCCTCTCTTAAAGTAAGAGTCCATGTTTCGCACCCATATAATATAACTGGTAGAATAATAGTTTTATATATTTTCAGTTTAATGTTTTTTGAAAGGAGTTGGGACATCAAGAGTCTCTGCAATGCATAATAGCATGCATTTCCAGAATTGAGCCTATGTTTAATTTCTTTGTGCATCTCATTCCTATTTGTGGTCATTGTTCATAGGTATTTGAATTCAGCTACTTCCTCAAAATTTCCCTCATTTGTCATTAGCTGTCCATTTCCATTATATAATGAATTTCTACGTGTGACCATATATTTAGTTTTATTGATATTTACTTCCTGTCCTAATTTCTTAGTATTACTTAATAGTGTGTGCGTGTTGTTCTTTAGTATCTCCTCACTATAGGCCAGTAGTACTACATCATCAGCATAAACTAACAGCTTATTAATACCATTCAGTTGTAAGCCTTCCTCATTCTCTAAAGATTTAATGGCATGCTCTAGTACAAAATTAAATAGTAGAGGAGATAGTGCATCTCCTTGCTTCAACCCATTCTGGATTTCAAAAGTGTCCGAAAACTGTTTGCCTACACGTACCCTACTCTTTGTGCCATTTAGACACATTCGTATAAGTCTAACTAACTTTTTAGGAATTCCGAACTCCAGAAGGATACTATATAACTCCTCCCTTTTAATTGAATCATATGCTTTTTTGAAGTCCACATACAGTTGATGTACAGTACCATTATATTACCATTTCTTTTCTAAAATCTGTCTTATACTAAAAATCTGATCTGTTGTAGACCTGTTTCTTCTAAATGCACATTGATGATCTAGAATGTCATCAATATAGGGAGTAAGTCTGCTTACTAATATATTTGTTAGAATTTTGTACGAAGTTGAAGGTAATGAGATGCCCCTGTAGTTGTTGCAATCAGTTTTATCTCCTTTCTTATAAATTGGTTCGATAATTGACTCCTTCCATTCATCTGGATGAGCTTCTTTTTCCCGGCTATTACATATAATGCAAAAAAAAATTATATTATATGGGTGAGAAACATGGACTCTTACTTTAAGAGAGGAAAGGAGATTACAAGTATTTGAGAATAAACCGCTGTGGTCTCGAGGTAGCATGCTGCCTTCTGATGCAGCGGGCCCGGTTTTGATCCCCGGTCGGGACAGTTTTTCTGGGTGAGGTTTTTATCGGGGTTTTTCCTAAGCTGTAAGACAAATGTCAGGAAACTTTAAGGCCTAAACGGTCCCTGAAATCATATGGCCATCATCATCATCATCCTTCACCAGTGTGGAAAGCAACGGGAAGCTACCACACCTACTATTCCCTAGTAAAGCTGCAAGCATAACATGAAAATGCTATGATTGCAGTGAAGGACCTGCCTTTGGGCAGAATTACTATGGATGGATGGTACTTAGGAAAATTTTTGGACCAAAGAGAGAACAGACAGGTGAATGGAGAAGACTACATATCAATGAACTACATGGTCTTTATAGGAAGCCAGATATAATAAGAACAGTTAAGTCTCATAGACTGCGATGGGCAGGACATGTTGCATGTATGGGGAATGAAAGGCTTGCATGGAAGCTTCTTGTAGGAGAGACAGAGGGAAAACGTCCAGTTGGTAGACCAAGAGTGAGGTGCGAGAATAACATTAACTATGATTTGAGGGAAGTAGATTATTAGAGAGGAATGATTGGAAAGCATTAGCTCAGGATAGGGATGTATGGAGAGCTTATGTCCGTGCGGCCATGAACCTATGGGTTCGATAGTGCCAGTGAGTAAGTAAGTAATAAATATTTAATTTCAACATGACAGAAAAAAACCTTACGTGATATAAAAAAAACTGTTAACATATTTGAATTCAGCACACCAAAATTAGGTCAGAGACCTGTTAAACCCCATGCTGCAGGAAAAAATTTAAATTTGCAGGCCTGTGATTAATGAGTGAAAATAATCTCCCAATCTTGTGTATGCAATGAAATTGAATCATTCTTTACCCTCTCCCACAGTTTGCTTCCTGATTTACCTGGCACACAGTATGCTGTGTTTAATGGTTTGTATATAAGATTTTCACTCACAAGCAATTTATACAAATGTATGTACATTGAACTGAAAAAAATGTACCTTGTTATAGAGGAGTTAAAGTTTGAGGTAGGAACCAGGCCGGTCTCGAGATAAAAAGAGTAACATATGTTAATATTTTTTATACTTCATAATTGTAATCCATGATTAAACTGAATTAGGAGTATGAAATAGTATTAGATGGCTTTGGACTTTGGTTAGGATTTGGATGAAACCAAATTATTGAGAGCTAATCAACTATACTGACCCACACCTTCTGTTGGCACCATGACCCTGGGGTCGACTCAGCCTCTAACGGAAAAAAAGTACCAGATGCTTGTTCTGGGATAAAGGCGGCCGTCATGCAGGGCTGACGACCCGGTTGACATCAAGTGATGATTGTCTAGAAAAAAGTGGGAGCTTTAACCTCCTACTACCATATGGGCCTCCTGATGCCTGTAGTGAGATCACTGTACTTTACTAATCAACTATACGTCCAAAGTTTAGCTCTCAGAGAATATGTAAAATTTCTGGCAAGTAATCAGTAATTCTTTATATCAAAATTTGAAAATATGGCCGATTACATGTTAGAAGTTGGGTTTCATACAATTTCTAATTAAGGTGTGAAACCATCCTACTCCATCGTATACCCCTATTTAATTTGAAAATCTAACAAATATGAACAACTTTAACGAATATTATCTCAGATTTTTTTCTGAGATCCTGAATTCTCTATCTCAAATTGCTTGTCCACAACTCCTATATTACCAGGTAAAGTTTTGTTTTAATTCATTTATGATCTGTGATGTATTAGCATGACTATTATAAGATCTGATCCAAGAATCCCAAATGTTTAAAAATAATAGAATCAATGTATTAAAATATATCATCATCATCATCATGAACAAATTCGTTTTAGGCCATGTGGCCTGTACGGTAAACCTAGCGAAGATGGTCTTGATCTTTCCACCGATGTTTTGGTCTTCCTTGGTCCCTATGTCCAGTTGGGGTATATTGGAATGCCAATTTTGGAAGTCTATTTCTTGCCATTCTTCTCAGATGATTTTTCCATTCTTGTTGGTATCTTTGGATATCTTCATTTAAACTTGCTACTCCAAGTTTTCCTCTGATAGTAGTGTTCCTTTGGTGATCCAGTCTATTAACTCCTAACAATGATCGTAAGAAGCGCATTTGGCTTACTTGAAGTTTATGAGAGTTTCTTTTATTTAAAATCCAAATTTCACTTCCGTATTTTAGAGCAGCTTTTGATGTGACGTTATGTAATCTTAGTTTTGTCTCTGTCCTCATCTGTTTACCAAAATGTCTTCGTATTACCCCATTCATTTTATTATATTTTTGTAATTTTGAATCAATGTCACTCTTATACTCTGCAAATACACTTCCTAAGTAAGAGAAATCTGACACTTGTTCTATAATTTTTCCATCAATCTCAATTTTCACCCGTTGTATGTTTTTTCCACACATTGCCATTGTTTTGGATTTTGATGTGGAAATTTTCATATTATATTTATTAAAATATATAATCTTGATATATTTCAAAGGAAAATTCCTTGAATCATTCTCTTGAATGAACAATATAATTAACAATTTCTCTATCAGATCTTAAAAAATAAAGTATTAATTCTATCAGATTCTTTCCTTCCCTTTCCCTAAAAATAATATTTAATCTATCAGATTCTCTCCTTCCCTTTCCCTCTCTCTTCTTTTCACTTTTTTTTTCTACTCCCATCTATCTATGAAAGGAAAAGTTTAAGTCTAAACTGTATTAAAACCATAAATATGTGTATGATAAATGAGGTAGCCATTTTGAAAATGTATAACATAGACTGTGTTCACTGAATATGGAAATAGTTAATTAAAATTGGCAAGGCCAGTGAGAATAGTTCAGTAACTGATTCATGATTACAACCTAATCTTATTACCTTTTATTTTAGTGTGCTCTATGAATGTAACACTAACAAATAAAAGGAAGTTATTTTACTTCCATAAAAAAATAACAAAAATTTCTTCACCTGCACAGCCTTCATCCATTATTGCGCATTATTCTCTGATTAATTTTTCTGCAAATGAAAAATGGAAATAATTAAAATTAGCTAGGCCAGTCAGAATAGTTCAGTAACTAATTCTTGATAACAACTTAATCTTTTCTTTTTATTTCAGTGTGCTCTATGAACGTAACATTAACAAATAAAGGAAAGTTATTTTCATTCCCCAAAGAAAAAAAAAGAACAAAAACTCCTCCACCTGCACAGCCTTCATCCATTATTGCAATGTGGCATTCTCTGAATATTTTTTCTGCAAATGCTTTCTTGAAAAAGATAGAATGTGTATTTGCCTTTATTTATAAACTGAATTCAGAATGATTGTGCAAGCTATGGAGTTCAGTACCACTGTTTTAAATTCTCTTGGCTTGTTTCAGTTCTTATTTATAGAGCTTATCTATAAAATCCTTCATGGAAGGGGAACATTTCAGTTCAAATATTAAGTGATGGTATACCTAATGATCATGATTGATGAATACTACTAGCTAACTAGCTCTTGTAGAGCATAATGTCATATACATATAGAAAACTAATTAACTCCATGCTTATGGACCCTGCAGATCCAATATTGGGAAAAATTCCACAAATAATCCAATCTAATTCATTGGTTCCCCTATCCTCAAGCCAAGTGAATACATTTCACATCTTTCATTATTAACTTCCTTTCCTAAGATTTTCATCCCAGTAAAAAATTTGAAAGCATTTCTACTGTTACCTATGTGAACTATGTAACCTGCCACTCTCAATCTCCTAAATTTGATAATTTAACCCATCAGTGACGCACCCTTTTACTTGCTTTCCTACTGCATGGACGGAGGCCATTTTAACATTTTAGTATTCCTAGATCACTGATTTGTATAAACGATCATAACTTTTTTAAATAGCGATGGATTTGAACGAAATTTTTACTTGTTAGCTCAGAAATAAATGAGAAATTTAATACATACTGTATGGAGTTCAGTAGCCTTTTTAAACTATTAAAAAAAATTTTGAAATCTGAATTTCTCTCTCATGATACACATTTTTACTAAATAATTTGATTTGCTCACATTGGACATCCCTGTTTCTTTCTGTGAGACACTAAATATATTGTGTGGCTTAGTGCTGATTCATCTGTAACTTCTATATACAAAAGCAGCTGACATAACCAAAATCAGAATGAATATTTAGAAGAGTGAACTCAAGCTCAATCTTGTGTCAAAGCACTAGCAATGTTTATACTTAGAATCTGAATTATTGCTTGGATTCGTATAAAAATTCTACAGCAGTTATTTACAACTACACAGACCATAAAAATAAGTTTCTCTTATTTTAGTACTATTAATTTTAGAAATAAAAAATCACATAACCTTAGTAGTAGAGCTTGGTGTGATACAGCTCGAAACACTCTTCAATACACAGACCTACATCACATTCCTGGCAGCAATAAACAGATGTCTTTCTTCTCCCATGTTTAGTACAAACAACACACCTCCTTTGAGGTTTCAATGTATCACTTTTAGGGGTAATTGTTCTGATTAAGTGTCTTTTAGGTTACGACTGGCCATAATTACGTATATAACGCACGACACCGCGCCTCAGACTGATTCCTTGTAAGTAACATCTATTTGAAAGAGGCAAAATAAATCAGGTATTCCCCTAAACAGGTCGATTTATATATCAATCGATAGCTTGTATATCATTTTATCGACCTGAAAAATTAGATTGTGTATAAGTTTATTAGAAGCCCTGCAGAAAGCAGCACAAAGTTAGGTCTGTGTGCCATCGAGTGTTGAAGTAAGAAACTACTTCAACCTCAATACCACATGCACAAAATGTGATCACAGCTGATTCATACACTTAGAAAGAAAGCTAAGATCTTAGGCTTCAAAATTATATTGTTCATACGCAAATATAAGAATATGCAGAAGTAAAAAAAAACAAATGAAAAGGTCGCGCGCATTTAGAGAAAATTACGATTACTTCAATCTCATCTGATTTTTAAAAAAATAATATGAAATTAAATTTTAAACAAATATTATTTTTATTCATATGTCCTGAAAGCTCATAATTTCTACTTTAAACACAAATAAATTACATATTTGTAGCTTCAAAAATGTACGATCCAGAACAAAAAGAAAACACGCCTGCATAGGTCTATACCACGTATAGATGTCGGCAATAAGTGGAGAAGAGAGGGTCTATACCACGTATGGATGTCGGCGCTGACGGGTTAATAACTCAGATTATTAAAAAACTGAATCAGTTCAATCTTTTAGTAAATTACTTCATAGTGTTAATAACCTGACAATGCTAGAGCAGTAATATAAATTATAGAGTTCTTTCTTGTAATGCTTCCTCCATTCTCGTCCCTCATGGGACTGAATGTTCACCTCACCTTTGTTAATATACATTCAACTTTTTTCTTTGCTGAATATATGTGACCATGTTTCACACCCTTAGTGTACCATATACAAAGACAAAAACTTAAATCTGAGTACCCAATTCTCAATGAAATGCTGATAATTCCATTAGGAGAGAAGTTTGCATATCAATTAAACCTCAAGTCTGATTTGTAGACAGCAAATGAGTTTGTCATATGGTTAAACCCCTAACTTTATTTGTAAGGTAACTATCTCAATGAAAGGAAGTATTAATTCTATCAAATCTTTAAAAGACCTGTGGGCCAAATTTGTCCCATACAATGTAAACCCCAAAAAGACTTATGGGATTTATTTGTCCTATTATATAATTTTTTTTTTAAATATTAAAAAATCCAAGAACAAAAGTTCAAGGATGTTAACAGTCGCTCTAACTTATTGTGTTATGGTTCAGGTATACACAGAAAAAAAAGTGTAATGCAGTAACATTGTAAATTCCTTACTACACATTATTTATAAAAAATATTTAATAACGTTATTTTGGTGGATTCATAATGCAGGATGTCTTCATCAATCATTTAGAACTGCCCTTTCATATGGTAAGCCCTTGAAAACCCCAATATACACAACCCCACCCTGTATTTTTAACACTTTGTAAACGGCACCGCTTTTTATTTCAGTTGTAACACACTGTATAATTAATTATAATTGTATAAATTGTAGGCCAATGTTGTTTATCCCTTTCTTCTAAACGAGAAACCCTAGAAGATATGTCACAAGGTCATTCTACACGTTGTTAGGGGTGGGTCAGTGGGCAAGTCTGAGTCTGTAAGTCTCGGATGTGTCACTCTTGCATGCACCACATGTCAATAAAATTTAATTGTTCAGATTAGTCAAGAGAGCAAGGTGAAAAAATTTATTAGTCCAATTTCATAGTTCATCTACTGATAGAATAATTATTAGCCATTTTGTTAGATCTGTCAAAGACAGCCCAGAAACAATTTTCTATTATTTTTGGCTTCAGAATATTTCCATGAGCATCTCAAAAATATCCCTCTGCATTATGTATGTTTGTTAGCATATGTACAAATCTTTTGTCTTTCCATACAATTGTGGCCAGGTCACGTTTTGTTCTTATCCTGTCACTTTTTTTCATTTTTGAACTGTTACTATAGAAGTGTAGAAAACCTAACAGTCCAGTAAGTATATATTATTTTTGTAGATAGGTCATTGAATAAATCTGGACAAGAAAAGAAATTGTTCATATATATTTTATAAAATTAATAAATCTCCTCAACTCGTGTCCAACTCAGGGTTGAGTCGAGGGACGAGATGAGATGAGCTCCAATATACAAGGGTGCCAGCTGACCATATGTGACATACCATCATGGGGGCAGATGAACAAAATGGATGAGTATGGAGAAATGGTGGGATAAAATTGTGGCATGGGAAAACAGGAGAAAACTCCGGGAAAAACCTGCCCCAGGTCCATTTTGTCCACCACGAAACCCACATGGAGTGACTGAGACTCGATCTCGGGGCCCCAGCGGTGAGAGGTGAGCATCTAACCGCTTGCACCACAGAGCCATTTTATAACCCTTTATAATTGTAGTATCAGTTTGAATCAGTAATTCAATAATAATTTCTCTGAAACACTACCTAAAAATTGTAAGAGGTGTCGAGTCGCATAATTACCTGACAATGTTTCCTCATGTAACACGATCTCATTTTACAATAAAAATGGAACTCCGCATAGAGAAAAAATCAACTCTGTTGATTTGAACACTACACTTAGAAAACTTTGTATGCATAAGAGACTGGTATAGAGACATGTTGACCTTGTATTCTCTAACAGGGGGAAGCACACAAGCAGGAATTTTGCTTCACAAGCACAAATACATTTATCGCTATATCCACATGTGTTTTCATTTGTGTCTTAGGATATAGGAAGTAGTACAGTCACTGTCAAATAGCAAACTGAGACCATGTATTTTCAAGCCAAAAAAAAAATATATATATATATATATATCTTGTGAGGAAAAAAATAAATTTTTAACAAAATTCTCTATTATACGTAAAAATAAATCATGCCATTGAATAATATACTCTCTTCTAAATAGAATAAAAGTTGTTTTATATTTCTATCTCTAACAGTATTCCGCAAAAAAATTTGTTTGTCCGTATATGCACTCTAGTGTGGATTTAGTCACACTTGGGGCATTTAAATTCCGCCAGCAGCATAGCGGGGAATTGAAATACCCAGGCACATAAAGGTTAACATAAGAAACATGTTTTTAATTTTTATGTATTTTGTCTTGATTTTGCAGAAGTTGCTGTGTACGTATGCATTTCCTCAATGCCAGTTTCGTAATGGTTACCAAGTTGGATTGCCTCTTTGCAAGGAAGATTGTGTGGCTGTCAGACAACTTTTCTGCTACAATAATTGGGCTGTTATAGAAGATAACAAGCAGAGAGGCATTTATTTCAAATCCCGTGGCCATTTTCAGTTACCTGACTGCAAATCTCTGCCAAGTTTCCAAGGATCAAAACCACCAGTCTGCTCCCACGCTAAACTCACTGAAATGAAAACAGATGAAATTACCTGTAAGTATTTCCTTCATTGTTTTCTCCAAAGATAATACAGTGCAACTGATTCAAGTGGTCATGAATATCAGCGTCTGCTTGCCAGGTGGGAGGCCATTCATCTCCTGCTAAGTTGGGTTGCAGGCTCTTCGAAATTAATAGTTAAAACTTAGATATATATTATACATATTGTTTATTTTTTATTTCACTCACCTCATACTTCATAACTCCTCACAAACCCAGGGTTTCGTCACATCATTTGTGACATTCTAATTGCTGTGTCACATTCACAACTGATATCCGACTGCCTTCTATCCTGCAGACTAACCTCCGTGCCATCTGATGGCTGACCGATGAACATCCCCCTTATAACCGGGTATTTCAAAATTCATAGTTGTATTTTCATTCTTGCATATGTAAATTTTTTCCCAAATTGTGAGTTCCTTCGGTTTTTCCAATTGTTTAAGTAATTTTGTTTTGGTTTCTATTCTATGTTTTTCTGACCAGGCATGTGCAGCTATTGCAGATTTTTCAGTTTCTCCATTTTTAACATTTCTGAGGTGTTTCCTTTAATCTTGTATTTAGATTCCTTTTTGTTTTTCCTATGTATATCTTTTCACAATCTTTACAATTAATTTGATATATTCCCGATTTTTTGCAGTCTTCAATCTTTTCATTTTTGTTGGTTTTTTATTAAATTACCTAAGCTGTAATCATTTTTCGGTGCTAATTTAATGTTGAATTTGTTGAAGATTTTTGAAACTTGTCAAATACTAAAGGATGGTTTGTGAACTTTTTGATTTTTTTACCAATATTTTTATCTGTCTGAAGAGTACTTTCATTAATCATTTTTTGTTCTTTAAATTTATTTATTTTCTTGTGTATCATCTTCTCTTGAAAACCATTATCCTTCGCAATTTTTATGATGTGTTCTTTCTCTTTATTGTAATTTTCTTTGCTCATGGGGACACTCACAAGTCTGTGTGTTAAACTATTAAATACTGCCTGTTTGTGTGAAAAATGGTTAAATCCAGTAGCTTTTATATAATTGTCAATGTGAGTTTCTTTTCTGTAGATTCCAAATTCTATTTTCTCTTTTTCCTCATTCCTAATCAATTTAAGGTCTAAATATGGTATTTCATGATTATTTTCTACTTCCATTTTAAATTTGATTGTTTTATTTTGAATATTTAACAGTTTAATGGCATCTTCTAATTGTTTCTGTTTTACTATTGCTTTGGTTACATGACATTCAAAGTTCCCCATAAACATATTTGCTAAGAATGGTGATAATGGATTTCCCATTGCAAGTCCTGATTTTTGTCTAAAGTACTTTCCTCTAAAGGTGAAGTACATTTGATTTAAGCATAATTTTGTTATTTTTATGTACTCTTTAACGCTATCATCATCTAAATTGTTTTCTTTCAAACATTTCTCTAAAATTTTCAAAGTTGTGTCTGTCAGGATGTTTGTGAACAATGAAGTAACGTCAAATGACACAAAAGGAAAAGTTTAAATTAAAAATCCCAAATCCCAGAAACCCCAACATTCATGGCCTTCCTAAAATCCACAAAGACGGAAAGAAAATGTGACCTATCATCAACAATATCAACTCACCGACATATAACATATCAAAATGGCTAAGCAATAAATTTAAAGGTATGAAAAAATTTGATAATTTAGCAGTAGAAAATTCTTACCAATTAGTGGAAAAATTAGAAAATGTAGAAATAGAACCTTCAGAAAGATTGGTCTCATTTGACGTTACTTCATTGTTCACAAACATCCCGACTGACACAACTTTGAAAATTTTAGAAAAATGGTTGAAAGAAAACAAATTAGATGATGATAGCGTTAAAGAATACATAAAATTAACAAAATTATGCTTAAATCAAATGTTCTTCACCTTTAGAGGAAAGTACTTTAGACAAAAATCAGGACTTGCAATGGGAAATCCATTATCACCATTCTTAGCAAATATGTTTATGGGGAACTTTGAATGTCATGTAACCAAAGCACACCCCTTGATGTTTAAATTTTGGAGAAGATATGTAGATGATATCATAGCAATTGTAAAACAGAAACAATTAGAAGATGCCATTAAACTGTTAAATATTCCAAATAAAACAATCAAATTTACAATGGAAGTAGAAAATAATCATGAATACCATATTTAGACCTTAAATTGATTAGGAATGAGGAAAAAAAGAAAATAGAATTTGGAATCTACAGAAAAGAAACTCACATTGACAATTATATAAAAGCTACAGGATTTAACCATTTTTCACACAAACAGGCAGTATTTAATAGTTTAACACACAGACTTGTGAACGTCCCCATGAGCAAAGAAAATTACAATAAAGAGAAAGAACACATCATAAAAATTGCGAAGGATAATGGTTTTCAAGAGAAGATGATACACAAGAAAATAAATAAATTTAAAGAACAAAAAATGATTAATGAAAGTACTCTTCAGACAGATAAAAACATTGGTAAAAAATTCAAGAAGTTCACATACCATCCTTTAGTATTTGACAAGTTTCAAAAAATCTTCAACAAATTCAACATTAAATTAGCACCGAAAAATGATTACAGCTTAGGTAATTTAATAAAAACCAACAAAAATGAAAAGATTGAAGACTGCAAAAAATCGGGAATTTATTAAATTAATTGTAAAGATTGTGAAAAGATATACATAGGAAAAACAAAAAGGAATCTAAATACAAGATTAAAGAAACACCTCAGAAATGTTATAAATGGAGAAACTGAAAAATCTGCAATAGCTGCACATGCCTGGTCAGAAAAATATAGAATAGAAACTAAAACAAAATTACTTAAACAATTGGAAAAACCGAAGGAACTCGCAATTTGGGAAAAAATTTACATATGCAAGAATGAAAATACTACTATGAATTTTGAAATACCCGGTTATAAGGAGAGAAGACTGATTTGGAAGTTCGTCGGTCAGCCATCAGATGGTGCGGAGGTCAGTCTGCAGGATAGAAGGCAGTCGGACGTCAGTTGTGAACGTGACACAGCATTGAGAATGTCACAAATGATGTGACGAAACCCTGGGTTTGCGAGGATTTATGAAGTATGAGGTGAGTGAAATAAAAAATAAACAATATTAAAAAACCTCATAATGTTATTTCCTATCTACTTAACTTAATATATTATACATATTTAAGTATTTAACCTGATCACAGAAAATGCTGTATGTGGTATTTGATTTCTCATCCATGTTTCACATTTTCTCAAGAAATCTTCATTCACAATTACTAGTTCTACTGTATTGATTAAATTATTCTTTGTAATTAATGGTAAAGAGAACATTTTTTAACTGAACCGGGAATCGAACACCAAACCTTCAGCTTTCCGTGCTGATGCTCTGACCACTGAGCTAATTCAAGCTTCATTCCCACCCAAGCAAAAAAAAAATTCTCTTTATCATTAATTACAGTAATTTAAAATTAATATAAAATTATAGAATATTCTATAATTTTATATTAATTTTAAATAAACCTCAACGGAACACATCATGAATCTTATAAAAAGTTGATACAATAATTTAGTTGTGTACATTAATCTGCTTATTTCAATCATAGTAATAGCTTTAGCTTCTTAATATTAATTTAATAAATAAAGCTATATCAATGTGGAGTCCCTTCATGTCTTCTTAATGTAGAAGCTATTCATGTGTATTGTGAATGATGATTCATTGCATTTGAATGTGGGACCAAGAGAGTAAGGTAACAGGAGGATTTATGCTTGGATGGGAATGAAGCCTGAATTAGCGCAGTGGCCAGAGCATCAGCACAGAAAGCTGAAGATTCGGGGTTCGATCCCGGTTCAGGCAAAAATTTTCTCTTTACCATTAATTACAATAATTTAGTTCTTCTTCATCATCCTTCCAAGTATTAGGCCAAGGCCTGTTACGATCCTATAGAAAATTTTCCCTCCAGCATTTCATAGGATGGCCCAGAGATCTTCGTCCTCTTGGTACATAATTATAAACAGCTTTAGGGATCCGATATGAACTCATTCTTTCTAGATGGTGTTTCCAATTTAGTTGGTACTAAGTTATGTAGATAGGTTATGTAGTTGGTACTGTTTAATATTTTCCAAAATTGGCGTAGTCTTCAATTCTTTTAAGATATCAGTGTTCCTTTTCCAATCCCATCTGGTGTAACCCGCTGTTCTGTGCATGAATCTCATTCACAAGCCGTTATTCTGCTCTCATGTTGTCTTTTTAGTGTGTAATTTAATTTACTTATTTCAATCATAGTAACAGCTTCATCTTTTTAATATTAATTTTAATTTAATAATTATTCTTTGTATATTTTCTTTTAGTTCATTTAACATATGGGGATTAGTTTCATAAACTTTATTTTCTAGCATTCCCCAAAAATAAAAATCACAAGGTGGGATCTGGTAGGCCATAAAGTCCTGCTTATAATTCTGACCCCTATTATCTGGTACACTTCAGTTATGAATTCATGTGCAGTATGGGCTGTTGCATGGTGTTGGAAATATTCCCAAGAGATGCAAAAATAGGGTGTCATATGCCAGTGTCTTTAGAATGATTGGACTGATTTTTTATCGAGAAACAATAAATAGTGCCAGGTACATCAGTAGCATGTGCTGAGTTAATATATCTTCTTATTAGGCACTACAGTTTCATTTATTTGAAAACTTTGGGCTTCTCAATGATTTCTTTCCAACACTTCCTGTCACAAACACAATTAATCCAAATATTTTATCTTCATTTTCTTCTAGTCTTGTAAGACATCATCCTCCCATATAATTTTAAGTCTGTCCTAGGCTCTAGTTGTTATGGGATTCCACTGGAAAAATTCTTTAATCAAGTATTCCAAAGACGACCTCGAATTTGAGATGACCCCTCAGTTTTAAAGAGGCTTTTTCAGAAATTTCTTGTTTTACTTGCAAATATTATTCCATTATCTTCAACATCATCATCTCCATCTTCACCATCACCACCACTGCTGCCGCCGCTGCTTCTCTGCATATTCTTTGGGAAGTTGCTGTTGAGTTTTGTTTGCTGCTGCAATGTCTATTGTAATATTATATGGTATATCAAAATAGTCCACTGCTGTGGTCTCGAGGAGCATGATGCATTGTCACACAGTAGGCCCGGGTTCGATCCCCGGTCGGGGCAGTTTTTCTGGGTGAGGTTTTAATCGGGGTTTTTCCTCACCTGTAAGACAAATGTCAGGAAATCTTTAAGGCCGAAACGGTCCCCGAAATCATATGGCCATCATCATCATCCTTCACCGGTGTGGAAAGCAACGGGAAGCTACCACACCTACAATTCCCTCGTAAAGCTGCAAGCATAGCATGAAAATGCTATGATTGCAGTGAAGGACCTGCCTTTGGGCAGAATTACTATGGATGGGTGGATGGATAGATGGATATCAAAATAAATGGGCATCTGATCAGCATTGCCCATCTGGCCAAGCAAATAATCATGTTGTTTTCATAAATTAATTATGAAAAATTAATTAATTAACAAAAATGAAAAAAATTGAAGAGAACAAATCATGAATATATCAGATCAAATGCAAGGACTGTGACAAAATCTCTATAGGAAAAACAAAAAGAAATTTAAAAACTAGATTGAAAGAACATCTTAGAAATGTCAAAAAGGGTGAATTGGACAAATCAGCTGTAGCAGCCCATGCTTGGTCTGAAAAACATTTAATTGATACAAAAGCTAGCCTAATCTAACACACAGATAAACAGAAAGAACTCATGAATTTCGAAACTCCTGCAAATTTTGATTTGATCCAGAGGTTCATTGGTCCATCATCATCAGAAGGAAGAAGAAAACTGCTAAGAAACAACGTAACACTGATCAACGAGAGGCTGCTGATGATGGAGATATAGCTCCGAAACTGCAGTCTAGAAGAAAAATGATATGAGGTGAGGTAATAAAAATATTAATTCAATTCTTTAATTATGTGGTGCTGAAATGAGATAAGTTTCTCGGCATATTGTGTGAGTGTTGTTCATTGGCTCAACATAAGTCCTGCTCTTTCAGTCATATGCATACACCAGCCAGCATTGGTTTAAATGACACATCACTCATCCTGCTCTATGGTTTGTACAAGATCACACTTTATCTCCAGTGTCTCACATGTGATAGGAAAATCTTCATTTCTCTCTTTCACACATACTCAATACTTTTTGTTCCAACTTGTGATATATCCCCTTTTTCATCCACTAAATGATTTTCAGGATGAATTAGCATTTATATATTTTTCTTTAATGTCTCACCACATACTAAATGTTACTTACTTACTTACTTACTTACTTACTTACTTACTTACTTACTTACTTACTTACTTACTGGCACTATTGAACCCGTAGGTTCATGGCCGCGCGGACATAAGCTCTCCATATGAACCCATGTCCGCATTTCTTGACGGTTGTATTTTTACGGTGAAAGATCGTCACTCTTTTGCCCAAGGTACTTTTTTCGTCTGGCTTATCACCTTCGACCAGTCCAGTATGGGTAACCCTATCGGCAGCAATGCTACCGCCGGCATAGCTCTCAGGATCATTTAAGCATGTAAGCCACTCCACCACGACAAGTTAAAGATACCATGGATTACATTTGTTAATACCAAATTTTTTTGCCTGCTACACAGTAGTTCATAGCTTCTGTTTACCTAATACCATCAACTTAAAATTTACATCATAACATTCCATCAAGCAGACAGAATCTGTAAACTTATAGTATTTTACTGCATTTTTCGACATAATCTGAATTATTAACTTTTGAAGCTTATAAAATAATTTATCCACTCAAATTTACTGCTATTGTTTTAATTTTTTAATTAAATTGTCAAGATTCTTTTTACCAAAGCAATTTTTTCCAGCTTTCCTATTGGCTATCGTGTTTTATTTAGTTTCTGCCACACTGTTGCATTTGTGATCATTTCTTAGCAACTGTATACTTAAGCAATGTGAAAATATTGACATTAACATTCAGCAGCTACATAGCCTATTATGCAACATATGAACATGAATCTTAATTGGGCTTATTTCCTAGTGTGGTAATTTAAGACGAATCATGATTTTTGGATTTCAGATTTCAGAAAAAAAGCCATCTTACATTCAGGTAAATATGGCATTTTATTTAATTAATCATTTGTTCTAAGTACGCAAGTTTCATTTCCATTTTTTGTTGGCCTGAAAATTTTCCTTAGGATTATATTTTAAGAAAACTAATAGTTGGTAAAAATTGGTAAAAGATCGCTGGGATGGCCTAAGAAATGATGGTTGGAAAATTTTTTGTTGACCATAACAATCCTTTCAGGACTATGCCATGAAAGGAAGATGATGAAACTAGTAGTTTTGTATTTTAGCCTTTTTCAAGCTCCGTGTTTTACAGGCATAAGTTAACACAGGTTATATCTTAGTTTGATATATTCTGACTTTAGTATTCTTAGGATTAAGATTAAATTAAAATGCTTCATGCCTCACCTCATATCCAGTCTTCTAATTAGACTGCAGTTTCATCTTCAGTAATTTCTCATCAACTGATGTTATGTTGATCAGAAGAACTCCTTCTTCCCTCTGTTGAGTTAATGTATGAGCATATACCTAAATTTTAACAATTAACTTGCGAGAGCACACAAGACATGTAGCCTCCCACCTGGCAAATTGGAGATCAACCTTTGTGACCACATGAATCAGAAGCACTGTATTTCAGATTTTGAGTTATTCTTTCTGTTGCAAAAATTGGTCTATAGTTTAATGTAGAATTATCCACAGAACAAATGAGACAGAGGAAAAAAAGTAATGTTTGAAATACAACAGAATGTGCATTTGTGAGGAACAGAAGCAGGATGTAAGACAATATAGTGATGTAAATTTGCTCTGTGTTCTCTGCATTTTTGTAACTGTTCTAACAAGGTGCCAGAGAAATATGATGTTTTTGTACAATACTTATATTTGTTGCTAAATAATTGAATGATTTTGCATTTAAATGACCAAGTTCTATAGGATTCAAAGTTCCAGTGCTTGGTTTTACAATTGGAGATATTTTTCTAATTTTTAAGAACATAAATTAGCCTCTAATATCTCAAGAAAATGTCATAAATTCCAATTTTTATTATAAAATTACAATAGGAAACTAATATGAGGAAAGATGAAAACTTATTTATCATCATCATCATAGTACATTCACGAATTTAGGCCATTTGTTGACCTGTTTCGGCCTCAAGAGAAACACCATCCAGAAGTCTTTTGAGTGGACGTCCTGGTCTTCTTCTTCCTGCAGGTTGATATCTTAACATTTGTTTGGGTATTCTGTGATCTTCCATTCGATGAACATGTTGCATCCATCTTGACTTATAATCAGAAGTTTTGTTTTCTAAAGATTCCATGTGTAATTCTTCTAAGATGTCTTCATTTTTTTTGTGATCTAGTAGTGTGTATCCTGCAGTCCTCCGAAGATATCTCATTTCAGCAGATCTAAGTCTCTGTATATCCTTCTGTTTCAACGTCCATACTTTGCTACCATACAAAAGAGTTGGAAGAGCCAGTGTTTTATACACTTTCAGTCTTGAATGCTTTTGGACTAACTGTGGCTTGAAGATAGAATTTATTAACCCTAAAAATTCTTAAAAATTTAGATATTTTTGCATTTACATCCTTTT
Organism: Diploptera punctata; assembly: GCA_030220185.1. NCBI lineage: Eukaryota > Metazoa > Arthropoda > Insecta > Blattodea > Blaberidae > Diploptera > Diploptera punctata. The sequence goes on from JASPKZ010007873.1 coordinate 128,236, forward strand.
CTTCTTCATATGAGATATTGCATCCTAGATATGTAAAATTATTCACCTGCACCAAAATTTTATTGTCCAGTACAATTTACTTCTGACAGGATCTACACCTTGAAATGCCATAATTTTTGTCTTTTCTGTAGATATCTTTAATCCATATTCTTCTGTAATTTTGTTAAGTTCATACAGACCTTTCTGTAGATTATCTTCGGAATTTGCTATTATTATTTGGTCATCTGCAAACAATAGGGTGTTTAATTTTCTATTTTCTGATATTCTTATTCCAAATTTATATGTTTTGTTCCAGCAACTTTTTTATTAATTTCCAATTTTTATATTAACTCAAATTGTCAGCTGACTGAAAAAAGTAATTAGACATGAAATAAAAATGGTGAAACAAGGAATGTGCAATGGGAACCAAGACACAACAGTGTGCACACCAGGATAGTGTAATGTGAGGGTATTTTCTAATATAACAGCAGGCTTATTATTTTACAAAAAACATATAATGCTGTCTTGTGAACAGTTTGCTGAATCATTAATCAAAAGTCATCTTATTTTTTCTTTGAGGGTCTGTATGTACTATAATCAAGCTGGAGGTTGAAAATTTAAAATTTTCTTTTTATTAATGCATAATTTGGGATAGATTTTTTTTGGCAAATTGAAGAATTCATGTTTAGTGTTATATGTGAAATTTATTATGTTTGATACCCTACAGTGCCCAAAACATTCATTTAACATATTAAATATTGAACTTTTATAGGAAAAATCACCATGGGGTTTAATTTAAGACTCAAATTAAAATTCTTTATACCTCACCTCATATCCAGTCTTCTAATTATACCAGTTTCAAACCTAGATGGTTTCATCTTCAGTAATATCTCTACCGATGTTATGTTGTTCAGGAGAACTGCTCCTTACTCCTTAGGTTGGTGGACCGATGAATCTCTGAATTAAATCTAATTCCTGGGAATTAAAAAATTCATGAGTTTTCTTTCTTGCTTATTTTGAATGTGGATTTTTCCCCTAACTGTGAGCTCTTTCGGTTTTTCTATTTGTTTCATTAAACTAGATTTCATATCAGTTAGGTGTTTTTCAGACCAAGCATGAGCAGCTACTGCTGACTCTTCCACTTCACCTTTTATTTTTTTTTTTTGACATTTCTAAGATGTTCTTTAACCCAGGTTTTCAAATTTCTTTTTGTATTTCCTATATAAATTTTGTCACAATCTCTCATTTGATCTGATAAATTCCTGATTTGTTTTCTTTCTCAATTTTGTCATTTTTGTTGGTTTTAATCATCCTATTAAGGCTGTATTTAATTCTTCGGTGCCAATCGTATGTTAAACTTTTTAATTTTTTTATTTTCTTCTGTTTCTTTTATAAGTGTACTTTCATTAATTAATTTTTGTCTTTTAAACTCATTTATTTTCTTGTGTATCAAATTTTTCTTCAAAACCGTTTTCTATTGTTACATTAATTATGTTTCTCTTTTTCATGATTTTCTCTGCTCATAGGTACATTTACTAATCTATGTGTCAAATTATTGAACATTGCCTCCTTGTGAGAAAAGTGGTTGAATCCCAGGGACTTAATATAGTTATCTATGTGTCTTATTTTTGTATATTCCAAATTCTACCTTGTTTCCTTCATTTCTTTTCAAATTTAGATCTAAAAATGGAATTGTCTTTCAATTTCAGTTTCTCTGGTAAATTTTATGGTTCTACTCTGAAGTGGCACCATGACCCTGGGGTCGACTCAGCCTCTAATGGAAATGAGTACCAGACACTTGTTCTGGGGGTAAAGGCAGCCGTCATGCAGGGCTGACAACCCTGCTGACATCAAGTGCCGATTATCTAGAAAATGTGGAGCCTTAACCTCCTACTACCCCAAGGGTCTCCTATGGCCTGTAGTGGGATTATTTTACCTTTTTACTTTTTACTCTGAATATTCAACAGTTTCAAAGCATCCTCCTTTTTAGCTAATTTTTTTATGGGGAGTTTTAAGCACAAGATAATACGTGGAACCTCTTTAATTTTCAAATTCTGGTGCAGATATATTGATGGTGTAATTGCTATTGTGAATCATAAACAAAAATTATTAAAAATATAGTAAATATACCTGCAAGCAGAGAAAATTATGAAGAAGGAAAAGAATACATTATTAATGTAGCAATAGAAAATGGTTTTGAAGAAAATTCGGTAAACAAAAGAAAATAAATAAGTTTAAAAGCAAAAATGAATTAATGAAAGTACACTTATAAAAGAAACAGAAGGCAATATACAATTTAAGAAATTCACTTACCATCCATTAAAACACTACAAATTAAAAAAAAATTAAAAATTTAACATAAGATTGGCACCGAAGAATGAATACAGCCTCAATAGGATAATTAAAACTAACAAAAACAACAAAATGTAAGAAGAAAACAAATTGGGAATTTATCAGATCAAATGAGAGATTGTGACAAAATTTATATAGGAAAAACAAAAAAGAAATTTGAAAACCAGGGTGAAAGAACATCTTAGAAATGTCAAAAATGGTGAAGAGGAAAAGTCGGCAGTAGCTGCTCTTGCTTGGGCTGAAAATCATCTAATTGATATGAAATGCAGTGTAATGAAACAAATAAGAAAAACCTAAAGAGCTCACAGTTAGGGAAAAAATCCACATTCAAAATAAACAAGGAAAAAAACTCGTGAATTTTTTAATTCCCGGGAAATTTGAGTTAATTCATAGGTTCATCGGGCCACGAACAGAGGGAGTAAGGAGCAGTTCTCATAAACGACATAACATTGGTCAATATATTACTGAAGATGTAACCACCTAGGTTTTGAAACTAGTATAATTAGAAGACTGGATATGAGGCAAAGGTATACAGAATATTAATTTACATGTTATATTAAGTATTGTTGGTTTTGTTTTGAATCACTCTGTACTTTGCAACTTTTGTAACAGAATGGGGGACTACTTGACCTCCAGAAAATTTTACCCCAGTGGAACCCGTGCCTGCATTTCTTGATGGTTGTATTTTTTATGGTACATGATTGTCACTCTTTCGACCAAGGTACTTTTTTGGTCTGGCTTATCACTGTCGACATAGCTCTCAGGAAATCAGATTTCAGATACTTTTGAAATCCACAATGGGTTGAAGCAAGGAGATGCACTATCTCCTCTACTATTTAATTTTGTACTAGAGCATGCCATCAAATCTTTAGAGGACGAAAATGGCTTACAACTCAATAGTATTAATAAGCGTGTTAGTTTATGCTGATGAATGTAGTAATATTGGGCGATAGTGAGGAGATACTAAAGGGACAACACGCACGCACTATTGAGTAACACTAAGAAATTAGGACTGAAAGTAAATATCATTAAAACTAAATATATGGTCACACGTAGAATTAAATTCATTATAATGGAAATGGACAGCTAATGACAAATGAGGGAAATTTTGAGAAAGTGGCTGAATTCAAATACCTAGGAAACAATAATCACAAATAGGAATGAGATGCACAAAGAAATTAAACATAGGCTCAATTCTGGAAATGCGTGCTACGTATTATGCATTGCAGAGATTCTTGACGTCCCAACTCCTTTCAAAAAACGTTAAACTGAAAATATATATAAAACTATTATTCTACCAGTTATATTGTATGGATGCGAAACATGGACTCTTGCTTTTGGGAGGAAAGGAGATTACGAGTATTTGAGAATAAAGTTCTTAGGACATTTTTTGGAGCAAAGGGAGATGAACAGACAGGTGAATGGAGAAGACTGAATAACAATGAACTACATGGTTGTTTATAGGAAGCCAGATATAATAAGAACAGTAAAGTCTCGTAGATTTCGATGGGCAGGACATGTTGCACGTATGGGGAATGAAAGACTTGCATGGAAGCTTCTTATAGGAAAGCCAGAGGGAAAAAACGCCCAGTTGGTAGACCAAAAATGAGGTGGGAGAATAACATTAACTATGATTTGAGGGATGTAGATTATACAGGGAATGATTGGAAAACATTAGCTCAGGATAGGGATGTATGGAGAGCTTATGTCCGTGCAGCCATGAACCTATGGGCTCGATAGTGCCAGTGAGTTAGTGAACTGGATTTGAGTACTATTACATTTTCCTGCCCAATTAATTTTTTTTTCATGTCACATGTATTGCATTGGTGGAAAATATACAACTAGTGAATTTCTTCTTCTTCTTCTTTCCAAGTATTAGGCCAAGGCCTGTTACGATCCTATAGAAAATTTTCCCTCCAGCGTTTCATAGGACGGCCCAGTGATCTTCGTCCTCTTGGTATATAATTATAAACAGCTTTGGGGATCCGATTTGAACTCATTCTTTCAAGATGGTGTTTCCAATTTAGTTGGTACTGTTTAATATATTCCAAAATTGGCGTAGTCTTCAATTCTTTTAAGATATCGGTGTTCCTTTTCCGATCCCATCTGGTGTAACCCGCTGTTCTGTGCATGAATCTCAATTCACAAGCCGTTATTCTGCTTTCATATTGTCTTTTTAGACAACTAGTGAATTTCCGATTGAGGGTCTTTCCACTTTTCAGCGCTTTTACCAGCCGGCTGCTGGCCCTTCACATCCACATGTGTCAATCACAGAGGTAGATGATCAACAGCCAGTGTAGGGGTGACATGTGGTTAGCATGTCGACTCCCCCAGCCGTTATAGCTGGTTCCTCAACTAGGAGCCGCTATTTATTGTAGCTACCCAATTACCTCACGATGCTGGGTGGGCACCGGTCCCATACTGGCCAAAATACCATGAGAAAATTTCTTCCCCCATGGAGACTCGAACCAGCGCAAGTCCAATAGCTCTGCGCCAAGGCTTCCTACCTTAACCACTCGGCTACGGCGCGGGACACTAGTGAATTTTACATCTATATTACTGAGAGTCAGTCTGTTTCATTGAAGATGGTATACTATGAGGATCATTTTATGTCATGGCAACTATTGTATATCTCCTGAAATAACCAAAAAAATATAGTTAATTAAGAATACATGTTTTAAAACCTTTTAAAACAGTATTGGATACCTCCACCAGATTGCATCTATTTGCATTGATGGCAAAAGACAACATGTGCAAAAGTTAGTACGCTAGAGACTGTGCTGTAAGTAAACTTGAACAGTCAATGTTTTTATTATTAATTTAATACTTCTCGCTGAAGTACAAATTATATTTGAAGAGAAAAATATATGCTCAGACCGGGGTTTGAACCCAGAACCTTTGGCTGTCTAGGCAAGTACTCTACTGCTGAGCTTTCTGAGCACTCCAGTCTAAACACAAATTTTTCTCTTATACATTCTTAATTTCCGATCGCCGAATCCTATGAGCTTTTGCTCCATTATGCAAATGGGTGCTTCTTATTTAAGACGACATTTATTGGGAATTTAAACATTACTTTATAAAGTCAGTAGGGCTTCTTTCAAATAAATAAGAAGCTGTCATTTGCATAATTGAGCAAAAGCTCATAGCATTTGGCGATTGGGAATTAATAATGTATAAGAGAAAAAATTGCATTTAGATTGGAGTGCTCAGATAGCTCAGTGGTAGAGCTTTGGCCTAGAAAATCAAAGGTCCTGGGTTCAAACCCCAGTCTGAGCATATAATTCTTCTCTTCAAATATAATTTATCCTTCAGTGAGAAATATTACACATCGGAAGAAGCCCTACTGACTTCATAAAGTAATGTTTAAATTCCCAATAAATGTCTTCTTAAATAAGAAGCACCCATTTGCATAATTGAGAAAGCTCATAGCATTTGGCAATTGGGAATTAACAATGTATAAGAGAAAAATTTGCTCTTAGATTGGAGTGCTCAGATAGCTCAGTGGTAGAGCTTTGGCCTAGAAAATCAAAGGTCCTGGGTTCAAACACCAGTCTGAGCATATAATTCTTCTCTTCAAATATAATTTGTCCTTCAGTGAGAAATATTACACATCGGAAGAAGCCCTACTGACTTCATAAAGTAATTTTTAAATTCCCAATAAATGTCTTCTTAAATAAGAAGCACCCATTTGCATAATTGAGAAAGCTCATAGCATTTGGCAATTGGGAATTAACAATGTATAAGAGAAAAATTTGCATTTAGATTGGAGTGCTCAGATAGCTCAGTGGTAGAGCTTTGGCCTAGAAAATCAAAGGTCCTGGGTTCAAACCCCAGTCTCAGCATATAATTCTTCTCTTCAAATATAATTTGTCCTTCAGTGAGAAATATTACACATCGGAAGAAGCCCTACTGACTTCATAAAGTAATGTTTAAATTCCCAATAAATGTCTTCTTAAATAAGAAGCACCCATTTGCATAATTGAGAAAGCTCATAGCATTTGGCAATTGGGAATTAACAATGTATAAGAGAAAAATTTGCATTTAGATTGGAGTGCTCAGATAGCTCAGTGGTAGAGTTTTGGCCTAGAAAATCAATGGTCCTGGGTTGAAACCCCAGTCTGAGCATATAATTCTTCTCTTCAAATATAATGTGTCCTTCAGTGAGAAATATTACACATCAGAGGAAGCCCTACTGACTTCATAAAGTAATGTTTAAATTCCCAATAAGTGTCTTCTTAAATAAGAAGCATCCATTTTCATAATTGAGAAAGCTCATAGCATTTGGCAATTGGGAATTAACAATGTATAAGAGAAAAATTTGCATTTAGACTGGAGTGCTCAGATAGCTCAGTGGTAGAGCATTGACCTAGAAAGCCAAAGGTCCTGGGTTCGAACCCTGGTTTGAGTGTATAATTTTTCTCTTCAAATATAAAAGTTGAACAGTGTCACACATGTAAAAATTGCAGCTCTTCATAGTAGAAATGCTCATCAGTGTCATCATTTTCAAAGATGAGTGGAAGCCATTTAGGATATTTTAAAGGGTGTTCATGTGAGTAATGTATGTTGTTTCCTTTTGCTCATGATAACACAATGATTTTTATTTATGCATCTTTCAGTTTTCTTTCCCTGTTGGCAGCCAGTACTTGCATTATGAAGCACATTCCATTGATCTTCAATTGCATATAGTGAATTTTTGTTACTGCTCATTTAATGGCTGTTATAAAATAGCTGCTGTGACTTGTCAAGTTACCCTCAATTATATCCATATTGACCAAAATTGAAAACTTGATTATTTTTAGCTTTTATAAGATTCATGATGTGTTCCGTTGAGGTTTATTCAAAATTAATATAAAATTATAGAATATTCACCTGAAAGGTCCGTCTCCTCAACTTAATTCATTTAACTGTAGCGCTTTCGGGACTTGTCCCATCATCGGATGAATCCTGCCGATGATGGGACAAGTCCCGAAAGCGCTACAGTTAAATGATGATTAAGTTGAGGAGACGGAACTTTCAGGTGAATATTCTATAATTTTATATTAATTTTGATTATTTTTGCCATGAAAATAGTGTATTTTGTTTAAATTATTTTGTGTATGATGACATAAGAGGAAAACAGAGTTCTGGTTATATCACCACACATTCCTCTATACTTAGTGAAATACTTAAAAGGCTTCAAATCTCTAGTTCAATGAGCATTATCTAATTTGTTTTTGTAGATGACTGTGTGAAAGGGCGAGGTCGATTTTATCAGGGGACTGTGAATAGGACAAAGGAAGGTCTAGAATGTCAGTATTGGGATTCCCAGGAGCCTCATTCACATGATAGACCTCCAGATGTTTTCCCAGAAATTCAGAATGCAGAGAACTATTGCCGCAATGCAGGTGGGGAGGAGCCCTCTCCCTGGTGTTACACTATGGATCCAAAGGTGCGATGGCAGCGTTGCGATATTCCCATTTGTGGTGAGTAATGTATTACTTGTAGATTTTTGCATTACTTATAATTTTAATTTTTAGGAAGTATTGTTAGGGCTCTTGTCATCCCACCTTCTCTCAACAAAATGTTAAACCAAAAGTATGTGTATATATATCACTGCTATAAAATAAAAATATTCTCTTTTAATTTGCTTACTTGTGATAGAAGCTACGAATGACAAATGAGGGAAATTTTGAGGAAGTGGCTGAATTCAAATACTTAGGAACAATAATCACAAGTAGGGATGAGATGCACAAAGAAATTAAACATAGGCTCAATTCTGGAAATGCATGCTATTATGCATTGCAGAGACTTTTGAGGTCCCAACTCCTTTCCAAAAAAACGTTAAGCTAAAAATATGTAAAACTATTATTCTACCAGTTATATTATATGGGTGGGAGTGGCGTGCAAACATGGACTCTTACTTAATGGAAGGAAATGAGATTCCGAGTTTTTGAGAATAAAGTTACTTAGGAAAATTTCTGGACCAAAAGAGAGATGAACAGACAGGTTAATGGAGAAGACTACATAACAATGAACTACATGGTCTTTATAGGAAGCCAGATATAATAAGAATAGTTAAGTCTCGTAGACTGCGATGAGCAGGACATGTTGCACGTATGGGGAATGAAAGACTTGCATGGAAGCTTCTTGTAGGAAAGCCAGAGGACTAACGCCCAGTTGGTAGACCAAGAATGAGGTGGGAGAGTAACATTAACTATGATTTGAGGGAAGTAGATTATACAGGGAATGATTGGAAAGCATTAGCTCAGGATAAGGATGTATGGAGAGCTTATGTCCGCATGGCCATGAACTTACAAGTTCGATAGTGCCAGTGAGTAAGTAAGTGATAGGAGCTACCAGATGGCAGTGGAGACCGAATTCCCAAAACATCAAGTAATAATGAGAATATATATAAGAAAAATTAATGTTTGTACTAGGCTTGCCCGGTAGCGAATCGGTAGCACACTGGAATATTAATTCAGAAGTCCGGGTTTAGGTCCCATCCTAGCATTTATTTTTCTTATCATGTCATATATATATATATATATATATATATATATATATAATGATTATTTTTCCAGATATAATTATATGGATGCATTGCATGGTCTCTTGCTTTAAAGGAGGAGAAGAGATTTATTTTCTTAATGTTTTTGAAAGTGTTGTCTACTTACCAAATCCATAAAAGAAGCAGGCATCACTTTGAAAACATTAAGAAGATTTTAACCAAAAAAAAATTCCAATTGAAGGTTTTGAATACAAGAAATCTGAACATCCATGAACTTCCAAAAATTCATAAAGAAGGAAATAGAATGAGGTCAATAATCAACAGCATTGGGTCATGTACAAATCATGTATATCAAATGGTCAAGTATGAAGAAAGTTGGATTTGTAAACTTAGCAATAGAGAATTCATACAAATGAAAAAATGTAATTAGAACCATCAGAAAGATTAGTTTCCTTTGATGTTGTTTCCGAGCATTCCGACAAAAACAACTATGGAAAATTTAGACAATTGGCTGAACAAAAACAAAAGTGAAAAAGAAAGAATATTGGAATATAAAACATTAACTAGATTGTGTACTGATGTTTTTCACATACTGTGGGAAATTCTATAAATAAAATTCAGGTCTTTCTACGGGGAATCCCTTGTCCCCATTTTTAGCCAATCTATTCATGGGGAATTTTGAACAAGATAATTCATTAATAAATTAATGAGTCATTTTAACATCTTACCTCATATTTCATGTTTTTCAAACATGGCAACTACAGTTTTCAAATGATCTTGTCATTCATTTTCAACCGCCATTATGACTACCGGATATTCGTTGGAATCTCCCTCTATAACGTTGCCATCTGGTGTTGATTTGACGAACTTTGAGATATCGTTGCCATCTGGTGTTGATTCGATGAACTTCGAGATGAGGTCACGTTCATCCGGAATGTCGAAATTCATAGATTTAAATTGTTCTTCTGTATAAATATTTAAGATGTTAAAATGACTCATTAATTTATTAATTAAGAACCTCATAATGTGTTTCCCAATTTTAACTTTGAAGAAGATAATTCATCATCATTATCATCTTCAAGGTATGGGTACAAGATAATTTGTGGAAATATTTTGATTTTCAAAATCTGGCATAGGTATGTTGATGACATAATTGCTATAGTAAATCATAAACATATGGATGATGCTTTGAAATTGTTGAACATTCAAAGTCAAACTATACATTTTACTATGGAAACTGAAATTAATAGACATATACAATTTTTAGATTTAAATTTAATAAGAAGTGAAGGAAAGAAGATAGAATTTTGAATATACAGGAAGAAGACACATATAGATAACTATATTAAAGCCTCTGGCTTTAATCACATAGCTCACAAAGAGGCAGTTTTCAATAGTTTGACACACAGATTAGTGAACTACCCATTAACAGAGAGAATTATGAAAAAGAAAATTAATACACAATCAACATAGCAACAAATAATGGATTTGAAGAAAGCATGATGCACAAGAAAATAACAAGTTCAAAAGACAAAACAATATTAATCAGATTGATCTTGAAGAAAATTTTCAGGCTGTAGGTCGTGGTCGTGAGGCTTGTAGTTCCCCGACGTTTCACCAGAGACTGTGTCTGGCATCCTCAAGGGTTGTCTTGAGACTGTATATTTCCTGCCCGTAGAGGTGACTAATGTATTCACGTAGACTTTCACGGCCGGAGTTGCTATGATGATCTTGAAGAAGATTTTCGGGCTGTAGGCCATGGTCGTGAGGCTTGTAGTTCCTTGAGGATGCCAGACGCAGTCCCTGGCAAAACGTCGGGGAACTACAAGCCTCACGACCACGGCCTACAGCCCGAAAATCTTCTTCAAGATCATCATAGCAACTCCGGCTGTGAAAGTCTACGTGAATACATTAATCCGATTAATGAAAATTAAAATTGCCGGGGAAAGTGATTTGATTTTGAGGGTCATCAGTCTACCAAGAGGGAGCAGGAGGCAGTTCTTCAAGATGACATAACATTGGTCATGAAAGTATTGAGGATGGAACTTAATAAGTGTCTAATAAGAAGAAGGATATGAGGTGAAGTGACACAATTTTTCTTAAATAAATCTCGAAAGTCAAAGATATTCAATATCCATCAATCTTTATGGGAAAGTTTTATTTTTGCCTTTTTGTGCTTTGCTGCTTATTTTATTTTGTCTTTTTAGTAATCATGTTCTTTTTATTTTTATATCTTTTTTTATTTAATACCAATTTGGCAGGGATTATGAATAATTTCTTGTTCAGTGGGGCTTTGTATAAAAATAAAAGCATACATTTCCTGAAAGAGCGCAAAAAATGAATTGTTGCTTAAATCTTAAGTTTCTCCGATAAGTAGTTACCAAGAAAAACGAGTTTAAAATTTAGGTTTTCAAATCAACACCTGTCGCCATTTTGATTACAGCAGAGATCATATGACATCATGATTCACATGTCCTATTTACACACAATGAAAGCTTGAAGAAAAGCTTGGCCGGTGAAATAGCCATGAGATTTCATACATATGACAACAGTTTTTTGTGAAGATCATTTTGATGTAAGTAGTTTAGTTATGTATGATCCATTATTTTGAATTGTATTACATTCACTTTCACAATTACGTAACTTCAAAATTATGTATATTTGTAGAAATAATACAGTAATTTGATGTAACTTTATACCACTTTTTTCATGTTTCGTGAAATGATTAATTAATATTCATTGTTAAATTTGGTTGCACTGACCTATTGTTTCATACCTCTTCTTATGATTGATTTAATTAGGTTAACCATTTTATTGCCATGATGTGAGACAAGATTTAGAGTGAAATGTTATGCCAGTATTATAGAATTTGCTAACTCAGAGAAAAAAATCTAGATGCCTCATTTTAAATAGGAAGGTATTATTAAAAAAGTAAACAGACTGATATTCACAGAATTTAAATATATTTGTTGCTATGCTGAAAGATTCATCATTGAGAATAATAAATAAATAAATATATATATATATATATATATATACACATAAGATTTAAATTAAAATGTTTCATATCTCACCTCATATCCAGACTTCTAATAACACCGGTTTCAAAGCATCTTCAGCAATTTCTTGTCGACTGATGTTATATCAATCAAGAGAATTGCTTCTTCTTGAGAGAGGAATTCAGCACATCTGTGTTTATTATTATTGTCACTCAAAATCTTCATGCAGCAGCTGGGACAGTAATGCATATTTGTTATGGTGGAATCGTGTAATAGACATCACTATCGGATTCATATTCTTTACTAGCAATACCAGAAAAGTCACTACTTTCTTCTAATAAATCCTCAATTTCTTCAACTGTAATACTATTAGCCACTTTACAATAGGGTTATACAAGCAACAAAAAACATGGAAAACTTAAATTCTCCTCACAATTCCTACACAATATTGAAGTAAATGCACTCCAAGCATAAATTCTCATGTAGACTGCTGGAGGATTAACCTACTTCAAATTATGTTCATTAAAATTTGAACATCTTTTCGAAAAGTGAAATTGATATATATTTTGAAAGAAAACATTTAAGCTCCATACTGACTTGTTTCCTACTGTTCTCTGTTGAAATTATTCACACTAAAAGAGAATGAATTTGGTTGTTTTGGATTGCTGCATATATTGTTATGCAGTGCTTCACATAAATATCTGTAAAAATTAAATGCCTGCATAAATCCTTCATCCGACATAGTTGGTTCTGAATATTTGAAGGTAGCAGAAAAATACAAAACAGAAAAGAATGTATTAATACACAATATATGCTCATTCAAAGAAATGCCCAGACCGAGGTATTTGCCATACATGTTTATATTTACTGCAATATGCTAATAATTTCGAAAAATAGCTCAAAACTTTTTTATAGAACAATTCTTTGCATTAATCTAATATGCACTTTCAAATGAAAACCAAACAAACACATAATTGATGTATCTCGCATATAAATATCGTTCTTTATTATGAATCATGACATCACAAGACGGAGATGCTCTGAAGTTGCATTTTTAAAATTTATTTAAAAATTACCCAATGAAGAGACGTGAAATTTTCATATACCACATTTAATTGTAATAACGGTTGCAGTGGTATATAATTTACTTAAATTTGTGTTATTGCATGGAACCTTATTGCTGCTATTGTAATGAATATCTTGTAGCAGTACTCACCTTAAGGAAATTTATTCAAATTCTGCCTGATTTTCACTCTAGTATCAATTAAAACATAAGTGAGGAATTTACAATATCTGACCACTAACAAAATTTCAGTGTTCATAATCTGAAGAAACACATCTAGTTACATGTAACAAATGATAAATTACAATGGAATGTAGCTGTTGAGGCTGTACTCATGAAGAGATTTTTAAAGAAGGTTTTACAAATCTTCATCAATTCTTTTTATTAGATAACAAAATTACCATTATATATGTCTGTTAATACTCTAGCAGCCATAACTTTATTATTTTTTGGAATCAAACTTGCCATATAGCAGTAAATTAAGAAAAGTAAGGTCAAGTACATTAATCAGACAAATTGGACTATAGCAATTGGGGTTAATCTGAAGCAAAATAAAAAAAATTGCTCTAGTGGCTGCAATTTTCTATTTTTCACAACAACTTGGTGCATGCCATTAATTTAAAATGAGGAAGATATTCTCCAAAAAGTCAACAATATCTGACCATTAGGAGTTTGGATTTACCTTACTTACCTACTCACTGGCACTATCGAACCTGTAGGTTCATGGCCACATGGACATAAGCCCTCCATACATCCCTATCCTGAGCTGATGCTTTCCAATCATTCCCTGTATAATCTACTTCCCTCAAATCATAGTTAATGTTATTCTCCCACCTCATTCTTAGTCTACCAACTGGGCGTTAGTCCTCTGGCTTTCCTACAAGAAGCTTCCATGCAAGTCTTTCATCCCCCATACGTGCAACATGTCCTGCTCATCGCAGTCTACGAGACTTAACTGTTCTTATTATATCTGGCTTCCTATAAAGACCATGTAGTTCATTGTTATGTAGTCTTCTCCATTCACCTGTCTGCTCATCTCTCTTTGGTCCAAAAATTTTCCTAAGTACTTTATTCTCAAATACCTGTAATCTCCTTTCCTCCCTTAAAGTAAGAGTCCATGTTTCGCACCCATATAATATAAATGGTAGAATAATAGTTTTATATATTTTCAGTTTAACATTTTTGAAAGAAGATGGGACATCAAGAGTCTCTGCAATGCATAATAGCACGTATTTCCAGAATTGAGCCTATTTTTAATTTCTTTGTGCATCTCATTCCTATTTGTGATTATTGTTCCTAGGTATTTGAATTCAGCCACTTCCTCAAAATTTCCCTCATTTGTCATTAGCTGTCCATTTCCATTATATAATGTATTTCTACGTGTGACCATATATTTAGTTTTACTGATATTTACTTCCAGTCCTAATTTCTTAGTGTTACTCAATAGTGTGTGCGTGTTGTCCTTTAGTATCTCCTCGCTATCAGCCAATAATACTATATCGTCAGCATAAACTAACAGCTTATTAACACCATTGAGTTGTAAGCCTTCCTCATTCTCTAAAGATTTAATGACATGCTCTAGTACAAAATTAAATAGTAGAGGAGATAGTGCATCTCCTTGCTTCAACCCATTCTGGATTTCAAAAGTGTCCGAAAACTGTTTGCCTACACGCACCCTACTTTTTGTGCCATTTAGACACATTCGTATAACTCTAACTTTTTAGGAATTCCGAACTCCAGCAGGATACTATTTAACTTCTCCCTCTTAATTGAATCATATGCTTTTTTGAATTCAACATATAGTTGATGTACAGTACCATTATATTCCCATTTCTTTCTTAAATCGGTCTTATACTAAAAATCTGATCTGTTGTAGACCTGTTTCTTCTAAATGCACATTGATGATCTCCTAGAATATCATCAATATAGGGAGTAAGTCTGCTTACTAATATATTTGTTAGAATTTTGTACGAAGTTGAAAGTAATGAGATGCCATTGTAGTTGCTACAATCAGTTTTATCTCCTTTCTTATAAATTTGTACGATAATTGATTCTTTCCATTTAGACACATTCGTATAACTCTAACTTTTTAGGAATTCCGAACTCCAGCAGGATACTATTTAACTTCTCCCTCTTAATTGAATCATATGCTTTTTTGAATTCAACATATAGTTGATGTACAGTACCATTATATTCCCATTTCTTTTCTAAAATCGTCTATTACTAAAAATCTGATCTGTTGTAGACCTGTTTCTTCTAAATGCACATTGATGATCTCCTAGAATATCATCAATATAGGGAGTAAGTCTGCTTATAATATATTTGTTAGAATTTTGTACGAAGTTGAAGTAATGAGATGCCATTGTAGTTGCTTACAATAAGTTTTATTTTCTTTCTTATAAATTTTGTAAGATAATTGATTCTTTCCATTCATCTGGAAGAGAGTCTTTTTCCGAAAGCCATACTAAGCAACCAGCGTATCTTGTCCATACAATTTTTCTCCCCCTTGATTTTATCAGTTCTGCTGGGATCTCATGATGAACCTGATGCTTTATTACATCTTCAACTCTTTTCAATCGCCACATTTCAACCTCTAATGCACTGCGTTCTGACGGACTCGCATTTCTGCTGTCTGTAAATTATCCTCCTCAATGTCCTGTTCTATATGTACATTTAATAAGATGATTAACGTAACTTTTTCCATCTATTTAATTTATACTACTGAGAATCTGCAATCATATACCCATTTTCATTCCAAATTATGGTTGTTCTAGACTGAAACCTTTCTTCTCTATACTAATTCTCTGATATAATTCTCTAATGTTCTATATTTTTGCATTTCACTTCAAGATCATTAATCTTTCTCTCTCAAATATTTCCATGTTTTTACTCTTTAGTAACTTGGTGACTTCCCGTATATTACTACCCAATTGCTCTAAATTTACCTCATTGGCTGGTGTAAACCATTTATTTTTGCTAGTTCATAGTTTTCTTTTCTTTACAATGTCGGCAGATTAATCATCAAACCATTTCTTGTTTTGCCTCTTTTTTAACAAACCAATGCTTTCTGATGCTGGTCAATTTAATAGTATCTATTATAGCCTCCCATTCTTGATTTATATCAGTTTCTTCTTCGTTTGACACATTGTTCATCTGAAGATTCCAGTACATTCAAATCTATTAGCAATTTTGATTTGGTATTCTTTGCCGCACATGTCATCATTTTTGAAGTTTTTTTAATTCAAATTTAACAGAATCATCTTTCGCATGTGTTCCTCTCATAAGTGATAGCCGTTGTATGGATTTCACTCTGACCAGATGATGATCAGAATTGCAGTCTGTCACTCTATTGGATCTAACATCGATGATGCTACTCTGCCAGCGTTTTTATCCACTAATACATGATCTATCTGGTTCCGAGTTATCCATCATCTGGGGACGTCCCTGGTATATTTATGAATATCCTTATGCTGAAATGTTGGTATTCTTAACAATGAGATTCTTTGATGTGGCCAAGGTGCTCTAATCTAAATCCCATTGTCGTTACTATCTTCATGAAGACGGAATTTGCCTATTGTTGGTTTGAATATATCTTACTGCCCCACTTTTGCATTAAAATCTCCTAAGACAATTTTCATATGATATCGTGAAAGGCTATCAAATAAGGCATTCTAATTTATTCATAGAATTCATCCTTGATCTTTGTATCTTTTATCTTCTGTGGGGGCATGTACATTTACAATTATAAAATTCATGTCGTTTAACCCTTTAGAAGTATGTATTGATAATCCTATCACTAACAAACTTAACATCTCGGATAGCGGATAGGATCCTCCTTCGGACTAAAAAAAACCCATTCCAAATGCAGGTATATCTGCAACCCCATAGTATAATGCAAAGCTTCCAGATTCATGACTTACCTCTCCCCCCCCCGCGCCACGAACTTCCGTACGCGACTATATCCATTGGCGATTTCATATAATTCTCTGCATTAATATCTCTAGTGCCCCACTATTGTATAAAGTCCTAACATTCCAAATGTTCCTAGGAACACTTCCATGTTCCTAGGAACATGTCCCTGTGTTGAGCTTTGGAATGGGTTCCCTGAAGTAGTCCCCGCCCGGAGAACCGAATGGGGGACTATTTGACCTCCGAAAAATTTTACCCCAGTTCAACCCATGTCGGCATTTCTTGAAGATTATATTTTTACGGTGAAAGATCGTCACTCTTTCGACCAAGGTACTTTTTTCATCTGGCTTATCACCTTCGACCAGTCCGGCATGGGTAATCTGCAGCAATGCTACCGCCGGCATAGCTCTCAGGATCATTTAAGCACGCAAGCCACTCCACCATGACAATGTAAAGATACCATGGAGGGTTTGGTATTACATACTTACTTACTTACTCACTGGCACTATTGAACCCGTAGGTTCATGGCCGCGCGGACATAAGCTCTCCATACATCCCTATCCTGAGCTAATGCTTTCCAATCATTCCCTGTATAATCTACTTCCCTCAATTCATAGTTAATGTTGTTCTCCCACCTCATTCTTGGTCTACCAACTGGGCGTTTTCCTTCTGGCTTTCCTAGAAGAAGTTTCCATGCACATCTTTCATTCCCCATTCGCGCAACATTGCCTGGCCCATCGCAGTTACGAGAACTTAACTGGATCTTCTTATATATCTGGCTTCCTATAAAGACCATGTAGTTCATTGTTATGTAGTCTTCTCCATTCACCTGTCTGTTCATCTCTCTTTGGTCCAAAAATTTTCCTAAGAACTTTATTCTCAAATACTCGTAATCTCCTTTCCTCCCTTAAAGTAAGAGTCCATGTTTCGCACCCATATAATATAACTGGTAGAATAATAGTTTTATATATTTTCAGTTTAACGTTTTTTGAAAGGAGTTGGGACATCAACAGTCTCTGCAATGCATAATAGCATGCATTTCCAGAATTGAGCCTATGTTTAATTTCTTTGTGCATCTCATTCCTATTTGTGATTATTGTTCCTAGGGTATTTGAATTTCAGCATCTTCCTGAAAATTTCCCTCATTGTCATTAGCTGTCCATTTCCATTATATAATGAATTTCTACGTGTGACCATATATTTAGTTTTACTGATATTTACTTCCAGTCCTAATTTCTTAGTGTTACTCAATAGTGTGTGCGTGTTGGCCTTTAGTATCTCTCGCTATCGGCCAATAGTACTACATCATCAGCATAAACTAACAGCTTATTAATACCATTGAATTGTAAGCCTTCCTCATTCTCTAAAGATTTAATGACATGCTCTAGTTCAAAATTAAATAGTAGAGGAGATAATGCATCTCCTTGCTTGAACCCATTCTGGATTTCAAAAGTGTCTGAAAACTGTTTGCCTACACGCACCCTACTCTTTGAGCCATTTAGACACATTCATATAAGTCTAACTAATTTTTTAGGAATTCTGAACTCCAGCAGGATACTATATAACTTCTCCCTCTTAATTGAATCATATGCTTTTTTGAATTCAACATATAGTTGATGTACAGTACCATTATATTCCCATTTCTTTTCTAAAATCTGTCTTATACTAAAAATCTGATCTGTTGTAGACCTGTTTCTTCTAAATCCACATTGATCTCCTAGAATGTCATCAATATAGGGAGTAAGTCTGCTTACTAATATATTTGTTAGAATTTTGTACGAAGTTGAAAGTAATGAGATGCCCCTGTAGTTGTTGCAATCCGTTTTATCTCCTTTCTTATAAATTGGTACGATAATTGATTCCTTCCATTCATCTGGAAGAACTTCTTTTACCCAAATCATACTAAGCAACCAGCGTATCTTGTCCATCAATTTTTCTCCCCCTGATTTTATCAGTTCTGCTGGGATCTCATCTGAACCTGATGCTTTATACATCTTCAATTTTTCAATCGCCATTTCAACCTCTAATGCACTTGGTTGTGCGACTAGCATTTCTGCTGTCTGTAACTTATCCTCCTCAATGTCCTGTTCTGTATGTACATTTAATAGCTGATTAAACTAACTTTTCCATCTATTTAATATACTCCTAGAATCTGCAATCATATCCCCATTTTCATTCCGAATTATGTTTGTTCTAGCCTGAAACCTTTCTTCTCAATTCTAATTCCCTGATATAATTCTCTAATGTTCCTATTTTTTGCATTCATTTCAAGATCATTAATCTTCTCTCTCAAATATTCCCTCTTTTTACTCTTTAGTAACTTGGTGGTTTCCTGTCTAACACTACCCAATTGCTCTAAATTTACCTCATTTGGCTCGTGTAACCATTTCATTTTTGTTAGCTTCCTTTTCTTTACAATGTCGGCACATTCCTCATCAAACCATTTCTTGTTTAACCTCTTTTTTTAAACAGCCAATGCTTTCTGATGCTGACAATTTAATAGTATCTCTTATAGCCTCCCATTCTTTATTTATATCAGTTTCTTCTTCGTTTGCCACATTGTCATCTGAAGATTCCAGTACTTCAAATCTATTAGCAATTTTGATTTGATATTCTTGCCCGCATTTCTTCATTTTTCAAGTTTTTTAATTCAAATTTTACAGAATCATCTTTAGCGTTTGTTCCTCTCATAAGCGATAGCCGTTGTCTGATTTTCACTCTGACCAGATGATGATCCGAATTGCAGTCTGTCCCTCTAACTGACCTAACATCGATGATGCTACTGTGCCAGCGTTTATCCACTAATACATGATCTATCTGGTTCCGAGTTTCTCCATCTGGGGACGTCCATGTGTATTTATGAATATCCTTATGCTGGAATGTAGTGCTCTTAACAATGAGATTCTGTGATGTGGCGAAGGTGACTAATCTAACCCCATTGTCGTTACTATCTTCATGAAGACTGAATTTGCCTATTGTTGGTTTGAGTATATCTTCCCGACCCACTTTTGCATTAAAATCTCCTAAGACAATTTTCATATGATATCGTGAAAGGCTATCAAATAAGCATTCTAATTCTTCATAGAACTCATCCTTGATCTTGTCATCTTTATCTTTTGGTATTACATGCAAGTCAAAATTTAAAAATAGTTCTATTAACAAAAGAAAGATATATTCCTTAAACTTGCATAACTGGACCATAAATTCTACTTGCTCAGGAATTTGCTTAGTTTAGGTATACACAGTTCCTGCATGATGGTTTTTACTTTGTAAATTATGTTGCTGTTTACAAATACCTTTTAGTACTGCCTATATTAAATATTTTATTTTTCCTTTTTGCCAACCTTTTTCTACCTATTAGTGAATTCTAAAAGAATGTAACTATTAAGGTTGTACTCATGATACAATTTTTTAAAACAATTGTTACAACTCTTTATTGGTCCTACATATTCCACTCCAAAAATGACCATGATAAAATTTATATGCAAGATAAGGTGTTAATGAATTACACCACAATAACTTTAGGGATTAATGAGAATTTTTAGACGAGCAATTTGAGAGAGGGAATATATGATTTGTTGGTTCAAGTATAACAGATACAATATGAAATTTCTAATGTACCAATTCACCACTGACTAAAGAAGATCCTCTTCAAAATGGTATCTTGGAATAAATGGTGAAAGTTTACGAGTAAGTCTTTTAGCTCAGTAGGTAAAGCATTCATCACCAGCAATTGAGAATCACTGTGCATATTAGGTTTGAGTCATTATCTGCATTTTTTCATTCCTTAAAATGGTGAATAATAGTTAGCTCTGTTATTTATTTTTCATAATTTAAATAATTTTCATTCAAATAAGTTTTAAATGTTAAAAAAATCACAATCATTCATATTTACAGAATACTTTTCTATTTAAATATTGTACTGAAGAACATTGTAGAGTAATATAAATTAAAGGGTGTCCTGGAAAATTAAATGTATATAAATTAAGATATTTAGCTCATTGGCCTACAGAGTATTGTAGGTACACTATGTCATCTTCATATTCAAATAAATAAAGTGAAATTAATATGAAAATAAAAATAAATCCCACATTGAGAACAGTTCTTATAGATAATATTCAAAGTGCCCCCTCTGTAATCATAGCAAAGTCAACATTGGTGCACAATCATAGATCTCAGACTAATAATGCATTATTTTTTCTTGCAATTGAACTTAGGGCCGCATGCAAATTCATTAGTCTCTACTCAAATTACTTCCAATCACTGGTGAGCTGACTCACCGTGAGCTATTGCTGAGATCAAATTAACAGCCGACTTACCGGTCATGCATGAAAGTTGACATTTTCGTAATATTGGCAACGAATTACCCTGAATTCTCAGCAATAAAACCACTTCTGTTATTTTCGTCTGCTATACAGGAATGCATTTACGCTTGCGTCCCACAAATAATACCGTATACAACGACGTCTGCGTCGCGCAATATTACGGCGATTCTCCTGTTCTTCCAGTTGAATTCTTTGGTAGACTCTATCAAATTCCTCTTTTCCGCATATACCGAAAACAAGATCAAAGTCTTCAAGGTCCGACATCTTGGATAAAGCTGCAAAGGTTTTAAACTACATCGGTTCCCTTTGGGATTTTCACGATAAGTTTCTATCTTGAGCTATGATCTTAAGGTACCTCGTCAGGTAGCTTACAATTATTATCACTTGAATAGATTTCTGAGTAAGCAAAATGTATTAGGATAAAACTTTCTCAGCAGAGAACGCCTTTTACTGTCTAATGCGTTCAAACATTCGACCCTTAATGTATCTAATTATCAAAAGAAATACACATTCCCTGAACCAGTGAAATCAGACCAATTAGGAGTTGAGATTTACCTGGAACCCAAAATTTGAAAATTGTTCTAGCAACTGCAATTTCTGTTTCCTTGCAACAAAACTGAATAATAATGATTTATAGAACAGAAGAAAGATATATTACATAAACCAACAAAATCAAACCATAAATTTAACTTACTGAGGAATTCGTTTTAGTTTATACAGTTCCTGCATGATAAACATTTTTAATAACTGAACATGTGGTCTCTGATCATGGCACATTTATTTTATTTGTTGGAAATGTTCTTACTAAAGAAATGTATTGCAATTGGAAAGAGTATTCAATCTCTACTGGTTTATGAAATATAGGAGCATGAATGTTTACGCTTGCTACCACTGTTTCTACTATCTAGTGTTAGGGTACTTATCAACTGTTTTGTCTTTCATCTTAACTTCAGCAGTCAGCTGAAACCATTACCTGCAACAACTAACATTCCAGATAATTAAAACATTTTGTCTGTTCATTCTTACCTCTTAGAGTTGTTTTTGTTGAACATATGTTTCAATGCTTCTTAGCCCCATCGTTAGCGATTACAGACTGAATTTTCTCATGTTGTCGGCCATGATTCTTGATTCCTGCTCTCTTTGCCTCTGGTCCAATGAATTTACTAATGAGGTTCCTTTCTGCAGGAATTTCAAAGTTCATAATTCTATCCTTGTTCTTCTGTATATAGATTTTTTCCCAGATGGTGAGTTCATTTTTGTTTTCTAACTGTTTTAATGATTTTGTGTTTACATCTATTTTGTGTTTTTTTGACCAAACATGAGTGGCCACTGCAGATTTTTCTACTTCCCCTTTCTTACATTCCTTATGTTTTCTTTAGTTCTAATGATTAAATTTCTTTTTGTTTTCCCTATGTATATCTTATCGCAGTCTTCACATTTTATTTCATATATTCCTGATTTTTTACCATCATCAATATTTTAATTTTTATTAGTTTTTATTAGTTTATTTAAACTATAATCATTCTTTGGTACTAAATTAATATTAAATTTTCCAAAAATCTTCTGAAATTTGTTGTGTTCCCAAGGGTGATATCTGAATTTCCTGTATTTGTTATCTTTTGGATACAGGAAATTCACATATCACCCTTGAGCACACAACAAATTTCAGAAGATTTTTGGAAAATTTGATATTAATTTAGTACCAAAGAATGATTATAGTTTAAATAAACCAATAAAAATGAAAAGATTGATGGTAAAAAAATCAGGAATATATGAAAAAAATGTAAAGACTGTGATAAGATATACACAGGGAAAACAAAAAGAAATTTAATCATTAGAACTAAAGAACACATAAGGAATGTAAAAAAGGGGAAGTTGAAAAATCTGCAGGGTTGCTCATGTTTGGTCAGAAAAACACAAAACAGATGTAAACACAAAATTATTAAAATAGTTAGAAAACAAAAATGAACTTACCATAAGGGAAAAAATCTAAATACAGAAGAACAAGGAAAGAATTATGAACTTTGAAATTCCCGCAGAAAGGAACCTCATTAGTAAATTCATTGGACCAGAGGCAAAGTGAGCAGGAATCAATTATCAGGGCTGACAACATGAGAAAATTCAGTCCATAATCGCTGACAATGGGGCTAAGAAGCTCTGAAACATATGTTTGACAGAAACAGCACTAAGAAGTAAGAATGAACAGGCAAAATGTTTTAATTATTAAACAAACCTCTTAATGTTACTTCCTATTGTATTTTAAAATACATTCCAGATACTTATTCTTTTAAGATGCAAGGTCTACATACTACAAGTCATGATAACAGGAGGAGGATGAGAGGTAAATCATAAACAAGTAATGAAAGTAGAACAATGCATCATACAAATAAGTACATTGTTGCATTACTTACTTACTTACTTACTCACTGGCACTATCAAACCCGTAGGTTCATGGCCACACGGACATAAGCTCTCCATACATCCCTATCCTGAGCTAATGCTTTCCAATCATTCCCTGTATAATCTACTTCCCTCAAGTCATAGTTAATGTTGTTCTCCCACCTCATTCTTGGTCTACCAACTGGGCGTTTTCCTTCTGGCTTTCCTACAAGAAGATTCCATGCACGTCTTTCATTCCCCATATGCGCAACATGTCCTGCCCATCGCAGTCTACGAGACTTAACTGCCTTGTAGTTCATTGTTATTAGTCATTCAAATTATCTCTGCAGGCAGAAGAATTACGAAGCTCTGTTTGTTGCTACACGTGACGTCATATAAGGCATTGTACATTGTCAGCGTCCCACTTCCCATTCCCCTCTGCACTCATAGATAGCAGTGTCACGTGTTCAATTCCTGCATAAACACGACTGCAGTGCCCTCCGTCAACAACTGCACTTACTCCTTAAACGGGTAATATGTAGTCTTCTCCATTCACCTGTCTGTTCATCTCTCTTTGGTCCAAAAATTTTCCTAAGAACTTTATTCTCAAATACTCGTAATCTCATTTTCTCCCTTAACGTAAGAGTCCATGTTTCACACCCATATAATATAACTGGTAGAATAATAGTTTTATATATTTTCAGCTTAACGTTTTTTGAAAGGAGTTGGGACATCAAAAGTCTCTGCAATACATAATAGCATGCATTTCCAGAATTGAGTTGCATTAAAAAATTATATTATCTCACCTCATACCCCATCTTCTATTTAGACCAGTTTCAGAAACTAATTAGTTCCTTTCAGTATTTTCATGACCAATATTATTTCGTATTGATGAACTGCATATAATATTCCTTTGTGTGAGATTATATTGTTGAGGTATTCTGTGTCAGGAACATCTCCTATGTAGAACCAAGAAAAATCTCAATCTGACAAGGAAACTTCATTTTCTTTTAATTGAGATTTTAAAAAAAATTGAAATGTAATATATTGTTGCAGAAAATGTAACAGAACCAGAAGAAAATGAGGAGGGTGGAAAAGATCTTACAATGGAGACATTCTTCACTCCAATGTTCATATTAATCCTGTCTGCAGTAGGTTTGGTGGGCCTTATTGTAATATTGCTGTTATTCCTGCTATGTCATCGATTTATACAAGCATCGCATGGGCTACAACCCAACTTCCATGAGAGAGGTAAGAAAACAATCTGTTGTAGTACTTTCTGCATTCAATCTCATATACAGATAACATCTAAAGCAGAAACATTTAATTGAGAATGAATACTGTGTGTGTGTGTGTGTGCATCCAATGACTTAATCACATGACACAGTCTCCAGTAAGTTAATCTTGGGTTCAGGTGGGAGAGCAAAGATAATTTATATCTTAATATCCTTAACACAACTAATCACTTTAACTGGAAAAAAGAAACACTATGGCAGCGACAGTCTACAAGACCCCTGACTTACCAGTCAGCTGATGATCTCGCATCCTCCTACAAACTTTAGAACCTGATGCAACCCACTAATCTACTGGAAATGATACACACAGAGGTGGGTGATCATTCAGTATAATGGTGACATGTCATCATTTTGGGTTCCCCAGCTGTTGTTACTGGTTTCTTTAATCTGTAACTGATACTTACCATTCCATAGTTGCCAAATTCTTTACAATGGTACAATGGCATTGGTCTCATGCAAGAATCAGCACACAATCTATAGCTCTGCACCAAGGGTGGGTTGCCTAGCCTGCTTGGCCATAGTGTGGGACTCTAATCAGTTTCAGAGACTTTAAAATTTACAATTTGATAAATATCATTTTTCAGGAGGTGAATATTGATTTAGATAAGCTTCCAAATAATATGGCATACCACAGGACTGGAGCTCAACTAAATCCAAAATTGGAGAAACTGGAATCCCTAGAAATGATATAATATACATACGGGACCTGGGACAAGGTGCTTTTGGTCGTGTTTTCCAAGTAAGTTGCTCTAAACTCTCTGCTTTGAGATGCATGATTTTTTTTATAATTGGCAGGTGTTAAAATATGATAAATGAATCGTGAATTATTCTTACCTCATACATCTATGTTTTTTAACACACAACTGCAGTATCGTGAAAACAGCTGAAGATGAGAATAATATGTTGCCCGATACTGCAGTTCTGTGTTAAAAAACAGATGTATGAGATAAGAAGAATTCACAATTCATTTGATTCTTATTAAGAAAACCTCATAATGTAAAAATTCTCAACTTTATTATATTAAATTAAAATATAAGTATATGTTCAATTCTAGGCTAAAGCTCCTGGCCTTGTAAAAGGTGAAGAGTTCACCTTAGTTGCTGTTAAAATGCTTAAAGATGAAGCTTCGGAAGATCTGCAAGTTGATTTTGAAAGGGAAGCTTGTTTATTGGCAGAATTTGACCACCCAAACATTGTGAAACTGTTAGGAGTGTGTGCCATAGGACGACCAATGTGCCTGCTGTTTGAGTACATGGGAAGAGGTGATTTAAATGAATTCTTGCGGTCTTGTTCGCCAAGCAACTACATTGTACGCAGCTCTGAAGGTGATGGAGAAATGTTCAAAGATGTGCAATTAACACATGTTGACTTGGTGAATGTAGCACGACAAGTTGCTGCTGGTATGGTATATCTCTCTGATAGGAAGTTTGTGCATCGAGACCTTGCCACTCGCAACTGCCTGATCGATGACAACATGGTTGTTAAAATTGCAGATTTTGGCTTGTCACAAAAGATATATTTGCAGGATTATTATAAAGGTGATGAACATGATGCTATTCCAGTGCGTTGGATGCCTCTAGAGAGCATCTTATATAACAAATATACTGTGGAATCGGATGTGTGGGCATTTGGAGTGTGTTTGTGGGAAATTTTCTCATTTGCTCTGCAGCCATATTATGGTATGACTCATGAGGAAGTTGTTAAATACATTAAAGAAGGAAATGTACTTCAGTGTCCGGAAAATACACCTAAATCCATGTATGAGTTGATGAAGTTATGCTGGAACCGTAAACCTTCAGCACGTCCAGGATTTCGCACAATTTATCGGACCTTGGAAGAGATTGTGGTAGAAGTGGAACGTGCACAGAATGTTCGTGCAGGTCCTTATCCCCAAGGGGTACATGTGTGACTAGTCATTATGTTGCATTTGAATGCATTACCCCACCTTTGGTTTGTATTGATTTAACATGCCAGCATAATTTTCATTTAGTTATATCTATAATTTGTGAGTGCACAAACTACTTGCTCAGTTCTATGGAAAGGTGGCTAACTTGCACTCTGTGCTTTCATGTGGCAAACATGTAGTTGATGAACTGTGTGAATGTTTTCTTATTTACTCAAAATTAAATTAAAACATTTTTTATGCAAGAAAAAGTAAACAAAGATATTGATGTATTATAGAGTGCAGTGAATCTTTACTAATGTGGGTGCAAAAAAAGTGATGTATGTTTGGGTAACAACTTCCTTAACATACAGATATCTAATTTTGTACATGTCTTCCTAGATCCATATATGAGTCACTTATATTTTCTTACCTTCTAGATTTTTAGTGTCCTATGCCATATACCACCGTCACATGTTATTTTAAATTTGAGAGATTTTTAGACAGATGATTGTTTTATCAGTGATACTGATTTTGAGTTGTATGTTATCTCTAATGTATGAGCAAATATCCTTTCATGTGCAATTTTTAAAAATTATTTTAACCATGGAACACAAATGCTCATACATTTTATAATAGGCTTCCTTTCATTGTTGTGCTGATTTGGTGGGAATGTTAATAAACCACATTTGCTAAACATTTGTGGTGGTGATCTTGTGGAGAAAAAATATTAATTAGGTTGATTATTCAATAAAAGGAGTGATAAGTTCTTCTCATTTTCATCAATGTTTGCTTCTGTGTTACGTCGACTTGGATATATCTGGAGATTGGTAATGTGTAGAAAATACTATATAACAGGTGTACTAAAATAATTGAACTACTCTATATCATTAACAAATTGAAGAACAAGATCGTAGAATTAATGATAAAATACAGTAGTCAAACTAACATTTAAACTCCACTTTGTAATTATTACCTTAGAACATATTTCAGAAAACCTCTTTCCTATCTTCAGTTATCTCCAACTGATCACTGCACAAGACAAGTCAGATATAGTAGATGGGAGAAAAAATAAACTCCAAGCGTGATAGGCCTAGAAGGCCCTTGGCCTACCAGCCGGCTGCTGGCTTCACATCCACATGTGTTAATCACAGAGGTAGACAATCATCGAACCAGTATAGGGGTAACATGTGGTCAGCATGTCAGATCCCCCAGCCGTTATAGCTGGTCTTCTCAACCTGGAGTCACTACCTATTGTAGCTACCCAAATGCCTCACAATGCTGGGTGGGCATTGGTCCCATACTGGCTGAAATTCCATGAGAAAATTTCTTCCCCCATGGGGACTTGAACCAGTGTAAGTCCCGTAGCTCTGTGCCAAGGCTTCTTGCCTTAACCACTCTGCTACGGCACAGGATGCTGATGGGAGAAAGGTCTCCCAAAACATGTTCTATAGGAAATGACTATCAAGTGAGGAGTTTGATTAATGTATTTTAACTGTTTGATATTTCATTCAGCCTATATTTGGCCCCCTAAATAGCCATATTGAAAAAAATGTACATTTCCTTAAATTGGTAATATCACTACTGACAAATTAAACCCTTTTATTGCTAGTGCCAAATAAAGCAATTGCACCTCTTTATACAAAAATACTGTGATCAGCTGTTCTGCATTCATACCCACTGCTTGGATTTCATAAATTATACTAAATCATTAGCATTTATTATTATTACTACTACTACTACTACTATTACTACTACTACTGCTACTACATGTTGTTACATTTTGTAATGTTTATTAGATCACCATTACAAATAAATTTTAATTTTTTTCTGCAAAACGTTGAAAAGGCACTAAATGCCTCACTTTTCCTCTTTGCCATTATGCGATTAAAATGACTATTTTACTCATGCCCCAAATGGGAGTCAATGACCAATCACATTTCAATGATTTTTGATTTACAACCAATCACAGTCGTGTTTTGCCTACAATTTACCAACTAAAGTTTATCATAATAAAGAAAGCACCTCCTTTTTAACATTCTGAATAGGTCATAGCATTATTTTGCAGTGACTTACTCTATAAGAAATATGGCTACCAGATTGTATATATAGTGCATGAATGTCAACACATAGAACATGCGGGAGTTAATATAAAAACATTTGTAGCAATTGATTATACCTCCAAAAAAAGAAACCATTGTTTGCACTTTCTTAAATGTATTTTTTCCCAGGTAATAACATTCCAGAAAAATATAATTGTCATAGGACATCGGAATGAACTAATATAGAGTTTGATGTGTTTAATTTTTTCTCCACTAGAGTGCATTCTTACAATATTGTGTTCCTTTGGTAATAAATAATATGATCTGTTGCAGTGATGAACAAAAAAAAGCAAATGAAGCATAGCAATCGTTTCTCATTTGTTTCCAAACATCACCGTTTACATTAAATTTATAAATATTTTAAAATAACTATATTTAAATAATGATTCATTAAATAGTCCTAACAAATGCCACTCTTGATTTCCAAATTCTGTAGATAAATTCACTCCTCACTTCGTGAGTCGTGAATTTATCGATAATTTGGATATCACTTGTGGCATTACTTATGATAAAGATGGTAATCAAATTTTCTGCCATCTTTAAAATCTAGGAACCAAAGACAGACTGAAAGGACTGTAATAAACTGTATTGAGCAATGGATTGGAAAAGAGTAGTATGAATGCATGCAAACATGAAACAACATATATTTTATTGACTTTTTTCCATTGATGTTACAAGGAGGATTGAAAATAAAATAAAATTTTATCTGTTCTCACAGTAACAAATATTGTTAGGCATGGTGTACCTGCCCAAGATTGAGCGTGTGGTGTATACAGTGTTGTGAAATTTATTTCATTTATGTTTTATCAATATTAATACATGCAGTTTGCCATTTTATGCACAGAACATGAACTTTTGTTGTGTGTTTATATAATGTAACATATGACCTATGACCTGCATATTAGTGAGGATGCATTGCATGTAATGTGTATCAATGATTAGCACAACTTTGAACAGAAGCAAGGTGCAGTTACAAATGTGTGTTTGACTTTATTATGTGGATGTATTGATTTTTTGGTATGTATGTGATAGAATTGTTGTGATATTTGTAACTTAGCATGTGGCATATCGTTTATTTATGCAGACCATAAATAATTTTTTAAATAAATGTATACTTGCCCATCAAATCAATTAATAACTTTATTTCCGAATGTTTGGTTAGTGTTGTATACTCTTGATAAATACAGAAATGTTTTCTAGAAATATAAGATTTTATTTTAAATTATTATAAGAATAATTGTAGAGAACAAGATCATCCATCCTAGTCATAAAAACAGCTGATACCCAATACTAAGGACAATCATTAAACATAAAACAATTTAAGAATTAAGGTAGAATTTTTTATCACTCACCTCATATTGTTCTTCTTATTTGACTATAAACTAGTTTTGGAACATAGTTTCTGCTCCATCCTCAGTATGGTCACAACCATTGTTCTTTCGTCTTGAAGAGCTGTCCTTCGCTCCTTCCAATGGAAGAACAACGGTCGTGACGATACTGAGGATGGAACAGAAACTATGTTCCGAAACTAGTTTATAGTCAAATAAGAAGAACAATATGAGGTGAGTGATAAAAAAAAATTCTACCTTAATGAATATACCTCATAGTGAGAATTACTAAAATAAGTAATAAAACAATTTGTTTGTGATATGCTGACAACGGGGCAATAGCCTTGAAACATATGTCCGACAAAACTATCATATGAGGTAAGAATGTTTAAAAAATACAAACTCAAATATAAAACAATTACTTTATTTGTTTGTCCTATATGTTATATTTTTATACAATAACAAGATATTTAATTAAATTATATTTTTTAGAGAATAAATATTTTTCCTCTGTGTCTGACTAAGATACTGTTAAATTGTCAGCAGCAGAAAGCATTGGTTGTCTAAAAAAGAAGCAAAACAAGAAATGGTTTGATGAGGAATGTGCCGACATTGTAAAGAAAAGAAAGCTAGCAAAAATTAAATGGTTACACGAGCCAAATGAGGTAAATTTAGAGCCATTGGGTAGTATTAGACAGGAAACCACACCAAGCTACTTAAGAGTAAAAAGAGGGAATATTTGAGAGAGAAGATTAATGATCTTGAAATGAATGCAAAAAATAGGAACATTAGAGAATTATATCAGGGAATTAGTGTAGAAAAGAAAGGGTTTCAGGCTAGAACAAACATAATTCGGAATGAAAATGGGAATATGATTGCAGATTCCAGGACAATATTAAATAGATGGAAAAGTTACTTTAATCAGCTATTAAATGTACATACAGAACAGGACATTGAGGAGGATAATTTACAGACAGCAGAAATGCTAGTCGCAGAACCAAGTGCATTAGAGGTTGAAATGGCGATTGAAAAATTGAAGATGTATAAAGCATCAGGTTCAGATGAGATCCCAGCAGAACTGATAAAATCAGGGGGAGAAAAATTGATGGACAAGATATGCTGGTTGCTTAGTATGATCTGGGAAAAAGAAGCTCTTCCAGATGAATGGAAGGAATCAATCATCGTACCAATTTATAAGATAGGAGATAAAACTGATTGCAACAACTACAGGGGCATCTCATTGCTTTCAAATTCATACAAAATTCTAACAAATATATTAGTAAGCAGACTTACTCCCTATATTGATGACATTCTAGGAGATCATCAATGTGCATTTAGAAGAAACAGGTCTACAACAGATCAGATTTTTAGTATAAGACAGATTTTAGAAAAGAAATGGGAATATAATGTTACTGTACATATGTAGACTTCAAAAAAGCATATGATTCAATTAAGAGGGAGAAGTTATATAGTATCCTGCTGGAGTTCGGAATTCCTAAAAAGTTAGTTGGACTTATACGAATGTTAAGGTAGAATATTTTTTATCACTCACCTCATATTGTTCTTCTTATTTGATTATAAACTAGTTTCGGAACATAGTTTCTGTTCCATCCTCAGTATCGTCACGACCGTTGTTCTGTCATCTTGAAGAGCTGTCCTTCTCTCCTTCCATTGGCTGACTGAAAAACCTCGAAACCAGGTCATTCTCACCGGGAAATTCAAAGTTCATTAATTTCATTAAACTTACTGTTTGGGAAAAGATCTACATTCAAATGAGCGAAAAGAAGAAATTAATGAACTTTGAATTTCCCGGTGAGAATGACCTGGTTTCGAGGTTTTTCAGTCAGCCAATGGAAGGACAGCTCTTCAAGACGACAGAACAACGGTCGTGACGATACTGAGGATGGAACAGAAACTATGTTCCGAAACTAGTTTATAATCAAATAAGAAGAACAATATGAGGTGAGTGATAAAAAATATTCTACCTTAATGAATATACCTCATAGTGAGAATTCCTAAAATAAGTAATTATACGAATGTGTCTAAATGGCACAAAGAGTAGGGTACGTGTAGGCAAACAGTTTTCGGACACTTTTGAAATCCAGAATGGGTTGAAGCAAGGAGATGCACTATCTCCTCTACTATTTAATTTTGTACTAGAGCATGCCATTAAATCTTTAGAAAATGAGGAAGGCTTACAACTGAATGGTATTAATAAGCTGTTAGTTTATGCTGATGATGTAGTATTGTTGGCCGATAGCGAGGAGATACTAAAGGACATCACGCACACCCTATTGAGTAACACTAAGAAATTAGGACTGGAAGTAAATATCAATAAAA
Organism: Diploptera punctata; assembly: GCA_030220185.1. Classification (NCBI taxonomy): domain Eukaryota; kingdom Metazoa; phylum Arthropoda; class Insecta; order Blattodea; family Blaberidae; genus Diploptera; species Diploptera punctata. Next base: position 160,676 of record JASPKZ010007873.1, read on the forward strand.
CTAAATATATGGTCACGCGTAGAAATTCATCAAATAATGGAAATGGACAGATAATGACAAATGAGGGAAATTTTGAGGAAGTGGCTGAATTCAAATACCTAGGAACAATAATTACAAATAGGAATGAGATGCACAAAGAAATTAAACATAGGCTCAATTCTGGAAATGCATGCTATTATGCATTGCAGAGACTTTTGATGTCCCAACTCCTTTCAAAAAACATTAAGCTGAAAATATATAAAACTATTATTCTACCAGTTATATTATATGGGTGTGAAACATGGACTCTTACTTTAAGAGAGGAAAAGAGATTACAAGTATTTGAGAATATAAAGTACTTAGGAAAATTTTTGGACCAACAAGAGATGACCAGACAGGTGAATGGAGAAGACTACATAACAATGAACTACATGGTCTTTATAGGAAGCCAGATATAATAAGAACAGTTAAGTCTCGTAGACTGCGATGGGCAGGACATGTTGCCCGTATGGGGAACGAAAGACTTGCATGGAAGCTTCTTATAGGAAAGCCAGAGGGAAAACGCCCAGTTGGTAGACCAAGAATGAGGTGGGAGAATAACATTAACTATGATTTGAGGGAAGTAGATTATACAGGGAATGATTGGAAAGCATTAGCTCAGGGTAGGGATATATGGAGAGCTTATGTCCGTGCGGCCATGAACTTACGGGTTCAATAGTGCCAGTGAGTAAGTAAGTAAGTCTGACTTCTACAATACATACATTTTATAATTACTTAAACATGAATAATTGGTAAAATTATTTTATTACATTAGGCTAATGACAATAGAAAATTATTTCTGTGTTTTCTTTGAAATTTAAGGTGAATTAATATATTAGCTTACTTTCTCCAATTAGGGGCTGCCAATTTGACAAATTACACAGAAAACAATTTAGAAATACGAAACAATAAAAATTATGCAAAAATATTGAAATTTGGCTTAAATTATTATACAAACCTTTAAAAATAAAAATAATAGAAATCATAGAATAAATTTGTATATTTCAAGAATGGTTTTAATTTTGCAGTTTCATATTTTAGGACAATATTGTTATTTGATATCTTAGTATGAAGATAAATATATCTTATTGGTTCATTGAAACCCTGAAACGTACACTTTTCCAAAAAAAGAATGGGTCGGTGAAATATTTAGAGTCCCAGATAGATGACACTGTGCATGTGCATACAGCTCGAGCCATGATATACACCCTATTGCATCAAGACTTATTTAATTCTGTTCTCTTGTGGGTTGATATGATAACTGGCTCTGAAAGTCACTCAAAACTTGGGATGAAATAATATTTTGTTGTGTCCACCGCTATAGTCTCGGGGTAGCTTGCTGCCTTGTCATGCAGTGGGCCCGGGTTCGATTCCCGGTCAGGGCAGTTTTTCTGGGTGAGGTTTTTATCGGGGTTTTTCCTCACCTGTAAGACAAATGTCAGGAAAACTTTAAGGCCCAAACGGTCCCCAAAATCATATGGCCAACGCAATCATCATCATTCATATTCATCTTAGGTTAAGCTTAGGATTAGGGACTGTCCTGGCACATCATTATCATCACCCATCATATCATCGGGGCAACGTAACCCTGCCTCTCAGGCGCCCGAACCTCAGAAGTGGGTTACAAGTACGCCATGCCAGAAGAGAAACCAGGAATGTCGAAAGACAAACCTGGGGCATTTGAAAAAAAAAAAAAAATATTTTGTTCTAAAACATATATATGTTATAAATAAATAGTTTAGGGAATATTAACAGCTATAAATAAAATGCAACCTGATATAAATAAAAAAATATGAACTCGGCTGGATTCAAACCTTCAATGTTCAGTTCTCCAAATCATTGAAGATCTAGGATCGGAACATAGAGCAGTTGTCGCATCTATAATACATCAGGACAAACAAAACAACAGTAAACAAAAAACAAAATACTCTTGGAATTTTAGAAAGCTAACTGGGAAAAATGTACAGAAGAAACTGAACATAAATTAAACATAATTCAGTATGAAGTATCTACAGATAAATACCATCTCAAACATAATTCTTGAAGCAGCAAAAAATTGTATCCCAAGAGGAAAAACTAAACACTACAAACCCTTTTGGAACACAGACTTATCCAAGTTGAAAGAAGAAAGGGACACAGCAAGAAGAAAAGCAGAATTGTCCGACAACCCAATAGATACACAAGAATGGAGAAGAAAGGCAGCAAAGTTTAAAAAAGAAATCTATGTAGCAAAGAAAAATGCATTCAGTGACTTTATTGAAAAAGCTGATTACAGAAAAGACTAAAAAAAAATATATAGATATATAAGTAAAATCACAAGTAAGAGAGATACAAAGAAAGAACCACTCAAATTTAATGGGAAAACACTTACTTCCAACAACTCTATCGCTGAAGCTTTTAATAAACACTACGGGTCGAATTTATAAACGCATTAGACCGTAAGAGGCGTTCTCTGCTGAGAAAGTTTTATCCTAATACATTTTGCTTACTCAGAAATCTATTCATGTGATAATAATTGTAAGCTACCTGACGAGGTAACTTAAGATCATAGCTCAAGATAGAAACTTATCGTGAAAATCCCGAAGGGAACAGTTGGTAACTGATGTAGTTTGAAACCTTTGCAGCTTTATCCAAGATGTCGGACCTTGAAGACTTCGATCATGTTTTCGGTATATGCGGAGAAGAGGAATTTGATAGAGTCTACCAAAGAATTCAACTGGAAGAACAGGAGAATCGGTGTAATATTGCGCGATGCAGACGTCGTCTATTTGCGGGATGCAAGCGTAAATGCATTCTTCTATAGCAGACGAAAATAACGGAAGTGGTTTTATCGCTGATAATTCTGGGTAATTCGTTGCCAATATTACAAAAATGTCAACTTTCATGCATGACCAGTAAGTCAGCCATTAATTCGATCTCAGCAATTGCTCACGGTGATTGGAAGTAATTTGAGTAGAGACTAATGTATTTGCATGCGGCACTACAGCTCTCAACACAAACTCCCTCCTGAAGCTAAAAAGAAACAAAGGCAAATCAAAAAAGATCTCAAGACTTTTAAGAAGCATCAAGAACAAACAAATGATATATTCAGCAAAAAATTCACCTGATGGGAACTAAATTCTGCAATACATGAGTTACAAGATAACAAATCTCCTGGTCCAGATAAAATACGTGTTGAATTTTTTAAACATCTTGGTCAAAAGGGAAGGAATACACTACTGAAATTATTTAACCTATCATGGACATCCACTGTACCCACAGAGTGGAAAAAAAGCAACAATTATCCCTATTTTAAAAAGAAAAGACAGCTGATGATATAAATAATTACAGAACGATCTCTTTAACAAGTGTCATTGCAAAAACAGCAGAACGTATGATTTCAGCGAGACTAAATTGTTTCTTAGAATGTAAAAACATGCTAACAACAGCACAAACAGGATTCAGACAACATCTGTCTACAAAAGAAAATACAATTCATCTTTCTCAAGATGTTAAAGAATCTTTCAACAAAAATCAAGATACGCTAACAGTTTTCATTGATTTTGAAAAAGCGTATGACTCAGTATGGAGACACAAATTAGTTGAAAAACTCACAAAACTAGGCATTCAAAACAATATGTTAAACTGGATCACCCAGTTCCTTTCACAGCGTTCCTGTGCTACAAAATACAATGACAGTACTTCCAAATTTCGACAAATAAAAATGGGCCTCCCTCAAGGTGCAGTACTAAGTACAACCCTGTTCAACATCTACATCAACGATCTCCCTCCAGCTATATCAAACACAGAAATAAAGACAGCTCTTTTTTGCAGATGACATGATTAAGTGGACATCTTCCTCACAAATAGAAAAATCTAAATTTTCTATGGAAAAGGCTCTTAACCTATTAGAAAATTGGACCCACAACAATTTAATGGCCATTAATACAGACAAAACGTTTCAAATATTTAGCTTGAAGAAAAAAGTCCCAAAACTGTATCTACAGTTCAAGAAAACAAACCTGAGACAAACAAATGAAACAAAATATCTAGGGACAATTTTTGATTCAAAATTATCTTGGAGAAAACATATTGAAGCAGTAGTAAACAAAGCAACGAAAAAATTTTCAATCTTAAAAAGAATAGCTGGAGCAAAGTGGGGTAGTAATCTCCAGACTCTGAACACCACGTATAAAACATTCATCAAGCCAATACTTCTATACAACAGGGAGGTAATAATCACAGCATATAACTCAAACCTACATTGCCTAGAAGTATGCCAAAATCAGGCTTTATGGCCCATAACCGGCGCAGCTAAATCAATCCTGATCACAGCAATGCAAGCGCTAACTCAGAACCCTCCAATATGTCTAACTTTAGAGGAACAGGCAATAACACAACATGAAAAAATGTTACAGTTAACATCAAAATGGGAAAAAAGACAGTTACAACCAACCAAGTTGAAAACACAAACAAGTTTCTTCTCCAAAGTAACGGAAATAAAAACAGATTTGAATCTTCCTAAATCTAAAGAAAATAATTTGATCAGAGAAAACCCTCTTGCATTTGAACCAATTAACATTCAGCTAAATCTAGAAGAACCAGTTATAAAATCTGAAACTTCCAACACCTGTAATAAAAGCTCTAGCGTTAGAAGCTGTGAATAAGAGACATCCACCAGAAGAATGGTTACATGTTTACACAGATGGATCTACTATTGATAACAACTCAGGATCAGGAATTACATGTGCATTATTTTCGTTTTATCAACCAGCAGGATACCACACAACAAATTTTGATGCGGAAGTAACGGCAATTCATATTTCACTTCAACAATTACTATACAGAATAAATAAATTTCAAAATGCTGTCATACTCTCTGATTCTAAGGCAGCAATATATGCAATAAATTCACACAAAATGAAGTCAATACAAATTAAAGAGTGCTACAAAATGATTCAACAACTTCAAAAACTACAGAAAAGAATTCAATTGCAATGGATACCTGCACATTGTGGAATTGCTGGAATGACACTGCTGATTTTCTTGCCAAAAAAGGCTCCAATCTAATTCAGAATACTACTAAAAGCTTACCTTTCACATCCATAAAAGAATAATTAAAAACAAATATAAAATCAAACAAAACCAAGACCTATGTAATAAAGCCAAAGAAAAAAATTGAATATTTTAGTAAAGAAGCCAGATATTATTCCAGAAATTCCACGTAAAACTACAGTAGAAAAATTTAGACTGTTTACAGAACATGACTATTTGGCCAAACATTTATATAAAATCTACACAAATCCAAATTGTCCTCTATGCAACAAAGACGAAGAAATGAACGAAGAACATCTACAAACCTGTGAAGTATTACCTGTTGGATCCACCATAGAGAAATATTGGAGAGCAAGAACGCTAATGGCTTCATTGCCAAGGCCCAGCATTTGATTACAACATGTTCAATTCTGTAGTCCGGTGCGGAACTGCAGCTAATCCGCTGTTCTCTTTGCTAACCTAAAATATGTATATATGTTATGAAAAGGATATCCCTGAAAAAATTACTAGTTATAATAAAAGTTTAGGAATTATTAATCAAGTTATGAAACCATCCCTTGTACAAAAAAAACACCAGATTATGTTTATATAACACTTTGGCTAGACCAGTGTTGACCTATGGTAGTGAAGCATGGACACTAAAAAGACAACATGAAAGCAGAATAACGGGTTGTGAAATGAGATTCATGCGCAGAACAGCGGGTTACACCAGATGGGATCGGAAAAGGAACACCGATATCTTAAAAGAATTGAAGACTATGCCAATTTTGGAATATATTAAACAGTACCAACTAAACTGGAAACACCATCTTGAAAGAATAAGTTCAAATCGGATCCCCAAAGCTGTTTATAATTATATACCAAGAGGACGAAAATCACTGGGCCATCCTATGAAACGCTGGAGGGAAAATTTTCTATAGGATCGTAACAGGCCTTGGCCTAATACTTGGAAGGAAGAAGAAGAATGTATATATGAAATAGTGTCATACTTTATGGTTTGTTATGTAATTGAACTTAATTTGATTAGTTTAGAATATTTGGGCATAATGACGATCTTGTATTATCCTGTTATTTATTAATTCAATTTAGGAATGTGATATTCACTATTATGGGGTTACTATTTCATATTAAATAGTCATTGTCTATGCATAACAACTCATGCTGTCCCTAATTCTTCATAAGCATGGCGAACAGGCATGATCTGAAACAGCAAGTTATAGTTCTAGTTGACGCCGGATATGGGGCTAGGGCCACTGTGCATTTGATCATTGTGCCACAGAGCACAGCCATTAGGTGGGCTCATCGATTTCAAAATTTAGGGTTGGTTGCAAATTGCCCTATTCCTGGGCATCCACAGATTTCTTCTGCAGAATAGGATGCTACCTTATTTGAGCAGTTTGATAGGACCCCTTACGGACTGCCAATGAATTACGATAAACATCTGACTTCCTCCGGTTGTGATCAAACTGTAATCAACCGATTGAGGAGCCGTGGGATTAGGAACCGGAGGGCTGCGCAAAAGGAATGCTTCAGAGAAGATCATGCCATCAACCATCTTGCCTTCACAACCAGTTATATGGATTTCAATTGGAGAAATGTAATTTTCTCTGACGAAACAACCATCTTGAGTGATTACGATGGTCCTCGCCATATCTATTGTGAGGATGGCCACCAACATGATGAACACTTTGTGCATCGACGTGCAAGGTCAGGATGTTGTGGGGGTGGATGTCTTACAATGGGGCTGGCGTGATAGAACACATTGGTGGCCGGTTCGATGCGGATATGTATAAAAATATTCTGGAAAATGTATTCCTTCTTTCTGTCCAAGAACATTTTACCAATGGAACATAACTATTCCAGCAGAACAACCATTCCGTGCACTATGCCGGAAGAATTCAAAGATGGTTTCGGACAAGGCCAGATATTGAAATAATTCATTGGCCTCCAAAGTCACCTGATTTTAATGCCATCAAACATGCATGGGCAAAATTGAAACAGGAGAAGATTAAGAAGTATGCCTGCCAACCCACCCCCTCAAAATAAAGACGAGTTGTGGAATCAAGTTCTCGATGCTTGGGAAGATCTCGCCCGGGAATCCTCATCGAGAATTCTTCCACAACCTTGTCAGATCCATGCCGAATCAACTTCAAGCTGTAGGAGAAGCTGATGGCCTGTGGACAAAATATTACGTTCACTGGTCTCTTTTTGCTTTTTTTTGTTTTATTTTTTACGTGAGGACTTTAACTTCCATATATGGTTTGCTTTTTTAAGGTCAGGTTCAGCCTACCCTAGGAGTTGGGTATAAATTATTCCACTCTTTTTTTTATTAAATTTGATAGTCCAGGAACTCTAAAAATTTAAAATAAACATGCATTAATATTTTAAAAGAATTGGTACTACCTAGGATCGAACATGAAGCACTCCCCTAGATAACGTATTGGACCGTGACTCAACCGTATGTGCTACGGGGACACGATGGCAGGATTAGCAGCCATTGCACTCTTGGTCTCACAGTTGCATCGTGTTTTTCGAAACAGAGGGGACAATGTTCGCTTGTGAATCGCGCTATGAATCTTAGACATGTGCATGAGCAAGAGTTGACCCATTCTTTTTTTGGGGAAGTGTAGTTTAAGATATTATGTTTTAGCTGGATTCTATTTCATAAATATTATAAATATAAAAATATTTTAGATTTTTGCCCTAAATGGGAAACAATTATTTTATATCTTCTGAAATATTTCACTATATGTGATTAAAGGTCAATGGAATGTGCTTCACAGTGATAGTACCAATCAGGTCTGGGTACAGGTGCCAATGGGAAAGGAAAATTGAAAGTTGCATAAATAGAAATCACTGTTTTATTATACACAAAGTATACTACTCACATCAACACCCTTCAAAACTATTCCCCATAGCTCCCACCCAACTTTACCAATTATGATAAAAGTGTTGAATACTATTGGATGTGTGTTCTTCTTTATCACCTCTTGTTGAAACACAGTTAAGATGTCCTCTTTATTTCCAAACCACTTCCTATGCAGCAGCTTCTTCACTCTTGGAAAGAGATAACACGTGGACTGAAATCAAGTGAGTAGGCACTGCTGTTCAACTCTAATTACATTCATCTTGCAGCACATTCAGATGTGGGACCTGGAAAGTGACTCCTGAGATTAAAGGAAGACCATGACAGTCATGGAAAACTGTGAGTAATGTACTTTGCGCATAATAAAAGAATTTCTATTCATACAATTTTCAGTGATTCTTACACATTGGTCCTGTACTCAGTTCCAGATTGATTCTATCATTTTCAAGCACATTCCATTGACTTTTAATCACATATAGTGAAATATTTCGGAAGATATAAAATAGTTGTCATGACCTTTATATGTTTCCCGTGTAGGGCAAGAAACTAAAATATTTTTTAATAATTGAGTTTGCATTTTTTAAACATTCTTACCTCATATGATAGTTTTGTCGGACATATGTTTCAAGGCTCTTGCCCCGTCAGCGTATCACAAACTGATTTTTTCTTTTCATGTTGTCGGCCCTGGATCTGTGTTCCAAAGAATTTGGTATTGAAGCATCTTTCTTCTGGCCCTGGATCTATGTTCCAAAGAACTTGGTAGTTAGGCTTCTTTCTCCCGGAAAAAGAATCCTCATTACCAAGTTCTTTGGAACACAGATCCAGGGCTGACAACATGAAGAAAAGAAAAAATCAGTTTGTGATATGCTAACGACGGGGCAACAGCCTTGAAACATCTGTCTGACAAAACTATCATATGAGGTAAGAATGTTTAAAAAATACAAACTCAATTATTAAATTAAACCTCATGATGTTACTTCCTAATGATTTTGAAATAAAATATTTTTAACAACATAAAAATAATATTGAAATAGTATTGTCAATAATAATAATATATGTATAATTATAAATAAAATTATAATTTTTGCTAATATTACATGTGAAACTATGCTCCCATCATGCAATTCGACTGGTGTACGAGCCTCCATCTCCATTCTAGATGATGCCTATGATTGTTACTTACCCTCTTACTAATAAACACTGTATTAGCTGTTCAGGGTATAAGAGGTGTACAACTTTACATGGGAATCGTTATACATGCCTCCAGCCTTGTTTAAGGATTGTATAACTAGACAAAATGTCGGACTTCAAGATCAACTGATTGTTTTCTTATTATATTGATGAACGTTTCCTTACATTTAACACAAAATGCAACACTTTAACGACTGTTTGATGGATGCACAGGGCATAAATAATATTAATAAAGCTCTGGGTAGGAAAATGAAGGCATCATAAAAAGCCTTTTGTCACACTCATTCTCGAGTAGGCCTAATAATATTCTAAAATTGAACATTGATACACAAAAGAATATGTTCTACAATAATTGCTGTAGACAAGATTTAACTTGAATGTAGTTTAAATGCTTCATAATATTATTTTAACAAAACTTGCTTGCATCATTAAAACATAATACACATACCGATATAAAAATGTATTTCATTATAGAGGTACTATTATCGCAACGAATAACATATTAGCTTGATAGTCATGTGGTTAGAGCTTCTGACTGCAGTTCGTGAGATCCTAGGTTCGATTCCCGATCAAACTGCAATTTTTTTTTGCCTAAAATGTCGGTAACATTTTCTACTATTTTGAACGTTTTCTAAACGCATCTTAAAACACTGCATATAATTCATAAGTAATGGGAAAAACCTTTATTAATTTCCAAGAATTGTTCGAAATTCTTGACGTTAGATGGCAGCACATTATGTGTGAAACTAATTCTTCGATATATTTCACATTGCATAAAGAGAAATGTAAATAAATTAAAACACATTTATTTTTTCCGTACCTCCCCAATTAGGGAATCTCTATTAATACTTATCCATACTCATTTCTTACACAATTAATTACTAGTTGATGTTGTTTTATTTCTGTTATAAACTGCGCGTAATATTGTTCTGACGTCATTATGATGACGTATTGTGTATAACGGTTATATTGTTATATAGCTCCGGCACAACGTTTATTAGTAAGAAAATTATACATGATCTACATAAGGCTTATACATTGTATAACTAAACAACTGATAAAAGCCTGTATAAGGGATTTTTATTAGTAAGACTGTTATAGAATACTTTATTAATTGTATATTTCATGAGTAGAAACCACTTATTATTGGTAGAGAACATAAGTTTGTTGCTGGTAATCAGTCACATTTGAAAATTTTTGATAACACTTTTTAGAGCAGAATAATAAAACACACACAAATAAACAATTTTTATATTGCATGTCAATTATGTGTACAACATAAAATTCCCACATCAGATCCTGGTCACTAACTCTAGTACTTGTAGAAACAGCCGTAATTGAATATTGAGACAACATTGTATGTTTGTTTATACGTAACCACTTCATTGACAATAACAATTACTTTTATACTGCAACTGATTTTTAAAATTATGTCTGAATATTTTTGAAAGTAATTAATTGATTAATTAAAATTGTATTGTAGAAGACACTAATTTTAAAATTTATAAATCAGATTTGAGATAATTATAAATTATATAGTAATAGACACAGCTTCACAAGTCATATAGGATTTTTGTTGCTGAACAGATTATTTTGCACCATCATACTCTGTATGCTGAAGTACCTGATCTGAGGGTTTCATCATTAACCAGGGATTAAGCCTGTTTGCTTGTTCTGGTTTCATGAAAGCTAGAATTGTTAAAATTGTTCAGACCATCTTCTGAGTGGGCCTCCCAACATTTCCCCTTCCGTGTGGTTTATAATTTAGCAATCATTTTGGAAATCTTTCTTCTGGCATTCTATCAATATGTTCTTTTCAGGCATTCCTATATTTAATGATTCAGTCTGTAAGTTTGAGAATATTTAGTTCTTTCTTATATCTTCATTTCTTTTCTTATCCAGCAGAGTATATCCTGCTAGAAAAATCAATTTAGCTTGATTAATTTTGCAGTTTGGAGGAGCTCTTATAACATAGTTTGTCAATTTTATCATTCTACTCTTACTTTTTACCACAGTAACACTATGGAATATAATCAGAATACCTGAATAATTTGTAGATTACTTTATTCTTTAAAATTTTCCAATCATGAGTTAGAGGAATCTATTAAATTAATATTAAGAAGCTAAAGCTGTTACTATGATTGAAATAAGTATATTAAAGTACACAACTAAATTATTGTAATCAAATGGTAAAGAGAAAAATTTATGCCTGAACCAGAAATCGAACCCCGAACCTTCAGCTTTCCGTGCTGATGCTCTTAACCATTGAGCTAATTCAGGCTTTCTTCCCATCCAAGCATAAATCCTTCCTTTACTGTCTTGGTCCCACATTCAAATGCAATGATGATTCGTTGCATTTAAATGTGGGACCAAGACAGTAAGGTAAGGAAGGATTTATGCTTGGATGGGAAGGAAGCCTGAATTAGCTCAATGGTTAAGAGCATCAGCACAGAAAGCTGAAGGTTCGGGGTTCGATTCCCGGTTCAGGCATAAATTTCTCTCTTTACCATTTGATTACAATAATTTAGAGGAATCTACTTTGGTTCAAATGTTTGACATCCATAATTTATTATTAAAGTTTTTAACGGTTTATGAATGCTTAGTTTAAATTTATGAGAAATTAATTTAATTTTGGAAATGGTTAATTGAGAATTATGTCAACTATTTGATTCTTGAATTCTGGCATCAAATTGTGCAGTATTTGAGGACATTATAGTCCCACTCACACATAGTAAGCAAACATGCTTTTCTCCAACATTCTAATATGAAAACCGATGCAATACTCCAGCAGTTGCTGTTATTATGAAATTGGGCATAAAATTGATTTAGGCTGTTTTATTCTTGGTCACTTATGCATAATCAGGATACTCAAGTAGAAATTATTGACAATTACATACTCAAAGTGATGACACTCACAAACTTGTTCATCCAGTAAAATATTGCAAAAATCAGGTGTGAAGTTATAAGAAACAACACAATATGGCAGTATTCAACATAATATCTTTTTAAATTTCGTAAACTATTTAGGTTTTCTTTTAACTTTAGGCCTATATTACAATACTGAAGTAAGAATAACTACAAATATCCTATAAAAATACCATAGGTCTAAGTACAACATACCTCAAACTTACTTTCAGATTGAACTTATATAGGAAAAATGGTTAAACAAAAACAAATTACAGGAAGAAGACGTAAAAAGAATATATAATTTTAACCAACTTATGCATTGAACAAATGGTTCTTACATATAATAGAAAATTTTTTACAAAGTTCTGGACTTTCTATGGGAAACCCCCCTTATCATCATCCTTCTTCTTCTTCCAATGGTGATACAGCCCATAGCAGGCCTGGGCCTTCTTGATGCAAGACCTCCAATCTTCTCTATCCAATGCTCTCTGTTGCCAGTTCCTACAGTTCAGGATTTGATGACAATCTTCCTTCACCAAGTCCATCCATCTTTTCTTAGGCTTTCCTACTGGCCGCTTCCCAAACATTTATTCCATCATCACTTTCTTAGGTATGCATTCTTTGTCCATTCTTTGAACGTGTCTGGCCCATTGCATGTTTTTAATTTCACAAGAGTTGATAAATCAGGTTCCTTAGAAAGGTCACAGATTTCCTTATTATACCTCATTCTCCATCGTCCATTTTCTTTTACTGATCCATATATCCTTCTCAAAAATCATTCTTTGAAAAGTGTTAATTAAATTCTCAGAGCTCTTTGTCACGGTCCAGGTTTCACTTCCATATACCAATATTGGATGTATGCAGGTTTTTATAGTCTTATTTTTACTTTCCTAAAGATAATTTTGGATTTTAGGATTGAAAGTAGTCCATAATATGCCTTATTTGCTCTATATATTCTATTTCATATTTCTTGTAATTCTTCATTGTCATTAGTAGTCATTTTGCCTAAATATGAACAATTCTTTACTACATCAAAAGTGTTTGTGCCTATTATTAATTGTTGATCTCTATTAAAATTTGTCCGTGATTGTGTCAAAAGTTTTGTTTTTGACTCATTAACCTTGAGACCGACATCTCTTGCTGCTTGATGTAATTGACTTAATGTTGTTGTTGTTGTTTTCAAATGCTGGGCCTTGGCAATGAAGCCATTAGCGTTCTTGCTCTCCCTGTTTTAGATCTTCTGTATTTCTAGCCATAATGTCGACATAGCTGGCATATGCTCCTATCTGAATAGATTTATATATCAATGTTCCTTAATATATATGTTTAATTTTTTGATTACATGCTCTAAAACTATGTCATATAGTAGTGGGGCCAGCCCATCTCCATGTTTTAGACCCTTTTTGACTGTAAAAGGGTTTATAATCTCTGTATTTATTTTTATTTGAGTGACTGAATCTTCCATTGTTAATTTGTTAATCTTATCAACTTTCTAGGAATTGCAAAGGAAAGCATGATATTACTATGAACATTATCATATGCTTGTATGAAATTGATGAAAAGCTGAAGTACACTTAGCGACAAAAAGAATGGGCCGACTCTTGATCTTGGATATTTTAAGTTCCAACGCGCGATTCACACAAGTAAATTAATTGCACAGTAGAGCTACAATATGTTTCCCTCCTTCCTTTGAAGAGTATTCTTTCAAGCACAATTAGCCAGCATACGCTTAACTCAGTGCTTAGTGGTTTGATACGTATGCAAAAGGTCATAGGTTTGATTCCCGACGAGATTAATTTTTTAATTGTTTAAATGCTTTCTATCTTATTCTGTCTGTCCATTCTTAAAGAAAAAATTCGGAAGTATTTTTTATTTTCATTATTTATTTATAATCAGGTTTAAAATGTAATAAAACATATTCCTGTGCCCAAACCTTTTTAAATTTTTATCTTCTTTCTCCATTCTTCTCTATCTTCACATTCCATTTCTTCCAGACCTAGTTCCCTCATACTTCTTCTTACATCATCCATCCATTAATCTAGGTGGACCTCTCTTTCTTTTCCCAGGTGAAATCCATTCCAAAGCTTGTCTGGGTAATCTTTTCTTTGGCATCCTACGTGTATGACCACCATTCTAGTGTCTGTATCTCACAAAATCTAATACTAAATTTTGGACTTTCATTTGTTGTCGGATGATTGTATTTCTGATTTCTTCCAATTTATAATGTCTAGTTGAGCGTCTAGAACAATCCATTTCTGTAGACATAAGCTTTAAACTCAAATTTTTATTCAACTGCCAAGTTTCTGCACCATATGTTAGCATGCTTCGAAACGTGGATTTATAAATTTCTAATTTGGTATCCATTCATATGTTCTTATCCCATAAAATGCTGTTTAAAATTGTTATTACTATCATACTTTTTTAATTCTATATTTTTATGTCAATTTCTTGGGTACATTTTGAGTTAAATTTGATCCCCAGTTAATTACATTCTTCACATCCTTTGATATATCCCATTATTATTATTATTAATTATGGATGACAAACTATAAAAAAATATATTTTTTATTATTGTCCATTATCTATTGGCTATTATTATGCTGGAATTGACATAATATACAAACTAAATGTGTTAATTGAAGGGTCAAACTTTTTCCTCACTAATACGTAACAAATAAATAAACACATAAATGTATGAAGCTATATCATCTTTTATTACATAAATTTATAGCAATATTATTAAAACGTGGTACTGCACACACAATTAAATTTATACCGGTAGCAAAATTTCATTATAGAGTTTACGAAGGCAAGAATATTACTACAATAGGCAAATTCAGTCTTCATGAAGATAGTAACGACAACGGGGTTAGATTAGTCACATTTGCCACATCAAAGAATCTCATTGTTAAGAGCACAACATTTCAGCATAAGGATATTCATAAATACACCTGGACGTCCCCAGATGGAGAAACTCGGAACCAGATAGATCATGTATTAGTGGATAAACGCTGGCACAGTAGCATCATTGATGTTAGATCAGTTAGAGGGACAGACTGCAATTCAGATCATCATCTGGTCAGGGTGAAAATCAGACAACGGCTATCGCTTATGAGAGGAACAAACGCTAAAGATGATTCTGTAAAATATGAATTAAAAAACTTGAAAAATGATGAAATGCGGCAAGAATACCAAATCAAAATTGCTAATAGATTTGAAGTACTGGAATCTTCAGATGACAATGTGGCAAACGAAGAAGAAACTGATATAAATAAAGAATGGGAGGCTATAAGAGATACTATTAAATTGTCAGCATCAGAAAGCATTGGTTGTTTAAAAAAGAGGCAAAACAAGAAATGGTTTGATGAGGAATGTGCCGACATTGTAAAGAAAAGAAAGCTAGCAAAAATTAAATGGTTACACGAGCCAAATGAGGTAAATTTAGAGCAATTGGGTAGTGTTAGACGGGAAACCACCAAGTTACTAAAGAGTAAAAAGAGGGAATATTTGAGAGAGAAGATTAATGATCTTGAATGAATGCAAAAAATAGGAACATTAGAGAATTATATCAGGGAATTAGTATAGAGAAGAAAGGGTTTCAGGCTAGAACAAACATAATTCGGAATGAAAATGGGGATATGATTGCAGATACCAAGAGTATATTAAATAGATGGAAAAGTTATTTTAATCAGCTATTAAATGTACATACAGAACAGGACATTGAGGAGGATAAGTTACAGACAGCAGAATGCTAGTCGCAGAGCCAAGTGCATTAGAGGTTGAAATGGCAATTGAAAAATTGAAGATGTATAAAGCATCAGGTTCAGATGAGATCCCAGCAGAACTGATAAAATCAGGGGGAGAAAAATTGATGGACAAGATAAGCTGGTTGCTTAGTATGATTTGGGAAAAAGAAGCTCTTCCAGATGAATGGAAGAAATCAATTATCGTACCAATTTATAAGAAAGGAGATAAAACTGATTGCAACAACTATAGGGCATCTCATTACTTTCAACTTCGTACAAAATTCTAACAAATATATTAGTAAGCAGACTTACTCCCTATATTGATGACATTCTAGGAGATCATCAATGTGCATTTAGAAGAAACAGGTCTACAACAGATCAGATTTTTAGTATAAGACAGATTTTAGAAAAGAAATGGGAATATAATGGTACTGTACATCAACTATACGTAGACTTCCAAAAAGCATATGATTCAATTAAGAGGGAGAAGTTATATAGTATCCTGCTGGAGTTCGGAATTCCTAAAAAGTTAGTTAGACTTATACGAATGTGTCTAAATGGCTCAACGAGTAGGGTGCGTGTAGGCAAACAGTTTTCAGACACTTTTGAAACCCAGAATGGGTTGAAGCAAGGAGATGCACTATCTCCTCTACTATTTAATTTTGTACTAGAGCATGCCATTAAATCTTTAGAGAATGAGGAAGGCTTACAACTGAATGGTATTAATAAGCTGTTAGTTTATGCTGATGATGTAGTACTACTGGCCGATAGCGAGGAGATACTAAAGGCCAACACGCACACACTATTGAGTAACACTAAGAAATTAGGACTGGAAGTAAATATCAGTAAAACTAAATATATGGTCACACGTAGAAATACATTATATAATGGAAATGGACAGCTAATGACAAATGAGGGAAATTTTGAGGAATTGGCTGAATACAAATACCTAGGAACAATAATCACAAATAGGAATGAGATGCACCAAGAAATTAAACATAGGCTCAATTCTGGAAATGCATGCTATTATGCATTGCAGAGACTTTTGATGTCCCAACTCCTTTCAAAAAACGTTAAGCTGAAAATATATAAAACTATTATTCTACCAGTTATATTATATGGGTGCGAAACATGGACTCTTACTTTAAGGGAGGAAAGGAGATTACGAGTATTTGAGAATAAAGTTCTTAGGAAAATTTTTGGACCAAAGAGAGATGAACAGACAGGTGAATGGAGAAGACTACATAACAATGAACTACATGGTCTTTATAGGAAGCCAGATATAATAAGAACAGTTAAGTCCCGTAGACTGCGATGGGCAGGACATGTTGCACGTATGGGGAATGAAAGACGTGCATGGAAACTTCTTGTAGGAAAGCCAGAAGGAAAACGCCCAGTTGGTAGACCAAGAATGAGGTGGGAGAACAACATTAACTATGATTTGAGGGAAGTAGATTATACAGGGAATGATTGGAAAGCATTGGCTCAGGATAGGGATTTGAGGGAAGTAGATTATACAGGGAATGATTGGAAAGCATTGGCTCAGGATAGGGATGTATGGAGAGCTTGTGTCCGTGCGGCCATGAACCTACGGGTTCGATAGTGCCAGTGAGTAAGTAAGTAAGTAAGAATATTACTTAATATAGTGTGAAGTGGACATAGATTACGTAGCAGGAATTAAATTTTATAGCACTTACAGGATGTATTTTGCGAAAATACAAATTAAGAAAACAATGTTCAAGGATTCGAACCTGGCTTTCATACATATTTCATCTTCTTGTAAGTGGTTTAAGAATCTATGCTACTCGAACGTCGGATACTAGTTGTCTAAATATTGGTTGTCTTGTACTTTTGCACTATGAACGAGAGTCTGACTTTATTTGAAGTTTTGCAATTTGAGTAATATTGCATTTGTCGAACACTCGTAAATATCTAGAAACATGTCTCCTTCACTGTTCTGTAACTATTTAAGACAATTAAAACCAAATACAACGTATTTAAAACATCTAACAGTGTGTTACCATGTGAATCACAGCTTTAGCTCTTCAAGCATGCACAGTGGGCCATAACAGGGACTCTGCTTTTTGAGGCAGATCATTCTTTTTGTCGCTAAGTGTACATTGATTTTTTATTCCCAGCTTCTCTAAAATTAATTTAACTGTGCAAGGTTGGTCTGTTGTAGATTTTACTTTCCTAAATCCAGTTTGGTATTAGCCAATTACAACATCAACATATGGTTCAAGTTTCCCCTTTAATATTGTCATAAATATTTTATAGCTTGTACATAGGAGTGATATCCTTCTATAATTTTGGTAGCTCAATTTATTTCCTTTGTTTTTGTATCCAGTCCTCAGGGATTTGCTCACTAATCCATATGTTGGATATCAGGTTAAATAATAATTTTTTGAGATGTATATTTTCTGCATTAATCAATTCTACTGGTATATCATCTATGCCTGGTGCTTTATTGTTATTCTGTTTCATAATAGCCATTTCCATATCTATCTCATCTGGTACTAATTTTTCTTCTCTAATCAACTCATCCCCTACACTTCTCAGGTTAATCGTTTCGCCAGCACCATCCATCTATATTTTACATCTTCTGTTTTATTCAGGATTACTCTAGTTTGATCCCTACAACGATACTTGCTTTAAAACCTTCTTTAAAATTCCTATCAAATTTATGGGCTTCAGATATATTATTATTGTTAAAATTGTCATTCATCTGTAAAAATTTATTATTTAAAACCAATTTTTCTTCCTATTGGATTTTTTATTGGCTTCTTCCTTCTCTCCTTAAAAAAGTCATCTCTTTGGTGGGTTGGCCTACCCATAGGGTGGATTTCTCAACTGAAGACTAAACCACAACCCCGGTTTTCCAATATTTTAATGATTTCATAACACCTATAAAAATGACTGAAAATTCACAGAAATTGTCATGAAACCATAGACATGATTCAGACATTTGTTTTTGTAATTAACAGCCCTAGATTTTCAGTTTTTATGGTTGTTATGGAAACAATAAAAAATTGGAAAACCGTGTTCGTGGTTTAGACTTCGGTAGAGAAATCCACCCATAAAGTCTCTATATGCATAATTTATTTCTTGTATAGCTCTCCAGCCATTTATCATTAAACCAGAGATTTCTCTGAGATTGTTTGTTTGCGTCTTAAGGCTTCCGTGGCAGCAATTCATTATCCCGGATTTTAGGCGTTTCCAACATTCTTACACTTCTATTTTTTCGGGTAATATGTGTATCATATTTTTATTTAGTTCATTATATTTCTTTAACCTTTCATTTTCTTTTAAATTTTGAATGTTAATTTTTGGTTGTCTTCCATATTTCCCTTTATTTTTGCAAATTTATTTTAGCTCTGAATTTAACTTTAATAAGGTAGTGGTCAGAATTTCAACAAGCTCCACAATAAGATCTTACATCGCCTATTTATCAGGGCATGATCTATTTGATTAGTAGTATGTCCATGAGGAGATACCCACGTTTGTTTGTGTTTATCCAGATGTATAAAACAAGTTGAGCTCACCATCATATCCTTGCTTCCTGCAAAATCTATCACTCTTTCTCCATTGTCGTTTGAAAGGTTGTGTAGGCTGTACTTACCTACTATTCCTATATGTGTTTGCTCCTTACCAATTTGCATGTTGAGATCTCCCAATAGTAGTTTAATATCATTTTGAGATATTGAATTATAAACATTTTCCAAAGTCTGATAGAATTATTCTTTAATTTCTTCCGCTTTTCTTCAGTTGGTCCATGTACATTTATAATCCACATATTGTGAAATTTTAATTTTATTCATATTGCACATATTCTTTTATTCACTGGTCTAAAATCTGTTACTATCTTGATTTAAATGCTTACTAATAATGAATGCTATACTTGTTAGACTATGTTATATACTCTGTGTTATATACTCTATGTTCTCTGTGTAATTCTAGTCAAGCCTCTGTGCTTGTGAATAAAGATGGCACACAGCCAGTATTTGTTCAAACTCTAAACCAGCAGTTTCTAATAGATTATGGGCCCAGGGCAGTCCAGAGCAGCAATCTGTGTTATTGATTAAAGTAGATAACTTATGTTGGATGTGAATATTGAAGTGAATTTTGTGAGTTTATTGCAAAAAGTAACAAACAAAATTGTAAAAAAGTCAAAGATGGTGGAGAAACTTCCAATTGTTATAACCTGGGTTAAATAGGTTAATTGGTAGCGTAAAAAAGGTCCAATCTATTAATTAATGTAAAGACAAATTGTTCTATGAAACTTATTAACTAGGATCGAGCAGAAGGGCAAGCAAATTGGAATGCAGGTGTTCAATATTTGGCTGCTGCTGGAATGTCGCCGACGTGTACCGTTATGTTTACTGGAATGCTGAACTCTGCAAGCTTGAATAACATCCAATAAGTGAACACATTTATGTATAACTCCAACTTTATTTTAAAACATCAATATCTCACATTAGTAATTATAAAAGAGTTTAATGGACAATTAATGATCTTAACCAGAATACTCGATATAAGAAGCTATGGGAAAAAAATGGGTTATGGCACTGAAATATGAATGTATTAAAAGTCTTATATTTTTCCCATGAGAGAGGTCAGATCAATTGTCTGTCCTAAAAACTATTATAGTTTTGATTGTTTCTGAATTTACTATTTTCTATCAATTTTATGTATCATAAATATTACTTTAAGTTAAAGTATTTTCTTAATAAGTTATAATGTCAAGTTAATATATTATTTTGTATAAATTGATATGCTAAGTTAAATTATATCCACCTTGTAATTAGTGGTAATTACTGGAAATAGTAATTATACTCATAAAAGCTGAGAGAAGTATACATGTCCAGATTTTTACACAAAGTAATTACTTCTGTAGCTGCTCTCAGAGTACCTATTTGCTTAAAAATTGCGAGTATATATTTTTCTTACTTTCTCATTTCCAAACTTTGTAAGAAACCCAGCATTCTCTGCTTGAGGTTTCATCATGTTCTGGAACTTTCCAGAACTGGGTTGCCTAACAGTATTTTTCCCTACTTGTGGAATAAAATCTGGTCCTTTTATTGCCAAAGGGTATAGTTTGTTTACTGATTTACAAATCAACTTTTATAAGATTCATGATGTGTTCCGTTGAGGTTTATTCAAAATTAATATAAAATTATAGAATATTCACCTGAAAGGTCCGTCTCCTCAACTTAATTATCATTTAACTGTAGCGCTTTCAGGACTTGTCCCATCATCGGCAGGATTCAAAACTGGTGTTTCACTGAAGATCTGGTAGAGGGGGTTGCATGTATTGGGTTCGTTTTCGTTTATCAGGCTGTCGTTGTGAGCTGCTTTCATGATTTCCATCTCTTCGAGTATGTTTATCTTCGCTGGATTATTTTCTCTGTGCATCACTGTTAGGGTGTTTTCAATATTTAACATGCGATGTCCTTCATGGATAACGTGTTTTGCATAGCTTGATTTACCTTCTGCGTGAATGAAGTCTCGAAGGTAAATCAAGCTATGCAAAACACGTTATCCATGAAGGACATCGCATGTTAAATATTGAAAACACCCTAACAGTGATGCACAGAGAAAATAATCCAGCGAAGATAAACGTACTCGAAGAGATGGAAATCATGAAAGCAGCTCACAACGACAGCCTGATAAACGAAAACGAACCCAATACATGCAACCCCCTCTACCAGATCTTCAGTGAAACACCAGTTTTGAATCCTGCCGATGATGGGACAAGTCCCGAAAGCGCTGCAGTTAAATGATAATTAAGTTGAGGAGACGGACCTTTCAGGTGAATATTCTATAATTTTATATTAATTTTGATTTACAAATATTACAAAAATGTGTGGTTTCCATAGTTCTCTCATAATAGCTTATTGACATACTTGTAAATATCCTGGTTAGTTATGAAAAACCTTCTTCTTCTTCTTCCTTTCATGTAATAGACCTAGTGGTCTGTTACAGTCTCAGTCCAATGTTTGAAGGGTCTGCCCAAAGAACCAATCTTATTATAATATGAATCCCAGGATATTTGACTAAAAAATCCAATTTTTTTATTTGATTATTTGAACATCATAGAGCCCTTTTGTTGTTAGTACATCCCCCCTTCCTAAAGTTGATATTAGGGAGGAAAACCGAATACCAACAAAGAAAAATATCTCTCGCCTTCCGAGGTTGCCTAAAAGAGTAAATTCCCGAAGGCAATCTCTAAAGTTATCTGCTTAGGAAAGCTATATAGTTGATTCTTGTATCTATCTATTATTCCTCATCTTCATGTATACACTCCTTAGGATAACTTATTTATTCTATCCTACATTCCCTTTCTTTGGTCAAATTACTCTCGATTTGCTTAGTGAAATCCCAGTATGCATAGTCATTCGTGTACTACGTGACTACGTCACAAGTTCCCCTTGACGGTGTACTTTAAAAGGTTGAAAAGTCTCGTAACTTCTGTATTTTTGCCATCTGCTGAAAACTCTTACGGGAACTTCACTAGACGCATGTCATCCAGTATACCGTCATTATTTTGAATATCTTTTTTCTATTACTGAGAAAAATACAAGTTTTATTTAATTTCTATGTGGTTACTTAGCCCTCATCCTATTTTATTTTATTAGACGCAATGATGCACATTTCTGATTTTGATTAAAATAGTACGTATTTGCTATTTTTTTTCCCTCTTATTAATACATTGTATTTTATCCTTGGCGGGATATCATTTTTTTACATAAGAAAGGCTCGCCTCCCTCTAACATAATTATGACAGAATTGTCATTAGATTCAAACAAAAAAAACTCATATCCTATCATTGTAATTTTGAGGCTCTCTCATAGGTATCCCATACCTTAAGCTATCTCCTCTCATTTTAGCTATTTGTCTTATGTAGGTAACTAAATCCTAGGTTATAAGCGCAATTTAGTATGGTAGGATTGGCTGCTCCACATGCCCTGACGTCATACCAAGATGGACTCTACTGTCTTTGTGTCGTGTGTTTACCTACACTTAAAATATATTACAGGTTAGTAATTTCATGATAAATCTTAATAATGCTAAGGTAAATTAATCTCACCCGAGCTAGGTCAGTTATTGTTGGACTGAGCTCTATGCTCATCCTGTGCCATAGCCGAGTGGTTAAGGCAGGAAGCCTTGGTGCAGAGCTATGGGACTTGCGCTGGTTCGAGTCTCCATGGGGGAAGAAATTTTCTCATTGTATTTTGGCCAGTATGGGACCGGTGCCCACCCAGCATCATGAAACATTTGGGTAGCTACAATAAGTAGTAGCTCCAGGTTGAGAAAACCAACTATAACGGCTGGGTGACTCGACATGCTGACCACATGTCACCCCTACACTGGCTGGATGATCATCTACCTCTGATTGACACATGTGGATGTGAGGCCAGCAGCTGGCTGGTAGGCAAAGGGCCTTCTAGGCCTGTCATGCCAGGAGAGGAGGAGCTTTATACTCCATGACTATGTATTCTATGTTGTGTGCTTGTCCTCTATGTATATATTGTCAAACTTTATGTCAAGTAAATATGGCTAGTCGCCAGTGTTAGTTCAACTACTAAAGCAGCAGTCTCTCACCCTGGTTATGGGCCCAGGGCAACAAGAGTAATAAACTGCGTTATTGATCAAAGTAGATAACGTATGTTGAAAGTTATTCTTGAAGTGAATTTATTGCAAAAAGTGACGAATTAACAAAAGTGTAAAAAAGTTAAGAATGGCAGAGAAGCTTTCAATCTTAAATGAAAATTCAAATTTCTCACATTGGTTATACAGAGTCAAATTATTAATGTTGGAAAAAGGTATAGATTTAAAAGAAGATGAAACAGAATTGAAGATAAGAGACACTCGTACTTAAATCCTTAATACTGCAATGCTTAAGTGATAAATACATCAAAATAGTAAAAAAGCACAAGAGATGATAGATAATTTACAGAACACTTTTCAAAGGAAAAGTATCTTCAACAAGCTACACGTGAGGTGAAAATTAATCACTATTAAAATGTGTAAATGAAACATTGCAAGATTTCTTTTTTAAATTTGATACTATAGTAAATGATTTGAAAGCAATAGATTGCGATATATCTGAAGAAGACCAGGTATGTCATCTGTTAATTACATTGTCTAAAGAATATAATAATGTAATAACAGCACTTGAAACAATGTCAGACAGTGACATAACACTTAATTTTGTAAATGCTAGATTACTCGATGCTGAACTGAAATTAAGAGAAACTGTAAGTAAAAAGACATTTGAAGAACCTGAGACTGCCTTTTTGACTTGTTATAAATGTGGCAAAGAAGGGCATAGACAATTTGAATGCTATATAGAGGTAGGTCTGTTCAAAGAGGAAAAATAAATTCTAGGAGAAACATGAACAGAAGAGGAAAATCAAGAGGACTGGCTCACAATGTAGTGGCAGAGGATGATTTAACCTTCATAGCTATGTCTGCTCAATTAAATTCTGCTGAAAATGAAGTTATATTAGTAATTGATTCTGGATCAGCAGAACAAAATAAATACGAAAAATGTATGTTTAATGTAACAGAACTAAATCAAGCTAAAGTTATAAAAGAGGCAAATGGTGAAACTATGAGGGCAAATAAGAAAGGACAGATAAAATTACATTATGGAACTATATTAATAACCATGGAAGCATTAATCATCGATAATTTGGCTCACAATTTACTATCTGTGACTAAATTACAAGATCAAGGAAAAACTATTGTATTAAAAATGATAAAGTAAAAATACATGCAGGAACAAGAACTATTTATTTAGAAAAAATGGGAAACCTACATATTCTCAAATTATATATGAATAAACAAGAGTCATGTTACAATGTCAACCTATGGCATCAAAGGCTAGGACACTTAAATATAAAATGACTTAAAATAATGAATTTACCTGTTGACAGTAAAACATGTACCATAAGTTTGGAAAACAAAAGTACAAGACTACCATTCCAAAGAATTCATCATCGTCAGTCTAATAAGCCAGGTGAATATATTCATACTGATATTGCTGGACCGGTGAGAGAACCAAATGAAGAAGGATACAGATACATACATACCATAATTGATGATTACTCTCATTTTACACAAGTATACCTGTTAAAACTAAATCAGAAGCTTCAAGAAATATAATAAAATATATAAATGAAATTTAGACAGAAAAAGGAACCAAAGTAAAAATAATACGATGTGACAATGGAGGAGAATTTAGAGCAAGGGAACTCACAGATTTCTGTTTTAATAAAGGAATAAAAGTAGAGTCTTTGATGGCATATAGTCCACTGAGTAATGGAAAAAGCAGAAAGGATGAACAGAACAATTTATGACAAAGCCAGAGCTAAATTAAATGAATCCAAACTACCGAATTATTTATGGGGAAAAGCAATTGATACTGCAATAACAATGTTGAATCGATGTCCATCAGCTGCTATTGCTTATAAAAATACCTGCTAAGTTATTCAAGAGACATATGATGTTAAATTAACTAAGAGTATTTGGATACTATTACGCGGCGCGTCTGTTAAGCCCCTGCGTAGTGGTAGCGTAGTTCCCTATTGTTTAAGTTGTCTTTGGCCCGAGCGGTTGGCCTTGATTTTGGAGTAGGAGTTCTACAACTAAACATAATAAACCATAGTAAACGAAAAATAACATTATTTATTAAAATAAATACCAAACAGAATGAAATCAACTCAAAAAAACACTGTTATTTAATTCAGCTGAAATCGCCACATTGTAAAACGTCAAAAATATTCTGTTACTAAAATGCTAATAGTTAGAGAGATATCCCTTATTTTAAAATATTCAAGTTTGTTTCATATGCTAAGTTACTCGGACCATTTGGTCCCGTATTTGATTCTAAGTATTAAAATATTCAACTTTGTTTAATATTTGAATGAAGTTCCTTGGACCATTTGGTCCTTATTTAATTCTAAGTCTTAAAATGACCAAAGAAATGAGAGAATGAAAATACGTCACCCATGTAGACGCCACCGGCCCGCTGGGCCCTCCTGAGGGGACCGCACTCAGTCCCGCTGCTGTCCCCTGTCTATTCCAGACACTCTTCTTTATACATATCGAAAAATCAGATAATCTATCCTACCAGTCCCAGCTATCATGATGTCATCTTTAGTAACAATTCCACATCTAAGGTCAGGATGATGCAACTTGGGTTTGACAAGGCATCACCATCCACACTTTGACCCATGATAACAATGTTTGTTCATCATGAGATGTTTTAACAATTGATTACAAATTTCTAAACTACAAGTCTCTCTTACCAAGAATTATTAACTATATTAATAGAATTATTAACAAATGTCTTTATTTTTTATGATATCTGTAATTAGGCTTTTGTATTTGTAATATTACCCCCTCCCTAGGGTTGAAAAACCGAAAGTCTTTTTTCCTTACAGGATATCTCTCACCTCTCGGGGGTTGGTCCTGACATTTATCTTTCAACTTAGCTTTACGTGGGAGTGGAACTGACGTCGTCAATTGGCGATTCCATCTGTCCTGGAAGTATTTTGTTCTCATCCTAAGAAGTTAGATCGTCTTGTAATTTTCCCGAATACCTTTAATTGCGTCGAAATATCGCCAGATCCGTTTACTTAGTGAGAACACCATACTTAAAAAAAACAAAAATCACAATATAGCAAGCCAACATGCCTGAGCATTGTTTCAGAAAGAAAGAAAAAAAAATAGTGTTTATTTGCTGAAAAAAAACAAAAATATTGACTAAAAAAGATTCTTTTTGTCTTCATTCTTCATCATTATTTAAACCTTCGGTGGTTTCTTTTGGAACCGACGCACTTACACTGTTATCCAATATCCGACGCACTTATCACATTTCATTACTTTTGTTATGTACGTCGACGTTTTCCCCTTTTTTGTTATTCACTCAGACAGTTCTATTCCGTGAACCGGATCATTGATAAAAAATTATAAAAACTGTGGTGTCTGCTGTGGCCAGCTTGGAGGTCAGGTTTCGTGTCTGCTTGCCGCGATGGAGGATGTGATGTTCTAATACTCGAGTTCGTTGTTCAGTTTCAGCTGCCGTTGGTCCAGGTAGGCCCTTTTTTTTTTGTCATGCCTAGTTTCTTTAAACAAATCCCAGTTAGGTCCAAGGAGAACTTGTGAAAGGGTTGATAGGAATTGATCTTGACGTGGAGTTTGTTTTCCTAACTCTTCTATAGGACAAAATTGGGCTGAAGGAGGTTAGGCCAAGGTTGGCGTTGGAGAAGTCGTTATTATTTTTATAATGCCTGGGTTTGGTTTTTTACTGCTAATGAGGTGTTTTGTATCAGCTGGTTGCGAGTCTGGATATTCATCCATCTCATGCTCGCCTCGAGATGTGTGTTGATCCTGGCAGCTACCCTGCGTCCTTAGATGTACAGGGTGTGGTTGGTCCGTGCAGCGTTATGCTGCCCTCGTCCTCAGATGTATAGGGTGCTCCGTGAGTCTGGCCATCTTAATCTGCCTCCCATCATGTGGTGTCGTGGTGGTGGCCGCAGTCCAAGCGTGAAGCTGCAATCTTATGCATATGGCATTAAAACTTGGGAGGATAACTATAACATTGCTTATGGGTTTGGTGCTATCCCGTACCACATGGGTCCGCATTCCCCCCCTATCACCCTTGGTCATTTTAATTGAACTTTATTGCTTAGAGGCTCCATTTTCAGCCATCATATCTTCGTTATTATATTAGACGTTCTGGCTTTAGATTTCTTTGTTATCTACATGTATCGTTTAGTATGGTGCACCCATGTTCCTATTTGTCCCTTATAGCTAGCCTCAAGTTGCAAAGGAAATGCTCTTATGTTTTTGGTCTTATGATTTCTCATGAATCATTTATGCCCTTATTGCAATTCAGGTTTTACTAGGTTCAAAAATTGTCAGTATCTCCCTGTATTTTACCGCTGGTTTTCACTTTCCATTGCTTGGATAAAATTTCAATGTTGCCTTTCCTATTCTAGAGCCCTGGGTTCGACCGAGTGTGCTCGCATACACATAATTTCGCTAGGGCGTTAAGATGTAAATACTTCTTAGTACGATTATGTAACCTGAATTCCGTCCATCATTCCCTCGTGAGGTCCTGATTGTGAGAGCATTTCCTTTCTTTAATCCGGGATGCGTCTTGCATCTTAACTTCTCGCTTCTAATACATCTGTTGATATCCCATGTTACAGCCCACAGAGTTAACTTAATAAAAAAAATGCGTCTGAATGGTGTTGTTTCCTTAAGTCCTTCCGAATTCGTTCGGCAAAATTTCCTTAATCCCTTCGGCAATATTTCCTTAATCCCTTCGGCAATATTTCCTTAATCCCTTCGGCAATATTTCCTTAATCCCTTCGGCAATATTTCCTTAATCCCTTCGGCAATATTTCCTTAATCCCTTCGGCAATATCTCATCTGGTTTCCTGAATCTCTGTATTTAATTTTCTTTTCATAACTCCCGATTATGCGTGGACTTTATTCCGTGTCTTGGGTCCCATCTTACCTATGGGGTTAACCTCTCCCTTTTTATTTCTTATCCTTTGGTTTCCTTTTAATTTCCATTTTCGTTCTTAAGCTAATTCCTGATCTCATACGTGTAGACTTATTCCCTATCCTACATATGGTTTTTACCTCTAAATTCATGTCCAACCCTATGTGTTTAACTTCTAATTTCATGCACTTCCTTAAGTGTTTATCTTTTAATTTCTTGTATTACCTTGTTTTTTTTAACCCCTAATTTCCTGTAGTACCTTATGAGTTTAACCCCTAGTTTCGTGTACTATCTTTATGTGTTTAACCTATAATTTCCTGAGATCTCCTTTTTCTGTATTACCGTATGTGTTTAACTTCTAATACCGTGTATTATCCTTACGTGTTTATCTTCTATTTCCATGTCTACCCAATGTGTTCAATCCCTAATTTCCTGTAGTACCTGTAATAATCCCACTTTCTTGATTTACTTATGTGTTTAACCTCTCTTCCTACTTTCTTGTATTACTTCTGTGTTTAACCTCTCTTCCTACTTTCTTGTATTACTTATGTTTTTAACCTCTCATCCTACTTTCTGTATTACTTCTGTGTTTAACCTCTCTTCCTACTTTCTTGTATTACTTATGTTTTTAACCTCTCTTTCTACTTTCTTGTATTATTTATGCGTTTAACTTCTAATTTTCATGTACACCTATGTGTTTAACCTCTAAATTCCTGAGATATCCTTTTATGTATTCCCGTACGTGTTTAACTTCTTTTGTATGTAATATTCCTACTTAGGTCAATCTGTATCTCTTGGCTCTACTTGTCGATCGCACAATCGTATGTATGTGTTTCCCTCAGTATTTTCGTCTAGTGTCGCAATGTTTCTGACGTCCCTGACTATTATTCGTTGTCCTTTCGTTATGACCATATCCATGTGTGCGTACGACTTTTTCTTCGCGGTTTCCCTGGCATCTTTTCTTCGCGGTGGAGGCCCTGGACATCCCTTCGAGCGCGGCCTCGAGGACAGAGATGGGTTGTTCCCATCAAAGTCGACGGTGGCCCGATTTCTGCCCGCCTCATTTTCTATATTAGGCCCTGGACATCCCTTCGAGCGCGGCCTCGAGGACAGAGATGGGTTGTTCCCATCAAAGTCGACGGTGGCCCGATTTCTGCCCTTCTTTTGTATTTTCTTAGAAAGCCTGTTGGGGCCTCACGCCCTCAACGTCCGCTACTGCGTCCAGAAGGGAATTAAATCCTATCCTCCCAGACGGGGTCCGTCTCTTGCTCACCTCACTTCCTAACTTCGGGTTTATTAGAAACTCTGTTGGTTCCTCAACGTCCGCTACTGCGTCCAGAAGGGAATTAAATCCTATCCTCCCAGACGGGGTCCGTCTCTTGCTAACCTCAGTCCCTAATCCCGGCTATGTATCCTTGGGGTGGGTTAGCCAATTCACCTTGCACGACCATGAAGACCAAGAATGGGCTCGACCTCCGACAACGGTGACTCGGTTATCCCTTGCACGACCACGAAGTGGAGGCCGGGATGCTCCCATCCTCATCAACAGTGACTCGGTTCCTTCCTGACACCCCTCTCATCCTGCTGCCTCAGGACATTAACCTTAGGGAGAGCCTTTTTGAACTCATGGACGCCGCCTCATCGGAAAAGTGGATTTTATCCTAATCTTTTCGATGGGGTTCCCCTATCGCTCTCATCACCCCCTAAACCCGGGTACCATGACAGTTTTCCGTGGGTCTCTTTGCCCGTAATTGTATTGTGCTTTCATTTGTTCCTATGTTTCCTTTATTATTAATTCTCCGATGCCTATCATTCCCTAAACAACGATGTTCCATATGGTCCGTAACGTCAGTGCCAAGCCGGCAAGGTTTTATGGCCAGTGCCCCAAGATCATTTTGGAGTTCTCAGTCTCTAGATCATGTCATAACGGGGGTGCCCCACCTTCCGACTTGCACCTGCCTAGCTTGTTGGCGAAGTGTTCAGGCAACTCGCCAAATTTTCGAGGTCAAAACCTCTCCAAAAGGGTCCTTAGTCCTTCCCAACTTGTATCCCTGCGTGCGACTATGTATAAGTTTCATCTCTGTGTGTACATTTCTCATGTTACCTAGCCTAGATTGACCTAAGTTGTAGCCTATCCTTTTACCATTCTTCGTAGGCCTAAATATGAAGAGTCTTAAGTGATCTAGTTTCCATCTATTATCTTAATATGTCATATCCCATATGTGTGTGTGTCTACTACTCGACTGGTCACTAGTCCTAACTGACATGGAACAAAGCTCGCAGTACAGGAGAGTCTAGGGCCCTTAGGCCCTCCTAACTTTACGAAGCCAGTCCATCTCAGCAGGGTCCATTGCCTGCAGAGTGTATTATTTGTTGTGTCATACTTAGTAATAGTACTTGGTGTAACCCCTGGGTTCCCATTTTGAAATTCCACCCTCTACTAGATCGATTAAGACACCCACTATCGGTGAAGTATCCTAAATTTCGCCTTCTATATTCTGTGTATTATTCAATGCGTTGTAATTCCTACTAAGTTTCCATGCCCTCTGCCGTTCTCTTTCATTTTATGCATAAACATAAGTATTATTCCTGATAGTTCGCTCTTATTCCATTATTATTATTATTCTTATTATTGTTATTATTAATTTCCTGTGAATTATTATTAGTATTAGTCTTAATATTATTATCATTATCGTTATTATTATTGTTAGTTATAAATTTACTGAGTTTTATTATTATCATTATTACTTTCCTGGTGATTTATTATTATTATGGTTTTTACTAAGTTTCAGGATCTTCATTAATATTAATAGTTCTATTTCCCTGTTTACATCCTATTAATCTCACGTGGATATCATAACTAGTCCCTAGCATCCTATCCTTGAGGGTTATTCGTCGATGTTTGTTTGTCAAGTATCCTAATTTTCTCCCCAAAAAAAAAACATGATACAGCCGAAAAGAAAATATTTCTGGGAATAAGTCTACCCTTCCTTTATTACTTCTGTAAGCATCAGTCTATCCTTCTGTTATCATTTCTGTAAGCATCTTGTTTCTACCTCCCCTCCGTAATCTCACTAGCGGAGCTCTATGATTTTGCCCCATCTCCATTCCCTTTTCCTATTCGAGCACTCTCTCCTTTATTTCAGAATTCCTATTCCTTCAGTTTCCGAAACCTTAACCTGAATTACGGATCAAGCGAGTCCTCCCTTCATTGCGCTAGCCTCCTTGACTTTACTTTTGTTCTACTTGACTCATGATTTAGAAACGTCTCACATTGTAGTCGAAATTTTCACAGAATGCGCCCGCCGGCATTGTTGTAAATCTCTCAACACCGCATGAGAGGTTGATAAAAAAATTATTTTAAGTTATTATTTAACCTGAAGTTCGGTCGTCTTCCTTTCCATGAGTCTAATGTTATTTCCCTTTTGGGGAGGCGGGTGGTCCCTACTTGGTAGTATATTGCGCTAAATATCCATTCCCCGCTTTGTTCGATTTCTCTATAATTCCCCCTAAGGTTCCATGCCTCTTTCTCATTCTCTTGGTTTGGAAACTAGAATCTACATCCCTAATTAGGTGCGTTGTTATTTTCGTGATTGCGATAATTCTCCATTCCCCTCTATGCTCGAGTTCTCGGTTATTTCTCCTAAGTCTTCATACCCTTTGTTCATTTTCTCGGGTGTCAAATCTAAAATCCCTTTGATCGCCCATATATGCCACTATATTTCCTTTATTTAAGGTACGTTTTCTGATGTCTAGAAAAAAAATTTTTTTACTTCCCTGTAATTGCACCTAATATAAATTTTGTTCATATTCCTGAGGCCATCGGTTTTGGAGTCCTTATCTGTGTGGTTAATCTAACTATCACCGAAATAAACAAATTCCAGAGCTTTGTTGAACTTTACAGCTATGTGACCTCCTAGGACACTTAGTGCACGTAGGAATGACGTGTCTCAAATAAAAATATCTCCCAAGATAGCGATTTTCCAATTTTTTCCGCGCTGGTCAGTTTATTTTTATATTATTCCGAAACTCCTATATTCTTGAACTTCCTTAACATTATTATTATTATGTGTCATCCTTTTTCTTCCATTAACCTTTTATTATGAACGTATGATTTGTACCCGACTTCGTGTGTTGTTTATTATTTTAGTGTGTTTTTTTTATTATTATTAATTTTAAATCACTCAGTTAGTGGTTCTTCCTGTCTTCATCTGCCTCATGCCCTGTCTTGTTAATGTCGCATGGTAGGCGGTAGTAATTTTTAATCGGTTTTATAATTTCTTCGGTACTTTTGGTACGAATATTTATATCTACTAGCATAGTGGTTAAAGTACCCCGCGCTACAGCCGAAAGTTGGGGGTTCAGTCCCGGTGTGTTTTAGGATTATTTTCCTGACCTAAACCTTCTGGCGGCACTATGGCCCTGGGGTCGATTCAGCCTCTAACTGAAATGAGTACCAGACTCGTGTTCTGGGCAAAGGGCGGACGTCACGCAGGGCTGATAACCCGGCTGACATTAAGTGCCGATTGTCTCCGGTAGGGGAATATGTTACTTTAAATGTTACTTCATATTTCACGGCTATTACTCTATTTACAAATCCTCCGATTTTACGGTTTCCAACACCCTAACTATTTTCCTGCTAGTTTTCGGTTATTCTTTTTTGTAATTAAATTTTTTATAGTCTTATTATTAGAATAATTGTTAACTTTTTTTTTTCAATATAAATCATTCATTGCAAGTCATAACGCGGTTCCTCGAGCCTCACGTGGGCCAAGATTAATTACCTAACTAGCATTGGTGCAAAGGTCCCAGCGTGGATGCGCGAGTTGTTACATGGAGACTTAAATATTAATCGAGTTATTTTCCTTGTATTTATGTCAATAATATTTTGATTATTAGCCTGAATATAAGTAGAATTTTATTTGATTGAAGTGGATAGAGTTAGTTTCCTACGGGGTGGCTGTAATGTTTAATATAGACTCCGTTAGAAGGCTCTGTAGTCATCGTGGCCATTTTGAAAAACAAAACACAAATATAATAGACGTTAGCCAACTTCCTAGTTCTTTATCCAAAAAACTACCTAGTTAATAAACCATAAATTAATTTTTCGTATCCCATCTCTATCCAGATATCCAAGATCGCGTTTTACGTGAATATATATATATATATATATATATATATATATATATATATATAAAAATGAATGTTTACCTAGTGCAAACGTGGTATGAGTGCATGAGTGGCGAAAGTTTAAAATGTGTCCGCCATCTTGTCTGCTTAAATCTATTATCCTCTTCCAAAAATATAAAAGTTCAATATAACAAAAAATTCCCATCTAGTGGCGTGTAAAGCAACCTTTGATCCCTTGGGCTTATCTCTAGTGGTGATGCTTGCAGAAATGATTTACGTAGACATGTGATCGTGCCACGTCTTACCGTTAGACGAAATAATAAAATGTTGGCCGGGTGGGAGTACACAAGCTTTTTTTCTCTACCCACTTTAAGAGTATCTAATTACAATAAATATTAATAAAACACTATATTAAACGTATATCACTTCATTATTTT
Source organism: Diploptera punctata (assembly GCA_030220185.1). Classification (NCBI taxonomy): domain Eukaryota; kingdom Metazoa; phylum Arthropoda; class Insecta; order Blattodea; family Blaberidae; genus Diploptera; species Diploptera punctata. Next base: position 194,525 of record JASPKZ010007873.1, read on the forward strand.
ACTTGTACTTACTTACTTACATACTCACTGGCACTATCGAACCCGTAGGTTCATGGCCGCACGGACTATGAAAATAAGGTGGAACTATTTCCTGTCATGTCCACATAAGTTATAAGAGTCCTTACTTCTAACCAGCGAGAAACTAACAATTTTCAAACTTTTAACCAACGATATACCACAAATGAGCACAATGTGTATACTTAATCATGGGATTCATTTCTATGTACCATATCTATGGTTTTCAACGGACTTATCCTTTACTTATTTAACCGCGTAAAATAATAAAAAGGACGTTCCCTGGATTTTACCTACGTTAGAGTAATTTATTTGTTACAGTAATTGATTTAGGCTTGGCTAGTTTTTAGGTTCCCTGCGTTTTAAATGTGATTTGATACGTGAAATAAATTACATCTCCATTTTTGTTACTCTATGAAAAATTCAAAATGTCGGGCGATACCATGTTAAATCATATTTCCACTACTTCATTTCGTGTTAATTATACATATTTAAACAGCGGTTACATCTCTTGCAAAACTGATCCATTAACACATACAATACTTTAAATTACATCAAAAAAATGGTACAAGTCGCGTAAGTAAAAAAGCTTGTCTTGTACCACCCCACCAATTATTAGCATTGGATGAGATATTGCCACACAACAAAACTAAAATTATAACACTCTACAAAAAGAAATATCATAACCTAGGTTAACAACAAAACAAAACAAAAAAAAATATCCTTCACCTGAAAACACCAAATTAATTCATAAAACTTAGGTATATCAAAAAATCAAGTTCTAGAATGAAATTACATATAGCCTAGAAAAAGTAATGCACAATATGAATGTCTGCCTATTAAGAAAACAACACCTAAAGAAAATGATCAACAACACCAATTTGTCTTATCCAAATATTTTACCCATTGTAAAAAAACCTTAATTATGCCTAGAAAATTAAAACAATTATTGAAAAAAACATCAATACCAAGAATATAACCTAAAAACAGCGATATATTCAAACTTTACCCAAATATTAGATCCCAAAAAAAAAAAAAAACATAACCTAAAGCCAAATAATAATGTCCCAAAGTTGAATATTTTCTGGTTTCTCTCTGTTTTTAAAAGACGTAGTTTATTCAATGTGACTCTTCTCTTCCCAATTGAAAAAAAAAACATATAAATTTTTACTGTATGTGAATTGAAGTTTAATTTGTGGTCTAAGGTTCGATATCTTTTATTCGTGACTATAATAATAAAACATTATTTTCACGAATATCCCAGCTAGTTCACCAGAATATTACGCGGCTAGTCTGTTAAGCCCCTGCGTAGTGGTAGCGTAGTTCCCTATTGTTTAAGTTGTCTTTGGCCCGAGCGGTTGGCCTTGATTTTGGAGTAGGAGTTCTACAACTAAACATAATAAACCATAGTAAACGAAAAATAACATTATTTATTAAAATAAATACCAAACAGAATGAAATCAACTCAAAAAAACACTGTTATTTAATTCAGCTGAAATCGCCACATTGTAAAACGTCAAAAATATTCTGTTACTAAAATGCTAATAGTTAGAGAGATATCCCTTATTTTAAAATATTCAAGTTTGTTTCATATGCTAAGTTACTCGGACCATTTGGTCCCGTATTTGATTCTAAGTATTAAAATATTCAACTTTGTTTAATATTTGAATGAAGTTCCTTGGACCATTTGGTCCTTATTTAATTCTAAGTCTTAAAATGACCAAAGAAATGAGAGAATGAAAATACGTCACCCATGTAGACGCCACCGGCCCGCTGGGCCCTCCTGAGGGGACCGCACTCAGTCCCGCTGCTGTCCCCTGTCTATTCCAGACACTCTTCTTTATACATATCGAAAAATCAGATAATCTATCCTACCAGTCCCAGCTATCATGATGTCATCTTTAGTAACAATTCCACATCTAAGGTCAGGATGATGCAACTTGGGTTTGACAAGGCATCACCATCCACACTTTGACCCATGATAACAATGTTTGTTCATCATGAGATGTTTTAACAATTGATTACAAATTTCTAAACTACAAGTCTCTCTTACCAAGAATTATTAACTATATTAATAGAATTATTAACAAATGTCTTTATTTTTTATGATATCTGTAATTAGGCTTTTGTATTTGTAATAGATACAAAACCTGGACAGACTGTACTATCTAAAGGAGATAAATTTGATAGACGAGTAATACCTGTACATATGGTAGGATATGCTAAAGGAGGTTACAGGTTGTGGAACCCAGAAAGTGATGAAATAATTATTTTTATTTTGTTTATTTATTGTTATCCTTTAGAGCATCATAGTTGCTTTAGGACTTGTTCAGATTACAACCTATATATAAACAATATAAAATATAATACATACATACATAAATATATAACGAAAACTGTTTACTTTGCAACTAAAATGCACCAAATATCAAGGGGCAGTACTTTCACAAGAAAAGATAGGATGCAATTTCAATGAAATTTTTTTATTTACAATTTTTAATTTAGATATCCACCCATGCTTAATGGTATGTAAGACAATAAAATGTTCTTTACAGCAAACTTATATCAAGAGATGTGCGATTCGATGAAAATGATGTACAGTACAAAGGAGAAAAGATTATAAAATTATTGAATGAGGTGAAGAAAGTTCTAAAAATGAGAAGAAGGAAACTCCTAACTTTTAATGAAGAAAATTCACATAAAGAAGAAAAGTTACATGATGAAGAAAAATTAAATGAAATTGTTGATGAAGAAAACCAAATTCATACAAAAAGTAGAACTGTAAAAACACCATATAATTTAAAAATTATTAATTGGAAACTAGTTATGCATACTCATGCTCTTGTCTAATAACCAGCAAAGATGATCCTATAAACTATGAAGATGCAGTAAAAGACGAAGAGTGGAAGATAGCAATGAACAAAGAAATAAAGGCACTTAATGATCAAGGTACATGATCAGAAAGTTACTTACCTAAAGAACAAAAAGCTGTTGACACCAAGTGGGTATTTAAAACTAAATCTGACAGAACAAAGAAACGTAGACTTGTAGCAAGGGGATTTCAACAGAAAATAGATGATTTTGTGTACTCACCAGTTGCAAAAATGATGAGCATTAGAATGAATTTATCACAAGCGATAGAGAATTATTATGATATAAAACAATTAGATATACCAACAGCATTTCTAAATGGTAACCTTGAAAATTATGTGTATATAAAAGTACCTAAAGCATAGAATTAGAAGATAAAAGTTGTAATGTATTAAAGCTTAACAAAGCATTATATGGATTAAAAGAATATCCTAAATGCTGGAATAAGAGATTCAACATGTTCTGTAAGGAAATAAACCTAAAGATATTTGATTATGATATATGTTTATATAAGGGAGATTATGTATGGTTATTATTTGTTGATGATATCTTGTTAAGACGAAGAAAGGAAAAAATAGATGATGATACTACATATCTACAAAAAGAATTTAATGCAAAAGACTTAAGCATAATATTACAATTTTTTTGGGAATAGAAGTAAACAGACAACAAAATGATGTATTAAAAATTTCTCAAAAACAATTTATTGAAAATATCCTTCTACAATTTCATATGGTTGATTGCAAGCAGAAGAGTACTCCCATGGAAAATAACTCCATTATACCACAAAAAGAGGAAATAATTAGTGAAATCCTTATAATAAAGAATTAATTGGTTGTTTAACATGTCTAACCATCACAAGACCTGATATATGATACATCTTATCTGAGTAGATACATGAATTCACCAACAACCACTACTTGGAATTCTGACAAAAGAATTTTAAGATATCTTAACCTTTTCACTGCGGAGATATTTCCAGACTTTAAAACCCTCCTTGCTCAATGCAGGGAGAAGTATGGAAAAAGTTTATTTAGGTTCCTAGGAGATGGCAGTATATGCCTGCTTAGTTTGAAAGCAATGCAATACGTATTATATAACTAGCAGGCGTTTGGAGTTGAGAATGGATATACACACCCATAGCACAGCAAGCATTTTCTTTGCCAACGGATATATCCGTTCGTAGCAGTGTAAAGGTTAAAGGTACCAAAGATAAAGTACTAACATACACAAAGACTGGAAACAATGACATCACAAGATATTCAGATGCAGATTGGGGATGTGACCAGACAGACAGAAAGAGTGTCAGTGGAATGATTATTTACCACAACAAAAATATCATCTCCTGGGCATCAAAGAAACAGCAAACCGTCGCGTTGTCATCAGCTGAAGCCAAATATATATCTGATGCAATGTCTGTGAATGAACTTTTATTTGTAAAAGGACTTGCAAGTGACTTTAACTGTGTTATCATAAGTAATGCCACGAGTGATTTCCAAATTATCGATAAATTCACGACTCACGAAGTGAGGAGTGAATTTATCTAGAGAATTTGGAAATCAAGAGTGGCATTTGTTAGGACTATTTAACGAATAAAATTAAGCTGTTTACTCACAAATCATTATTTAACTATAGTTATTTTAAAATATTTATATATTTAATGTAAACGGCGATGTTTGAAAACAAATGAGAAACGATAGGTACGCTTCTACTGCTTCTTTTGTTTATCACTGCAACCAGATCATACTATTTATTGCCAAAGGAACGCAATATTGTAAGGAGGAGCTTTCTTTAATATGGTAATTATAACACTGATAAATATTTGGTGAAACACGACTCTGATTGGTTGTAAAACAGAAATCATTGAAACGTGATTGGTCATTGATTCCCATTTGGGGCATGAGTTAAATAGTCAATGTAAATCTATATGTAGGTAATCAAAGTGCAATTAAAATTATTTACAACAGTGAAAATACAAAGAGAAGCAAGCATAATAACATTAAGTTCAATTTTGTAAAAGATATTGTGGAAAAGAAACTTGTAAATATATTCTATATAGGAAGTGATGAGAGCATTGCCGATGTGATGACAAAACCTTTGAACAGTATCAAGTTCAAATATTTCAGTGATTTTTGTTTAATTATCAGTAATTGTGTAAATTTAGTAATTTGAAGTTAGGCAAAATGTTATGTTTTTTACAATTTATGTCACATGGACTATAAATTGAAGGGAGTTGTTAAACTGAGCTCTATGCTCCATGTTTTATACTCCATGATTATGTACTCTATATTGTGTGCTGTCCTCCACCCCAGGCCAACGCAAATGGAAGAGAGTGATGCCAGGCCTAGTTTTTTCTGCCAATGCTTGGAGCGCTGCAGTCGCTATATCCTAAGGCTATACCGTCTGCAGTGAGAGTGCAGCCAACAGACTTCCTGAATTAAATATTTTTTATTATTTGTAATAAGCTGACTTCTTCTTATTTTACTAGAAAACAATCATGATATAAACATTTGTTTGAAGTATTCCATGATAGCCAATATTAGTTTTGAATAATTTTCATAGTTTTTTTATTTATATCATAATAAACTGTATATTTTATTCTATTACGTTGGCTGCGTAGTTTAAAATGTTGGAGCAATCATGCAACCATTTTTGTTTCTGTAATTTGAAATAATTGTCTGTTAAAAGGATATTTTCTAATAAGTATTATTAATAATTTTTTATGAAATTACAATATTAAAATATATGAATTGGCTCATGTTTTCATTAGGTCACGGAATTTTTAAAATTACTTTTACGGAATTATTTGGTTACGGTTTTGTTTTTACTAACATTTCCAACTTTGTAAACATTTTATAATACTTGTTAAAACGTTGTTTGCAATTCTTAATATTTTTCCTGCGCATAGTACAAGATTCTTATGCCACTGTTCCACTACTAACATGATCTATTTTTTCTAGTGACAGGTACATGGATGCCATATCTTTGACGTAACTGTATTGAATTATTATTCATCTAGCCTCATATCATTGTTCCGGGGGTTAAGTTTTAGATAAGATCCTCCATCTATCTTGGTCATTCCATGTCTACACTTCCATAATTTCCATCCATTGAATTACCATTTTCTAGACATTCTCCTTAACTTGTTCTTCAGACTTTGTCTATATCTTGGTCAACCTCTGAAAAGACGGTGTTAATAAAGCTAGTAAAATTACGTCAAGTATAGCGAGCCATAGTAGATAACTGTCGGCTTTTGAAGGATAACCATATATTGAATATATATATATATATATATATTGTAACTTGAACCCCAGAATGTGTACTTGAGACTGAAGACATAGATAAATCTTAAAAAAGCAATGAAGGAATATTTAATTCTAAGTACTTGTTTTATAATTTTTTTTATTTCTGCTAAAGAACTGATATTTTAGATAGGATGTTTGTTTTCTACCACTTCTTTCATAGCTTAATTTATAGTTATTCTGTTGAAATAATATGTAGGATTTTTTTTATGTTTTCGTGTTCATATAACTGTAGTATGTTTATAAAGATTCAAAAAGCTATGTCCATTACAGTACGTACTTTGCATTACTTTTTTTTTAAATTCAGATGTGCAAATGTCCAGTAATGCTGCTCTTGACCTTCATCTGGAAAGGTGACATTCATAACTGAATTCACCACCAATACAGCGAAATGCGTGGTTTATTGTAATTCAATGCATTATTTGATTGAGATTATCTTATGTTAAGATCAGTAAGATAGTAAAACACATGTAATTTTGAACGTACCATTTTTCTTTGGGACCAAATTTTGTTGGCAAAATATATAAGAGAAAGAAATTAAAAAAAATAAAATAAAAGGAATTATGCAGTAAATTCGAGTCTGGAATATAAATTCTGAGGGCAGACAGAATAAGCTTCATAAACTAAATCCTTGAACGCTCAATGATATATATGTACATTTCCCCATTCTTTTTTTTTCCCCTTTACACGCTTGTTTGTATAATATAATTAGTAATCAGTTTTTTTTTTTGCAGGTCATCTCAATGCATTAATTCTTCATAATTACTTCTATTCTCTATTGTTTATTATCATTTTTGTTCATATGTCTAAAATAAATAAATGGTTATTAAATGATATCTCTATTTTTATTTGAAACTTTCCTTCAAAATCAGGGTCATCCTTTCTGTAATTATAAAAAAATTTAATTAAAAAAAATTTATTTCTAAGAAAACTTTGAACAAAAAAACAGTTTACATGAATACTTTAAAAGAATTAATTGAATTATAAAATATTTTTCCAGTTTTCTAATAATAATCAACTGTTTTTCTGAATTTACGAATACGGTACATTCCTTGTATTGGATAAAAAGTAAGTTGAGGATCTTGAAAATTAAGAAGAAGTTCTGAATTTATTTATTTATAACACTTATGTGAGGTTTAATAATAATTGAATAAATCAAATTTTACGACTTGTCTCATACTTTTGTAAAACAGAGGACCAGTTTCGAAAGACAATTCCCTTTCGGAACTGGTCCTGAGTTTTTCAATAATATGAGGTGAGCTGTTAAAATGTGATTAATTTATTTATTATTCTAGGAATTATTTGAAAAGTGGTATAACAAACGCCGAAAGTGACGACTGAGCTACCGAGATCAACACTGATTAGTTATACTTTTATCGATAGATGGCGCAAATTGGTCTGCCGATAATACAGAATGCCGTAATCGGTTAGTGTTTTCAGCCAACGCTTGAGGTCTCTGGAGTCTAGGCATCACTGAATAACATTGTCGTTGGTCATCTATATAGTGGGTTTTCTCTGCTGTCCTTTATGTATATATTGGCAAAGTTTATGTTAAGTAAAGATGGCTAGTCGCCAGTATTAGTTCAACTACTAAAGCAGTAGTCTCTCACCCTGCCTAATAGTTATTTTGGCTCAACTGCACTTCTACTAGTGCTTGATTTTTCAGTTATATTGTTGTAAACTATAGCTCTTCTTCTGTATTTACTAACATTATTTAATATTTTAAACTTACTCAAACAATTTTTATAACATTACTAGCTAATACCCGGCATGTGCTGTTACTCCAAAATAAATGTTAATGTAAGAATTAAATTAATGTTTTATTACCTCACCTCATATCCTTTTTCTTTTATACTGCAGTTTCAGAGCTTATCTCCATCTTCAGTAGTCTCTGGTCGACCGGTGTTAAGTCATTTTGTTGGCGGTTTTCTTCTTACTTCTATCGGTGGACCAATGAACCTCTGGATCAAGTCAAAATTTTTGGGGGTTTCGAAATTCATAGTTTATCTTTCTTGTTTTTTTGGATGTGGATTTTTTTCCCAGACTGTGAGTTCTTTTTCGTTTATCTGTGTGTTTGACTAGGCTAGCCTCTATATTGATTAAATGCTTTTCAGACCAAGCATGGGCTGCTACAGCTGACTTGTCCACTTCACCCTTTTTTACATTTCTAAGGTGTTCTTTCAATCTGGTTTTTAAATTGCTTTTTGTTTTTCCTATATAGATTTTGTCGCAATCCTTACACTTGACCTGCTATATTCCTGATTTATATTATTCTCCAATTTTTTTCATTTTTGTTGGTTTTAATTATCTTGTTTAGGCTGTATTCATTCTTTGGGGCCAATCGAATGTAAAACTTGTTGAAAATTTTCTGGAACTTGTGGTGTTTTAAAGGATGGTAAGTGAATTTTTTAAATCTTATGTTCTCTTCTGTTTGTTTTTTAAGTGTGCTTTCATTGATTAGTTTTTGCCTTTTAAACTTATTTATTTTCTTGTGTACCATGTTTTCTTCATAACCATTTTCTATTGCTACTTTAATTATGTATTCTTTTTCTTCTTCATATTTTTCTCGGTTCAGGGATACATTCACCAATCTGACTATTGAATACAGCTTCTTTGTGAGCGAAATGGTTGAATCCTTATGCCATAATGTAGTTATCTTTATGTGTGTTCTTTCTGTATATTCCAAATTCTATTTTGTTTTTTTTCGTTTCTAGTTAGGTTTAGATCCAAAAATGAAATTTGTCTGTCAGTTTTAGTTCCCATTGTGAATTTTACAGTTTTGCTCTGAAGGTTCAGGAGTTTTAAGGCATCTTCTATTTGTTTATGGTTTATAATAGCTATTATATCGTCAACATATCTGCCCCAAAATTTGAAAATTAATGGGTGACCCCTAGTTATTTTCTATTCAAAACTACCCATGAATAAATTATCCAGAAAGGGAGATAGGGGGTTCCCCATGGAAAGTCCAAAATTTTGTTTGTAGTATTTCCCATTATATGTGAAAAACATTTGTTCGAAGCACAATTCTGTCAAAATGATGTATTCTTCTATCTTTTCCTTTTCTAAATTATTATTCGTTAACCATTTTTCCAGAATTTCAATGTTGGTTTCTCTTGGGACACTGGGAAACAATGAAACTACATCAAAAGAAACTAACTTGTCAGTTGGTTCTAATTCTGTTTTCTAGAACACAGTTTCATAAGGACACAGTTTCAAGAAAATAAATAAGTTTAAAAGGCAAAAACTAGTCAATGAAAGCACACTTAAAAAACAAACAGAAGAGAACATAAGATTTAAAAAAATTCACTTACCATCCTTTAAAACACCACAAGTTCCAGAAAATTTTCAACAAGTTTTACATTCGATTGGCCCCAAAGAATGAATACAGCCTAAACAAGATAATTAAAACCAACAAAAATGAAAAAAATTGGAGAATAATATAAATCAGGAATATAGCAGATCAAATGTAAGGATTGCGACAAAATCTATATAGGAAAAACAAAAAGAAATTTAAAAACTAGATTGAAAGAACACCTTAGAAATGTAAAAAAGGGTGAAGTGGACAAGTCAGCTGTAGCAGCCCATGCTTGGTCTGAAAAAGTATTTAATCGATACATAAGCTAGCCTAATCAAACACACAGATAAACAAAAAGAACTCACAGTCTGGGAAAAAAATCCACATCCAAAAAAACAAGAAAGATAAACTTATGAATTTCGAAACTCCCACAAATTTTGACCTGATCCAGAGGTTCATTGGTCCACCAATAGAAGTAAAAAGAAAACCGCCAAGGAATGACAACACCAGTCGACCAGAGGCTACTGAAGATGGAGATAAGCTCCGAAACTGCAGTATAAAAAAAATGGCAGAGTACACTTGCCTGGGAATCTACTTATCCTGATCTTCTTGTTCAAAAAAAAAACTCAAGGCACGACAGGCCAAGAGGTCTTTTGGCTGACCAACCGGTTGTTGACCTCACATCCACATGTGTTAATCACACAGGTAGACAATCATCTAGCCAGTGTAGGGTGACATGTAATCAGCATGTCGGATCCTCCAGCCGTTACAGCTGGTATTCTCAACCTGGAGTCGTTACTTATTGTAGCTACCCAAATGCCTCACGATGCTGGGTGGACACCGCACAGTGGGCCAGATATGCAATCTAGCTGGAATAAAGTATTTTACTAACTCTCGCCAATTCATCTTCCTTCACTCTAAAATTATAGCCAGATGACTGTTCTTCACTTATCTGCAAAAGAGGATAGAATTCTAAAATTTATGTAGACAATATAAACATCGGAAGTTGTCGATAGTTAAGAACTCATCTGATCCACATCCCAGTTGTGTACCGAGCTGTAGAAATAAATATGTTTTGCATTAAAGTTCAGTAAGTTATTCTTCTTATTCTATATGGATAATTTACCTCAAGGTTTGTACTTTTCATTTATATATTTAACATGTTTCTATATAACCAGATATTGTGTTAAATTAACATGGAATTATTCCTTCGAAACACTAAAAAATTTACACAATCGTTTTACTTTAAATTGAGCTACGAAAAAACAGTTCTGAACAGTAGTACAAATTTTAGTTAGAATATAGTGATTTATGGACTTCAATTCCCGCACAATAACATGTGTGCAAATTATTGCGTCTTTTGTAATTAGCTTTTTTATTAGAGGAGGCGGCCGGCAGCTGAGACCTATCGTCGCGCGCAGAGAATTGTTCGATTTAATATATGAAGAAAAGTGATCGATAAAGGCAATGAGGGTTCCTCTATTAATAAATTAGAGTTGGGGATGTTCGGAGAATGTTTTAAAAAATATTTTTAAAAACATTTTTTAATGCGGTTTTCTAAAACATAGGAAGTTGTGCGAGAGAAAAAAAAGTTAGATTTCTACTGAAATACTCTGATTGGCTAAGGCCGGTATTCTTGAAACCAACTCTCCTCTCCCCCACCTCTCTCACTTTCGTAAGTTGAGTCTGACCACGAGAGTGAGAGATGGTTTTCTTGAAACCATCTTATCCGATCTTATCTCTATCTCAGGCGAGATGGAAAAATGCGTATGTTGGCAATGTTTTTAAAAGTGCATAGAGAAATAATCCATATGATATTGTGAAATATGGCGTCTTTTAAAAATCGTCTGCAATTGTATAGGTTATGGGAATGTGATTGTTTGCCTAAAATAAATTAAACTTATTACAAAAATGAGGAAATAGAATCTGATTGAGGTTAAACATACAATATATGTGTGTAATCAAAACGTATTCATGGCAAAATTAGGATTTCCTACATATAGAAATGTCCAACAATGAAAGTAAAAAATATATATTGCCCAGTTATCCCTTATAAAATTAGTTATCTGAATAGGCTTATATTATTGATAAATATAGTAAGAAAAGTATAAAAGGTCAAATTGTAACATTCCACAGCTTTTATATTTTATACATGTGTATTGTGATGGAGAAAAGCGTACGTTATGGGATATCAACAAACCAAATTAATATAATATACGTGATCTATTTTATATCAAATTAAAAACAGTATTAGTGATCCATTTGAGATGGTCTATTTTATTTTATTATGTTATCTTTATGGATAATAGGTATACCTTTATGCATAACAGGTAATACTATAGGTTCTAATAATTTTGTAGGCCTAACCTTAAAAGTCGAAATTGTAGCAAAATAATAATTTATTATTATGGTTTATAAAATCATTGATAGGTAACTATGTATTAATTTATTGTTGTAATTGTTAATAGAAAACCATTATCAAAATTACACTATGAAGATAATATTTTAAGAACATGGTAAGAAATTACCATCACCACGTTATGTAAATACATCAAATAAATACAAAGTTATTAATCAATTTTTGATGGTGCATTTTATTTTCCATAACCTCAAGGTTTGAGATTATGGTAAAAAATATACATATGGTATAGGGCTCAACTGCACTTCTACTAGCGCTTGATTTTTCATTTATATTGTCGTAAACTCTTCTTCTGTATTAACTAACATTATTTAATGCTTTAAACTTTTTCAAACAATTTTTATAACATTATTAGGCAATTTTGAAGTATTTATTTAAATATGCAAATCACAATATTATGACACTGGTAGACAATATTATGATGTTATTTTCTCTTAATATTGCAAATATTAGTAATTTAAATTTCACAGCGACATATAGTAATCGAGGATGATAATCGATATGTGGTTAGATTGTGGGTTATCGCTGGCTATATAAAACCTGACATATGCGCACTGTTGTTCTATTGGACTTTGAAAATATTCCACGCTAGTTTAAGTGCAGTTTTTCCGTTTATAGAAACACTGTTAAGTAACTATGTATTAATTATTGCTGTAATTCACCACAAATCTTTAATCACCATGTTATGTAAATTATTAGTATTGTCTCTTCTCCTTATGGTCATTAATGCTTCTCCTGATACAAGACTATAGTCATAATTTATAAACTTTGATACTCTATCAGTGTTATTCTAAAATTTATATCAAAACAAAAAATGAAACATTATATGTATTATATATATGCCCAATTACTTTGCCCTACAGTCCTATAAGGGCATTTATATAAACAACCATCTTTAAAATATGTAGTCATTGCATGAAACATCATTTCAGTTTACTGTTTTACCTCATCCTCACGTCAACATGATTTTTTCAAATATGTCCCCTTGAATAGCTAATTGGTTTTACTACTTATATTGCAAGCTCTAGGGCTTTATGAAATACATAAGATAAATGGCACATTCACTAAAGCCCTCCACTGAACCTTTTCCTCAACGAACTTAATCCAGTAAAAATTTCTTCTACTGTCTACTCAATCTACATGATCAACCCATAACAAACTTATAAAACTTATAGCGACAAATGTATTTATTTTATTGAGAAAATACCATTAGGAAGGTTTAGATGGGAGGATATTTGGATGAATCTTAGGGAACTGCATATTGGAAATAAACATCTGTTTTTGGTGGACATGAGTTTTGTATGTCATGATAAAAGAAACAGAAGTGAATTCTAGTACTTGGACAATGCAGGAAAATGAAATTAAAGAACAGTCCATACTTATATTTTATTGTGGAATTAATATGTATGACACCTGAAATAAATACAAAATATGTTTCATTTGAAAACATTGCTTTTTATTATTATCAGCATTCATAATTACTCATAACATTTATATACAAGAATCAATATGGATTTACATACACGAACATTACACAGCTATCAATGTACATAAACACACAAATTTGTAACACTAATACCTTATATATTATTGTGAAACATTACTATTTACACATTTTTTAGAATATAATACCTCATCGTGTCCACCACTGTGGTCTCGAGGTAGCGTGCTGCCTTGTCATGCAGTGGGTCCAATTCCTGGTCGGGACAAGCTCCGGGGAGAGGTTTTTTTGGGGTTTTCCTCACCTGTAAGACAAATGTCAGGAAGCTTAGGGACCAACAGTCCCCAAATATCATCCGGTCATCATCATCATCCTTCACCGATGTGGAAAGAAAGCAACGGGAAGCTACCACACCCATAATTACCTAGCAAATCATAGCATGAAAATGCTATGATTGCAGTGAAATACCTACCCTTGGGCAGAATTACTATGGATGGATGGATCATAAGGCTTTTAAGTTTCCATACCCAACTTACGGAAAACAAGATAACAAAACAATAAAGCTTGCCAAGGATCTACCTACTTAATCAAATCTAAATTACTTTAATGAAATTTTATGATGGGAATTTACATTATCAGGCAAATAAATTAAGTAAGTCAAATTATTACATCTCACCTCATAAAACTGGGTGATTCTCACAGGACCGGTTTCTGAAGTTATTTCCTCTATCGTCAACCAGAACTCAGACTATAGAGTTAATGGAATCTTGGCTGATGATACAAGCAATAGCTTCAGAAACCAGTCCTGTGAAGATCACGGAGTTTTATGAGGTAACATGTAATAACTTATTTGACTCACTTAACGGAATATAAAATAATAAAAAAACCCATGGCTTGAAAGGCCTAGAAGGCTCTTGGCCTACTAGCTGGCTGTTGGACTCACTTCCACATGAGTTGATCACAGAGATAGAAGATCATTCACCCAGTGTAGGATTGGTCAGCATGTCAGGTCCCCCAGTCATTATAGCTGATTTTCTGAACTTGGAGCCGCTACTTATTGTAGCTACCCAAATGCCTCATGATGCTGAGTGAGCAATGGCCCAATACTGGCCAAAATCACAAGAAAAAATGTTTTCCCCATGGAGACCCGAACCAGCGCAAGTCCGGTAACTCTCTGACAAAGCATCTTGCCTTAACCATTCAGCTATGGTGCGGGACATAAAACAAACAAACTGAATTAAATAAACATGTTCACAATTGGCTATACCAGAAATGTGAATAAATGTGCACGCATTTTAACTTATGTTATCCAATAAATGATAGTGTTAGTGACTTAAAGGACAATTACAAAGTTTATAGCTGATATGTCACATGGAATAGGGCCCTATTTAAATTACATATTAGAACAAATAAAATTTAAGATTAGACAAAATGATATAGTGTTACAGATGCACCAACAATTTAGACGAGAAATCTGCATTTTTAACACATAATGGTCTATATACACAACACAAATATGTTCACAGCCTTACAGCAGAGGAAGTATAGAAGACAAAAAAAATGCACAATACATGATAGTGTAGTGAAAAGAAAGTGTTCATATAATTTTGTCCAATCACAATCCTAAAATTACAAGTAAAAATACAATGGGAAGTAAGTAACTCTATTAGGTCCTTCTTAATAACAAATAAGGTAAATCCGGAGTTATTCTACCTCATAACTTGTTGTGTTCTATTTGAACTAGTGTCTGTATATAAAGTATACCATCGTCAGCTTTTCCAGAATGTTGAAATTAACATTGTCGTTCCCTCGATGTCCAGAGCTGACAACTTAAATTTCAACTGGAAAAGCTGACGATGGTATACGTGAAATATCAAAACTACTTCAAATAGAACACCAGTTATGAGGAAGGATGACTCGGTATTCACCTTACTTATTATTAAAAGTGGACATCTATTAGAGCCCTTCTGGCTGTCAATCCATTTGGCAAATCATAAACATCATTCACAACTGGAATAGCATTATTGGTGGCAGATCCTCTATTTCGGCATCGTTTGCCCTCCTCGCTATATTGTGTAACACAGTTGTTGCAACTATAACAGTCGTCGTCATTTCAAGTTTGAGTTATAATTGAAATCAGCTCGTGTTTGTGGGTTGAGGAGAGGTGTCATTAAAATATGATGGCACGCATACCCACTGTCTTCCAGGAGAATGCCAGACACTTCTCCTTCTTCAAATTGGCCACAGATCATGCTACTTTTGAACATACGACTGTCGTGTGCAGATCCTGGCCAGCCTGTAACGATGTTTATGAATTCCATAGTGAAGTTCACAATGGCCTGAAAATTAAAAAAAAATCCAAGATATAAAAAGCAACTCTCAATGCAATAAATAAATAAATATATATATATTAATTAAATAAAAGTAAAACTTAGTTTTATTCGATTTTCATATTTATTAAGATATAATTCAGTGACAGCTGTTTCGGTACACTGTACTTTCTTCAGACATGTACCGAAACAGCTGTCACTGAATTATATCTTAATAAATATGAAAATTGAATGAAACTAAGTTTTATTTTTATTTAATTAATTAATATGGATTTTCATCAAGTAAACACCAACTCATTATATATATATATATATATATATATATTCAATTTTTCATATTCAAAATTCTTACTATAAACTATGCCGTTCCTAACGAAAAACTATTAATTTTTTATTCATAGCCATTACAAGCACTTCAGTTTTGTCATTGCGTTAAAATTGTGATGGTTTCGTCAATTGTTTTATTGGAAGTAAATTTGGCTCAACTGCACTTTTACTAGCGCTTGATTTTTCAGTTATATTATTGTAAACTATAGCACTTATTTTGTATTTCCTAATATTTTAAACTTTTTCAAACAATTTTTATAACATTATTAGACACTTTCGAAGTATTTATTTAAATGTGCAAATCACAATTTTATGACACTGTTAGAAATATTGTGATGCTAACTGCTATTTTCTCCACAGAGTATATTACTTAGTCTATTATTTTTCTATTGCTGTTTTGGGTTATCGCTGGTTGGATCAGCATTAGGGAGCGATAAGTAAGTGTACACCCATTTTTAATAAACGTTTGGTAATTTTAATATTATTAATATATCTTTTTAACATAGATTTGGGGATTTATTGCAAATATTGGTCATTTAAATTTCATAGCGATGGATTGTAATCGAGGATGATAATCAATATGGTTCGATTGTGGGTTATTGGTGGCTCTCAAACTCTGGCGCATGCACACTGTTATTCTATAGGACTTTGAAAATATTTCATGCTAGTTTAAGTGCAGTTTTTCTGTAAATTTACTTGTACCTTAATAAAGAAAGAAAAAATAATGCTTGAATTGTGACTTGAACCCTGGATCTCTGATTCTGTACATTAGTACAATACCAATTACACCATCTGAGCACCGATAAGAATGTCAACATTTCTTTCTACTTATACAATTCTCGTTCGTCCGAAGACCATCAATACCAACATGCCAATTGGAATCTTTTATTCAGAAGTACTTTTATTGAGAATTTATACATTACTTTTGAACGGTAAAGCTTCATACTTTGAAGTTTTTATTAAATTAACACTTTCCAACCTAGATTAATTAAGGAAGAAAAATTAAGGTTTGGAAAGTGTAAATTTAATAAAAACATGAAAAAAATTAAAATATGGTTATATTTTATTTGTTATTTATGCAAAAATCTATGTTATGTTATGGGATAAATGGTATGAGGTAGTAATCTAGAACAATATTAACACAATACATTTTCAAAATGTTTCTCACTGATATTGGTCTACAAAATCTCCTACTTGGCACAAATTATTTAGGTAAAAAGCATCATAAATCAAGTATTCACCTAAAATGGTTCACAGATGCTGCTTGGAGTTCTGCTTTTATGTGCTATATATTTAAGACAGTGCAACTAATGGCTTTATTTCAATTTTCTTACAATACTGATCAAGGCAACTGAAGCCATGGATCACATGTCGTAGATTTACGACACGTAGAAGAACCTGAACTCTAAAAATAAAGCTTCTAAAAAAAATTAGTTGGATCTTTCATTATCAGTTTTGAATTACAACTCTAATGATGTCAATTAAAGAGCATAAGGGCCTTCTAGGCCTGTTGCGCTTGGAGAGAGGGAGTGAAATAAAAATAATAATAATAACACACAAAATACTTGCTTAACTAGTTTTTGTACATACCTGACAGTTGAAGGAGAATACGCCCAAGCTATTTCTGAAGATTTCGGGATATTCTCCTCCAGGATTCCTTATTTTTATATGTGTGCCATCGATGAATCCAACTACACCACGGAAACAAGCAATTCTATGAAATTCATAATGGAGATGACGAACCTCATCTCCATTAGGGAATGTTATAAATTGTAGTTTCAATTCTGCAACAGAGGTGGATACTTTTCTGATGACAGGTGACACAGTACTTTGGCTGATGCCAGGGAGGTCTGCCACTACAGCTGCATACTTCCTGTGAATAGAATTAATAAACAAATTGAATAAATTCACAATTGGTATGACACAATATTTATGCCATAATAAATTTAATATTTGTCTGGCCACACCTTGATTAAGTATTTGTTCCTGAATCGAGGAATTTAGCATAAAATTAAATTAAGCATTATCAGATAATCTTTCATGTGCATAATTTAAAGAGTGAAGCAAATTATGGGTAAACTTTAGTATTTGACTCTCATCTATTCAATGAATAAGTTCTACAGAATCGCACTGCACATGCGCGAATGTTTAATGTAACCTTCACCAGGTGGCAGGATATAAATGTGAAATCGAAATAACTAACCTTCTTAATAAATTCCCAAACAGTTTATGAGAAACTGACATACACCCATTACACTCTTCCTAACCTAACAAAATAAATTGCTTGCATATTATTCAATAAACTAATCATGCGTATACTAACTTGTCCCAACAAAAACACACGAAATGAAGTTAATTTCTTTAAATTAAATAATAATAATGTTAAGTATTAAAAAATTAATAGAAATATTGTTTTATTAATTTCTACTACAGTAGTTTGAATGAAGATGTTTCATTATTTGCATTTTCCTTATATTATATATATACATACACATATATATCGTACTATTGAATTACTAATTATTATCCAATTTTGTTCGTTATGTGACCGGAGTTAATAAAAATTTCACTTTTTTGCGTGTAATATACAAACAAAAAAACGATCATGTTAATGATTATACACGAGAGTGATATTTTATTTCTCTACATGAATTATTTGTAATCGGTTTATATAGTATTTCCATACACGTTTGTAATAAACAACACTAGATTTTAAGAAGTCTCACGATGCATATTGAAAAAGTTAAAATATAATGAATCATACAGCATATATTACATGACTTACCTGTATATCGGGGAATATCCTGAAAGTACAGGCGGCGACGGCGATTCGCTTGATCCCGTAGATTTTGTTCAATTTCCACATCTTCTATTAACTTCTGTGCCTCCAAACCCAAAAGATTATTCACTTTTGGAGTTCCGCCATTTCTACTGTGGAGCAGAACAAAGCGAAAGACAGGTATACTGCCGACTTAAGAATTTGACATTTAAAAGTGAGTAAGGCGTGGCCAAAACGAGAGTTTTGAGCGAGAGTTGGTTTCAAGAATACTCTCGACGTCATAGTAAGGCGGAGCCACTCACATGTCACTCACTTCGAGAGGAGAGTTGGTTTCAAGAATACCGGCCTAAAAGTAAATGTAAACTTTCCCGTTATTAAGAATTCAGAACAGTTATAGTCGTTGAAAATCCTGTTCCCTCTGCTTATGGAATTGTAAGACCCAAAATATCTTTCGAAGACGCTGGAATAAAAAAAAAAGTCTTATTTCTGCTGAAATGTCTGTCTTGGGAAAGGTAGCATAACAAATTTGCTTCCCTAGAAGCATTATAGGGTGGATAAAATATCACAACCTCTCTTTTTGGCACCTAGTCTCATGTTAATATATCGACATATTGATATTTTATTGTCAAAAAGACAATGCTTCGTCCGGCATAGAAGATTGGGAGTTGAGCGGCGTGATTTGTAATGTTTATTATTATTTTGAAGCTATTTTTGTGGTTTTTTGAGTAATGTCTTTAAAACATCAGCAGTATCCTGTTTACCATACGACCAAAGTGACATTTCTGTTGCAAGAGCCAGTTCATCGCAAGAGAATTCCTGCTTAAGTGAACATTTCTTTTATTCCAGCCTCTTCGAAAGTCATTTTGGGTCTTCCAATTCCATAAGCAGATGGAACAGAATTTTCCAACGACTGTCATTGTTCTAAATTAATTCTTAATAACGGGAAAGTTAACATCCACTCCTAACCAATCAGAATATTTCATTAGAATTTTTTTTTCTCGCGCACAACTTCGTACGTTTGAGAAAATCGCTTTTCAAAAAAATATTGATTTTAATATCATTTAAAACATTCTGCTAACATCTCCTGCCCCTAATTTGTTTACTAAATGATAACTTGTTGTCTCTATCTAACATTTTTCCCCATATTAAATCAAACAATTATTTTCTGCGTGCAACGGTAGGCCTCAGTTACTGGCTGCCTCCTGTAATGAGAATGCTAGTTAAAAAAACGTAATAATTTGCACACATGTTATTGTGCGGAAATTGAAGTTCATAAACTCTCTATATTATAACTAAAATTTGTACTACTGTTCAGAACTGTTTTCTTTGTAGATCAATTTAAAGTAAGATGATTGTGTAATTTTTTTAGTGCTTGGAAGATATGAATCCACATGTATTTAACGTAATATCTGGTTATATAGAAAAACATTAAAGTATCAATGAAAATAGAAACCTTGAGGTGAAGTATCCATATAGAATAAGAAGAATAGCTCACTGAACTTGAACACACAACACTAATAACACAACTGGGATATAGACCAGATGAGTTCTTAACCATCGGCAACTTCCGATGTTTATATTATCTTCGTAAGTGACGGATTGTCGGACAAACTGCAGCGTGTCCATAATATGTATATCAGATTCATATTTAATGTTCGAAAATACGATCACATTTCTCCATTAAGGTATGTATATTAACTGGTGTTTCTCGTATAATTTATCATATTTATATTATTATTATTATCGTAAGTATTATTATTGTTATTATCTTATAAAATGGTGTTTGTACATGACATTTACATCGCTACATTTAATGTATCTTTAACTGTTTATTATTAGTATAGTGTATATCTATATTTGTCAAATATTTATTTGTATTTGTGCTGGTTGAGTGGAAGAGAAGGCCTTACGGCCTTAACTCTGCTAGAATAAATAAAGCATTATTATTATTATTATAAACATTAGAATTGTACCCTCCTTTGCAGATAAGTTAAGAACCGTCATATAACAATTATATTACAGAGAAAAAATATAAATTGATGAGGCTGAGTGAAAATAGTTCTTTTTCCAGCTAGATTTAATTTCTGTCCCACTGTGCACCGGTCCCATACTGGCCGAAATTCCACGAGAAAATTTCTTCCCCCATGGAGACTCGAACCAGCGTAAACCTCGTAGTCCTGCGCCAATACTTCTTACCTTAACCACTCGGCTACGGCGTGGGCAGGGATTAGACTCTTGTTAACCATGAAAATGGTTATTGTGAGTTACCCGTAACAGATAAACATATGATGTCGCGGACTTTTTAGTAGTGCTTTTTGAGATATTCAATTCTGTGTACATTAATTTTGTGTTTTTCTTATGGATTAGGTAGCGTAACCCATTTAAGCGTCAAGAGCTACATTTTTTCACGTTTTCCACCACAAAGGGTGATTTTTAAGGGTGTGGGAGTTGAGTATCAGAACTCTCTTATAGCCTATGTTCATCCCGGGAATCTCCTGAACATTTTGCAAAAACCCCATCAGAATATTATCAACGGTATGGCCGCGCATAAAGTACGAACATACAAACAAACATACAAACATTAATTTTTATATATAAGATTAGACAATTTTGAAGTATTTATTTAAATATGCAAATCACAATATTATGAAAAATTAATATATAATTATGGAATATTCACCTGAAAGGTCCGTCTCCTCAACTTAATTATCATTTAACTGTAGCACTTTCGGGACTTGTCCCATCAACGGCAGGATTGAATCCTGCGATGATGGGACAAGTCCCGAAAGCGCTACACTTAAATGATAATTAAGTTGAGGAGACGGACCTTTCAGGTGAATATTCCATAATTATATATTAATTTTGAATAATACCTCAACGGAACACATCATGAATATTATATAAGTTGACAATATTATGACAGTGTTAGACAATATTGTGATGCTAACTGCTATTTTCTCCACAAAGTATATCACTTAATCTATGATTTTCTATAGCTTTTTTGGGTTTTTCGGTTCTCTATGTGACACATAGACTATTTAGGCAGGGATGCTATGTACCAGGGATTATTCTATGTACAAGCTTAAACATGGCGACAAGAATTTGTAAGAGTTTGCAAGTTCTCTCAAAATCGTCGAATTTTGTACCGCAATTTGGTTTAATATCACGAAAGGTAAGTTAAATGTCTTTTGTATTAAGTACTTAAGGTGAGTAGTAAATAGTGTAATTAATTTTTAGCCATTTTGGCAAAAAATAAACGCACTTTTAAAATAGGAACAAAATGTGATATATATAATTCGTATATATAGATTCGTAGCGAGGTCGGTTCTTTACAAGGGGAGAGTGCGTCCTTTAAGAATTTCAATATTATTGTTGTAAAATAAAAATTACTATTTCTCCTAAAACATTATTATTATTCTACATAATCTTCATGATTACCGTCAAACACACCAGCATAATGAAAAGATCTGAAATAATGTCATAAATTGCATGCATTATTAATGCGAAAATTTAGAGAATCTGCTGAAGTTCCCATTAAGCGCAGTGAGAAATTTCGTAGAACCTAACAAAAATAATTCGACTAGATTAGGTCTCTCTGTGGTATGCCTACACCATGCAATATTCATATGACTATTTACTTTTTGTGTTTCTACTATCATTTCCTACTTTTAACATTGATGTTACCAATTAGACTCACACAATTTTCCATCTAACATTCTGAAGCCACTGATGCACTAATCACTTTTCAACCATTTAAAATAACGTTTCAAAATATTTTTAACATTTTGGAACTAATTTATAAACATTTGGCTGATGTTTCCATTAAGCGCAGTGAGAATTTTTCTAAGTCTGAGGCAGACACCACACACATGCACAATATGGTTTTATTTTCAAATTACTTCCCACCATTTACAACAAATTTTACATTTCTTACGGATTTTAAATATTTCTAAATTTTATTTATTTAGAAAAACTGCTCTTAAACTAGCGTGAAATATTTTCAAAGTCCTATAGAACAACAGTGTGCATGTGCCAGAGTTTATAGAGCCAGCGATAACCCACAATTAAACCACATCGATTATCATCCTCGATTACTAACCATTGCTGTGAAATGTAAATGACCAATATTTGCAATAAATCTCCAAATCTATGTTAAAAATATATTTATAATATTAAAATTACCAAATGTTTTTTAAAAATGGTGTACACTTTCACTCCCTAACGCTGATCCAACTAGCGATAACCCAAAACAGCGATAGAAAAATCATAGACTAAGTAATATACTCTGTGGAGAAAATAGCAATTGCATCACAATATTGTCTAACAGTGTCATAAAATTGTGATTTGCATATTTAAATAAATACTTCAAAATTGTCTAATAATGTTATAAAAATTGTTTGAAAGTTTAAAATATTAAATAATGTTAGTAAATACAGAAGAAGAGCTATAGTTTACAACAACATAAATGAAAAATCAAGTGCTAGTAGATGTGCAGTTGAGTCATTTATTTATTTATTTATTCATTCTTATCCTTCAGAGCATCATAGCTGCTTTAGGACTTGTTCAGATTACAACCTATATATAAACAACAATATAAAATATAACACATATATACATAAATATATAACAAAAAACTATTTACATTGCAACTAAAATACACCAAATATCAACGGGGAGCACTTTCACAAGAAAAGATACCGATGCAATTTCAGTCAATTTTTTTTTTTACTTACATTTTTAAATTTAGGTATTCACCCATGCTTAATGGTATGTGAGACAATAAAATGTTCTTTACAGCAAGTTTAAATTGTCTGTCCTTAAGAAGTTTAATATTTGAAGGGAGATGATTATATAGATGTTATATAGATATAGACCTCTATGTGATATGCTGTTAATACTTCAGGTAAGCCTGTGACAATTTAGGTTATATTGTTAGATATTCTAGTGTTATGTTCATGTAAATCTGAATTTATTTTGAAGAGTTTTACATTTTTTATGAATAAAGCAAACTGAATTCTAAAATGTAAATGCAAGGAACAGATAATATTTTTAGTTCTTTGAAGAGTTTCTTTCGTTCTGTTTGGAATGGTGCTTTCTTCCATGATTTTAATAATTCTTATTGGTAATTTGAGTAGATTTTGATGATGATCCCCATAGTATTATAACATATGTTAACTGTGAATGTATGTATCCAAAATATATAGTTTTTAATACTTTCTCTGGTAATATTCTAGTGAGGATACGAATCGCATAGCATAATTGGTTAAGTTTTTCAGATAAGTGTTGTATATGGCATTCCCATGACAAATTGGAATCAATCCATACACCTAAAAATTTGGCACAATTTGCTTCTTTTATTAAGGTGTCATTAAGTTTAATGTTGATGCGATTATTCAGATTTGTTGATTGAAATACATATATACTGTTTTGTTTACATTTAGTTTGAGTTTATTGTTTATTAGCCATTGTTCTAGATTTGTTGTAGATCATTATTATCAACGCCATTGAGTATGATGTTATTGTCATCTGCAAATAATATAGTTTTGGCTTCAGGCATAATTATGGGAAGGTCATTAATATATATAAGAAAAAGGATTGGACCCAGAATTGATCCTTGGGGTACTCCATGCTCCATAAATGTTGAGTTTGATCAGATATTGTTAATTTCAACTATTTGTGTTCTGTTACATAAATATGAAATAAATCATTTTTCTGCCAGTCCCCTAATTCCAAATGTATTTAGTTTTCTGATTAAAATTTCATGGTTAACCATGTCAAATGCTTTACTAAGATCTAGGAAAAGCCCTATTGTTTGTTCTCTATTATCTTTAGCTTTGAATATTGATTCTGTAAATGATTATATAAATATTATGAATCGAGTTCTACAGACGCGCAAATGCTTCATGTAACATCCACTAGGTTGCTCTAAAATCAGAGTTACTAACATTTGAAAATAATTCCAAACCATATTTAAAGAAATTTACTTCATTTTTTAGATTCCGATGGGACAAGTTAGTGTACATAAAATTAGTTTATAGTTTATTAAATAATATGTATGTAATTTGTTTCATTAGGTTGGGAAATGGGAAGTTAGTTTACGTCCATTTTTTTAGCATTTGGGAATTTATTCCAATAGTTGGTAATGCCAACTTCTGAGCCATCTACCAGAAGCTATATTAACCATTACGGCAAACTGTCGCAACTCGCGCATGAACACTGCGAATCTGTAGAACTTAGAAAAATTCATGTGAGACTTATTGTCCACTTTATCCTTGATATTTTCTAATGACTTTTAAAATGTTTGGAAAAAGTCTTAGTATTTGTCGATTACAAATTTATCTAAGATCTACCAACTTTCACAATAAATTTCCAAATGTTTATAAAAAGTGGATGTGCATCAACTTCCCATTTCCTGACCTGAAAAAACAAGTTCAAATTAATCTTGTTTACACTAACTTGTCATAACGGAACCTAAAAAAAATTAAGTTAATTTCTTGAAATATGGTTTGGAATTAATTGCAAATGACGGTAACACCAATTTCAGAGCAATCTAGTAGAAGTTAAATTAAGCATTTGTGCATCTGTAGAACTCCATTCCTAATATTTGCCTAAACTAACTAACTCACTTGCTCTATTGTACCTGTAGGTTCATGGCCATGCAGACATAAGCTCTCCATATATCCCTATCCTGAGTTAGTTTTCCAACCATTCCTGTACTTCCCTCGAATCATGAATGTTATTCTCCCACCTCCTACTTGGTCTACCAATGGGCATTTTCCCTCTGGTTTTCCTACAAGAAGTTTCAATTCACCTCCATCCTGCATATGTGCCACATGCCCTGCCCATCACAGTCTACGAGACTTAACTATTCTTATTATATTTGGCTTCCTATACATGTAATGTAGTTTTCTCCATTCACTTGTCCATCTCTTTTTGACCCAAACATTTTCCTAAGAACTTTATTCTCAGATACTCACAATCTTCTTTTCTCCCTTAAAGTAAGAGTCCATGTTTCACATCCATATAATATAACTGGGAGAATAACTGTGTACATATATTTAGTTTATTGGTGTTTATTTCCAGTCAAAATTTCTTAGTGTTACTCAATAGAGTGTGAGTTTGTCCCTTAGTATCTACTTGTTATTGCTCAATAATACTGCATTATCATATGTAATGCCACAAGTGATTTCCGAATTATCAATAAACTCATGAAGTGAGGAATGCATTTATCTAGAGAATTTGGAAATCAAGAGTTGCATTTGTTAGAATAAAATTAAGCTGTTTACTCACAAATCATTATTTAAATAGTTATTTTAAAATATTTTTATATTTGATGCAAATGGCAATGTTTGGAAACAAATGAGAAAGGTTATGTTTAATTTGTTCATCACTGCAACCAGATCATATTTATTGCCAAATTGAATCTCAATATTGTAAGAATGCACCCTAGTGGAAAAAAATGAAACACATCATTACAGGTTATTAATTAATTTCTGATGTCCTGTGATGTAAATATGTCAATTATATTTTACTGGAACATTTTTACCTGGGAAATAATATGTTTAAGAAAGTGCAAACAGTGGTTTCTTTTTTGTGGTATAATCAATTGCTGCAAATGTTTGTATATTATATTCTGCAAGCACTATCTGTTTATATGCATGCATTATATATACAATCTGGTAGCTGTATTTCTTAGAAATAACCTCAGAGAGCCAAAAAAGCTACGTGTCTCATCACATGGTTGGAATGAATGTATAAATTATCACACAAACTATTATATCATACCTAATACAAGTGTCACCAGACACTTGCTCTAAATTTATTTGGAGGTTAATGGACTCTGCCTTCATAACCATGTCGACAAAACTGAAGTGTTGACAGAATTACACAGTAGCTGCATTCTGTGTAGATTCATTCCATTGACTGATTGATTGATTGATTGATTTCTTAGAGAGTCAGTCACTGCAAATTAATGCTCTGGCCTATTCAGAACGTTAAAAAGTAGAGCTTTCTATAATATGATAAACTTATTTGATAAATTCCAGGTGAAACACGACTGTGGTTGGTTGTAAATCAAAATTAATTGAAACGCAATTGGTCATTGACTCCCATTTGGGGCATGAATTAAATAGTCAGCATAAACTAACAGCCTATTAATATCATTGAGTTGTAGGCCTTCTTCATTCTCCAAAGTTTTGATGGTATGCTCTAATACAAAATGGAATAGAGGAGAAGGATGTTATATAACTTCTCCCTCTTATGCCTTTTTAAAGTCTACATATAGTTGATGTACAGTGCCATTATATTTCCATTTCTTTTCTAAACTCTTGTCTTATGCTAAAAAATCTGATCTGTTGTAGACCTGTTTCTTCTAAATCCACATTGATAATCTCCTAGAATGTCATCAATATTGGGAGTAAGTCGTCTGGCTTACTAATATATTTGTTAGGGTATTGTACGAAGTTGAGAGTAATGAGATTACCCTGGAGTTTTATCTCCTTTCTTATAAATTGGTATGACAATTGATTCTTTCCATTCATCTGGGAGAGCTTCTTTTTTGCAAATCATATTAAGCAACTGGCGTATCGTGTCCATACATAGTGTTCTCCCCCAGATTTATCAGTTCTGCTTGGATATCATCTGTACCTGATGCTTTATTCATCTTCAATTTTTCTGTCGCCATTTCAAACTCTAATGCACTTGGTTCTTGACTGGCATATCTGCTGTCTGTAAATTATCCTTTTCAATATCCTGTTCTATATGTACATTTAATAGCTGATTAAAGAAGCTTTTCCATCTATTTAATATACTCCTGGAATCTGCAATCATATCTCCATTTTCATTCCTAATTATGTTTGTTCTAGCCTGAAACCCTTTCTTCTCTGTCCTAATTCCATGATATAATCCTCTAATGTTCTTATTTTTTCCATTCATTTCAAGATCAATAATGTTCTCTCTCAAGTATTCCCTCTTTCTACTCTTTGATAACATGGTGGTTTCCTGTCTAATAATACATAATTATTCTAAATTTTCTTCATTTGGCTCGTGTAGCCAATTCATTTTTGCTTGCTTTCTTTTCTTTGCAATGTTGGCACATTCATCATCAAACCACTTCTTTTTTTCCCCCTTTTTTGAATAACCTATGCTTTCTGATGCTGACAATTAATAGTATCTCTTATAGCTTGCCATTTTTTTATTTATATCAGTTTCTTCTTCAGTTGCCACATTGTCATTTGAAGATTCCAGTATCTCAAATCTACAATATTTGCCTAATTATATAAATATTTGAAAATTGTATGAAATGTTTAAAGAATCATTCCCTAAATGTTCATAATAGCATGAAACGTTATTACAAATGACCAAAGTGTGTAGTGCAACAGTGAGATAAGAATGTATGGGAAATCGTGAACGACAAATACTAGACTTGAGCCAAATGCTTTTACAATTGTTAAATATTTATTTGTCCCAAGCCTAGTATTTGTCGCTCATGATTTTCCATACAACATTCTTATGCCACTGTTGCCTAAAAACCACCAAATTGTGCAAAAACATGCAGTTATGACATAAAATTTACTAAAATATGCACTGAAACATAAAAAATATGACCTAATAATATTATAATGATGTAATATTTTCAGTTGTACAATCAAGTAGTAAATCAGTTTAGACAATTAACTATTTATTTAAGAATAAAACTCAAATGAGAAGCTAACCAAAGTGTGGAATTTGATATTGTAGCAAGTTTTTTATTTTATTAAATTTGTCAATAGCTACCTGCTTGTCGTGAGACAATAGATAAATATTTGCTCAGGTATATACGTAAGGAAAAAGTCCATACTGTGAATTGAAACTAAATAGGAGAGTAAGATAGATGTTACAAGAAACAAAGCTCTTGAGAAATTCAACAACTCAAATGATCACGGAAGAAATTGTATGTTAAAGATTCTTTATTTATTTATTTATTTAACATCCATTAGAGTATCGTAGATGATTTAGGACGTGCCAGATTATAAACAGCAATATAAAATGTAACACATACATACATAAATACATAATAAAACCAATTTACATTGCAACTAAAATACACCATAATATCAAGGGAAAGGATAGCAATACATTTCCAATCAAATATTACTTACAATTTTAAATTTAAGTATTCACCCATACTTAATGGTATGTAAGACAATAAAATATTCTTTACAGCAAGTTTAAATTGTCTGCCCGTAAAAAGTTTAATATTGGAACGGAGATAATTATATATTACCTCTATGTGATAGGCTGTTAATACTTCTGGTAAGCCTGTGACAATTTAGGTGTATATAATTAGATATTCTAGTGCTATGTTCATGTAAATCTGAATTTATTTTGAAGAGTTTTAATTTTTTATGAATCAAGCAAACTGATTCTAAAATGTAAATACAAGAAACAGGTAATATTTTGAGTTCTTTGAAGAGTTTCTTGCTTTCTTTTCAGATTGGTGCTTTCTTAATGATTTTAATAATTCTTTTTTGTAATTTGAGTATTTGAGTAGATTTTGGTGATGATCCCCATAGTATTATACCATATGTTAACTGTGAATGTATGTATCCAAAATATACAGTTTTTAATACTTCCTCTGGTAATTTTCTAATGAGGATACGAATTGCATAGCATAATCGGTTAAGTTTTTCAGATAAGTATTGTATATAGCATTCCCATGACAAATTGGAATCAATCCATACACCTAAAAATTTGGCACAATTAGCTTCTTTTATTAAGGTGTCATTAAGCATAATGTTGATGGGATTTTTCAGATTTTGAATGAAATACATGTACACTGTTTTGTATGAGTTTATTGTTTATTAGCCATTGTTCTAGATTTGTTGATGTTTTATCTATCTTCAGATGTAGATCATTATTATCAATGCACTGAGTATGATGTTAGTGTCATCTGCATATAGTATAGTTTTGGCTTCGGGCATAATTATGGGAAGGTCATTAATATATATCAGAAAAAGGATTGGACCCAGAATTGATCCTTGGGGTACTCCATGCTCCATAGATGTTGAGTTTGATCAGATATTGTTAATTTCAACTATTTGTGTTCTGTTACATAAATATGAAATAAACCATTTTTCTGCTAGTCCCCTGATTCCAAATGTATATAGTTTTCTGATTAAAATTTCATGGTTAACCATGTCAAATACTTTACTAAGATCTAGAAAAAGCCATATTGTTTGTTAGCCTCATAATCGCAGAATAACTATAATTATCATCGGAAAGGTCAGTAATGTACCCTTCCCAAAATGGGTCTATCTGATTAGGCATTATGAGAGCAACATGCATGTGAGTGTAACAGAAGCAGCACACTGACTGGTTTGATCACCCCACATGCTCCTGCTCTGATGGCTCACACTCCAACATCACAATCTACTTAGCAAATTGTTATCAGAGTTCGGAAACAACCCTCCATATTTTTTTTCTGTCCTCTTGTGTTGTTCTTGTATAAAAAATCTTGCATATGTACAGGAGCCTTTATTGTTCGTGTTGATCTTTTCAAACTTTCTGTATCTTGATCGAAGTCTGGCAGGCTTGTGACTCTCTGATTCCTCTTCTTTCTTTCTTCTCTAGATTTTTTCCCATTTGAGAATAATTGACTCTGTTGCACCTACACTAGGGCCTAACTGCCATAATAATAAAATACATAAAAAACAGATGAAGCATATACACAAGATACTTGTTTATTATACCAGAAGATAGGGAATAAATAATCACCTTTAATATGCTGATGGAAGTCACACCCAAAATTTATAGAAGGGCTTTAAGTAATAAAAAATGAGAAAAAATTAATAAAATATTAGAATATCTTGGAAAATGCATGTCACAACCCAACAGGACAGTTTTAAATCAACATATTTTTCAAACTATGAGGACACACTTATGAAAGCTTATATAATCACACAAACAACTTTGCTCTTTTGACTAACACATTATATAAGTTGAAAACATCATATACAACTTGGCCCTGATAGAACTAGGAATATTACAAAAGATTGGGTAAGAAAATGGGGTTTCTATTAATTTTTGGGAATAGAGAAAGGTAGAAATTATAATATAAAAAGGCTGGGTTTTGGGAGAGAAGGGAGAATGGTGTGGATGACCTAGAGGTCCTCCAGGGGGAGAAGGCAGCTCTACATGGGTAAGATGCATTTTTTATACTATTATCATTCTAAAAGAATGTTTTTTTTAAAATGGTCATTTTCAAACATAAACTAACTTAGAATAATTTTGTTAATTGTTAAGAATGCATGATTACAAGAATACCTAAGGGTCAATATTAACCTAAGTTGATTTTTAAATGGTTCTTCCTCTAAATATTATCAAGCTTTTTTATTTTAATCGGCACATTTCAATATGGCGATTTTAGCTGGCTTTAATCACTTGCTTATATGTTTTGTCTGATCTTTTCTTTCATCATCTGCCTTTCAAGTATTAGGCCCAGTGGCCTGTTACGGTCTCCTGCCACCTCTCTTGGCTCCGTCTTACTGACAGACGTAAATTGCACTCTCTTTCACTACTTTTCAAGCTTCTGAATTCCTACATCCCTACTTACCTGGCGTCTAGATTTGAGAAGTTATCCTCTTACCACAATATTGACACTAGATCACAAGATAGCAGTCTGCTAACAATTCCTCTTCATAGCACTTCCTCCTATTCTACTTCCTTCACAGTAGCCTCTGCCCGCTCCTGGAATCTCCTTCCTCAAGATATCAGGAGTTGCCGCACACTTGGTACCTTTAAGTCACGCTTATACAGTTACCTGTTGTCTAATAATTAATTTTCTCTATTTATTTAATTTTATACTATGTCATTAATCTTTTCCTGTTTTTTTATATATATTGTACATATTATATATTTAATTCGTTAAATTTAGAGTAAATCAAAATACATTATAAATATTAATTGTATTGTATTCATAACTTGTAATCATTTATATATATATATATATATATTGTAATTTAGATTTATGACTATTTTTTGTTTGTATTTTTTTTAAACCTGGTTGAGTGGTAGACAAGGCCTTAAGGCCTTAACTCTGCCAGGTAAAATAAAGCTATTATTATTATTATTATTATTATTATTATTATCTCCGAAAAGGTCGACCCACAGATCTTCTGCCTCGAGGAATGTAGTGAAGAATTTGTTTTGGTATTCTGTGGCGATCCATGCGCTGAATATGGGCTAGCCAATTGTTTCTATATTCTTGGAGGTATTCAGATATAGGTACGATGTTTAACTCTCTGGCTATTGTTGAATTTCTTTGGTGGACTAGAAGGCTATAACCTGCAGTTCGTCGCAGAAATTTCATCTCCGTGGCTGTAATATGACGATCATCCTGAGTTCTGATAGTCCAAGCTTCACTGCCATAACAGATTATGGGTCTAGCGAGAATTTTATAGATTTTCATTCTTGTGTGTCTCTGCACTTTTGATGGTTTAAAAACTTTTCTTTACGTTAGTTATTTTTAATAAACAATGTTAAGATTTGTTTCAATGTGATTATAAGTGAAGTATTCCCACCAAAAACCAAGGCCAACCACTCGGGCCAAAGACCACTAAAACCTTAGAAATCTTTTTTATGCTACGTTATGACTGGGCTTAACTTCCAGTGTAACATGCTCATCTTTTTTTAGTTCAAGTTCTTTGATTAGTTCAGCCAATTTTGATGCCATTTTTTCTTTTTCAACACCGTTCATATGCTGACCATGCTTGGTGTAATAGTCCCTTCTTGAGTTAATATTCATCAGTTTAGTGTTTTAGAATGTCATTAGTCTTTTGTTTAGTTTGTTATTGAAGTTGTTCAGTTCATTGTTGATACATAACCATTGAGCTAAGTCATGCCTGTGTGATGCACTCATTACAATTACATTTGTGTGTTGACATTCGCTCACAAACTTACTTAGGTTATGGATACCTCCACTGGTGTTGTTTTTACTGATATCATTGCTCCTTCCAACTACCACAATTATATCATTTTTATTTAATTCTTTAATGTCTTCTTTTGCTGATTTTGTAATTTTATCTAAAGGTGCTCCAGGATTCACATAGCCTATAACCTGGTGTGAATCTTTTATGTGAAATTTCAAGTTCGCTGCACTTCCTCTAGAGTGACTGTCGCCAATGATCGCTATGTTGTTTTTCCATTTTTGTTGAATATTCACTTTTTTATTTATGGCTTTTTTGAAGTTAACTACTTTATATGTTGAATTTTCTTCTAGGGATTGCAGAACTGAAAATCTATTTGTGAGAACAGGTATTGGTTGTCCACAAATTACTAGATCTTTTGGTGGAGCATTATTTTTTCCATGATGCTTTGTAGTTACTTTATTCCACATTTCATCATTTTGGAGGTTATGCCTAGGTGTTAAGTTACTTGGGTTATTATATATATATATATATAATTTTGTATTATTTTGACTATTTAACTCATGCCCCAAATGGGACTCAATGACCAATCACGTTTCAATGATTTCTGTTTTACAACCAATCAGAGTCGTGTTTCACAAAATATTTATCTGTGTTATAATTACCATATTAAAGAAGGCTCCTCCTTTTTAATATTCTGAAGAGGTCTGACCATTATTTTGCAGTGACTGAGCCTGTGAGGAATACGGCTACCAGATTGTATATATAGTGCATGAATGTCAACACATGTCGCATGCGGGAGTTAATATAAAAACATTTGTAGCAATTGATTATACCACCAAAAAAATTAACCACTGTTTGCACTTTCTTAAATGTATTTTTTCCCAGGTAACAATCCAGAAAAATATAATTGTCATGCTACATCAGAAATGAATTAATATACAGTGTGATGTGTTTCATTTTTTCTCCACTAGATAGCATTTTTACAATATTGCGTTTCTTTGGCAATAAATAGTATGATCTGGTTGCAGTGATAAACAAAAGAGGCAGATGAAGCGTACCTATCGCTTCTCATTTGTTTTCAAACATTGCCATTTACATTAAATATATAAATATTTTAAAATAACTATAGTTAAATAATGATTTGTGAGTAAACAGCTTAATTTTATTCGTTAAATAGTCCTAACAAATGCCACTCTTGATTTCCATATTCTGTAGATAAATTCACTCCTCACTTCGTGAGTCGTGAATTTATCGATAATTTGGAAATCACTTGTGGCATTACTTATGACTATTTAACTCATGCCCCAAATGGGAGTCAATGACCAATCACGTTTCAATGATTTCTGTTTTACAACCAATCAGAATCGTGTTTCACCAAATATTTATCAGTGTTATGATTACCATATTAAAGAAAGCTCCTCCTTACAATATTGCGTTCCTTTGGCAATAAATAGTATGATCTGGTTGCAGTGATAAACAAATGAAGCAGTAGAAGCGTACCTATCGTTTCTCATTTGTTTTCAAACATCGCCGTTTACATTAAATATATAAATATTTTAAAATAACTATAGTTAAATAATGATTTGTGAGTAAACAGCTTAATTTTATTCGTTAAATAGTCCTAACAAATGCCACTCTTGATTTCCAAATTCTCTAGATAAATTCACTCCTCACTTCGTGAGTCGTGAATTTATCGATAATTTGGAAATCACTCGTGGCATTACTTATGATAATCTCCATGGCAGATTTTAGTTCGTTCCTAAGATTTTCTTTTTCGTTTTTGTGTTTACACATATTTTGCACTCTCTGTTGGCTTCTTCTTCGCAGAATAATGTGGTAGGAATTGGCGTAATTATTTCCACGTCCGCCATATTTGATTTACTTCTCAAAAGAGTGAATATAAGATGAATATGACCAATAAATTGCTACAATATGCTCTTCCACATATAAATGGCCAAATATGTATAAATATGACTGAAAAAGTACTTTAATTTTAAGTTTTTTAATAAAAAGTATTTATGTATATTTAGGAAACATATCAGTTTTACCAAAAATATATGCAATATCATAAAAATCCTATCCCTAGTAATAACATTCCTTACTATTTTGCAACTATTCTTTAAACATGTCTTATAAATGATTTTTAAATATTCCCTCTTTCTACTCTTTGATAACCTGGTGGTTTCCCGTCTAATAATACATAATTTTTCTAAATTTTCTTCATTTGACTTGTGTAGCCAATTTATTTTTGCTTGCTTTCTTTCCTTTACAATGTTGGCACATTCCTCATCAAACCACTTCTTGTTTTTCCCCTTTTTATGAATAACATACACCTTCTGATGCTGACAATTTAATAGTATCTCTTATAGCCTGCCATTTTTATTTATATCAGTTTCTTCTTCAGTTGCCACATTGTCATTTGAATATTCCAGTATCTTAAATCTACAATATTTGCCTAATTATATAAATATTTAAAAATTGTGTAAAATGTTTATAGAATCATTCCAAAATGTTCATAATAGTATGAAACATTATTACAAATGATCAAAGTGTGTAGGGCAACAGTGAGATAAGAATGTATGGGAAATCATGAACGACAAATACTAGACTTGAGCCAAATGTTTTTTTAGAATTAAGTATTTATTTGTCTCAAGCCTAGTATTTGTCGCTCATGATTTTCCATACAACATTCTTATGCCACTGTTGCACTACTCACTTTTACCATTTGTAATAACTATTGCTAAGAATTTTATGGCCTAAAAACCACCAAAATATGCAAAAAAATGCAGTTATGACCTAAAATTTACAAAAATATGCACTGTAACATAAAAAATCTGACCTAATAATATTATAATTATGTAATTTTTCAGTTGTAAAATCAAGTAATAAATCAGTTTGTGACAATTAACTATTTATATTTAATTAATGTTGGGAAGTAAACATTATGAGGTATAATCATTAAAATTCATCGGAGAACATATTGTTTAAACAACTCACCTCATAGGATTCATGCTTCCATGATATCGCGAACATGACTATGTTTGAAATCGCGATATCATGGAAGCATGAATCCTATGAGGTGAGTTGTTTAAACAATATGTTCTCCGATGAATTAACTATTTATTTAAGAATAATATGCAAATGAGAAGCTAACTAAAGTGTGGAATTTGTTATTGTAGCAAGTTTTTTATTTTATTAAATTTGTCAATAGCTACCTGCTTGTTGTGAGACAATATATAAATATTTGCTCAGATATATACGTAGGGAAAAAGTCCATACTGTGAATTGAAGCTAAATAGGAGAGTGAGATAGATTTTACAAGAAACAAAGCTCTGAGAAATTTAACTCAAATGAACACGGAAGGAAGAAATTGTATGATAAAAATTCTTTAATTCTCAAAAGAGTGAAAATATGATGAATATGAGCAATAAATTGCTATAATGTGCTCTGTCATATATAAATGGCCAAATATGCATAAATATGACTTAACCAATTACTTTAATTCAATTAGTTTTTTTAATAAAAAGCATTTATGTATATTTAATAAACATATCAGTCTTCCCAAAAAATATATGCTATATCATAAAAATCCTAGCCCTAGTAATAATGTTTCTTACTATTTTAAACATTTTGCAACTATTCTTTAAACATGCTTTATGATTTTTAAATATTTAGGCCCAAGTGAATGACATACTATACCATATTCCAAAGGACTTGATAGAGGACGAAGGGTTTTCTTTCACCCTCTACCTACCGTAATATGCGGGGTGGAGGGATGGTGTTAAGTCATCTGTTGTTCAGTACTGACAGTAAAAAAAAATGTATCTTCCTCTCGATACATTATGCCCAGCGTGGATAGTTTTTATATCTTTCTTTCGGAATATTCAGTTAAAATGTACATAGTTTATTTAGTGTTTAGTTATTTTCGATAGTTACAGGAACCAAAATATTTAAACTTTGGTTTATTATAGTGTATATATGAAAATATATAAAACTGTCATTCTCCCAGTTATTATACTTTATTCCAAGCATGACACGTCTAGAAGACCTTGACCTACAAGTCGGCGGCTGGCCTCACATCCACACGTGTTAATCACAGATATAGACGATCATCTAGCCAGTGTAGGGGTTACCTGTGGTCAGCATGTCGGGTCCCCTCCGTTATAGCTGGTCTTCTCAACTGGAGAGTCGCTACTTATTATAGCTTCCCAAATGCCTCAAGATGCTGGGTGGGCACTGGTCCCACACTGACCGAAATTCCATGAGAAAATTTCTTCCCCATGGGGACTCGAACCAGCACAAGTCCTGTAACTCTGCACCAAGGCTTCTTGCCTTAACCTCTCGGCTACAGCGCGGGACATTCTCC
Source organism: Diploptera punctata (assembly GCA_030220185.1). NCBI lineage: Eukaryota > Metazoa > Arthropoda > Insecta > Blattodea > Blaberidae > Diploptera > Diploptera punctata. Next base: position 231,577 of record JASPKZ010007873.1, read on the forward strand.
CAGTTATATGGATCCAAAACATGGACTGTTACTTTTAGAGGAGGAAATATTATGAGAATTTGAGAATAAAGTTCTTAGGAAAATGTTTGGGCCAAAGAGAGAATGCAGAAGATTGCATAACAATGAGCTATACAATCTTTATGGGAAAGCAGATATAATAAGAATATGTAAGTCTCATAGATTGCAATGTGCAGGACATGTGACATGAATGGGGAATGAAGGAGGGGCATGGAAACTGCTATAGGAGAACTAGAGGGAAAGATTCCAGTAGGCAGACCAAGAATGAGATGGGAGAATAGCCTAACATTAACAATGATTTGATGGAAATAGACTATACAGGGATGACTGTTTTAAAACTTTAGCTCAGGACAGGGGTGTATGGAGAGCTTATGTTCGCGCGGCGATGAGCCTATCTCTCTGATAGTGTCAGTGAGTTAGTTTATATCTAATATATAAAAATGAATGTTTGTTTGTTTGTATGTTTGTTCATACTTTATGCACGGCCATACCATTGATCCGATTACAATGGGGTTTTTTTTTGCAAAATGTTCAGGAGATTCTCGGGATGGGCGTAGGCTATCAGAGAGTTATGATATTCAATCCCTTCTTCTTCTTCCTTCCAAGTATTAGGCCAAGGCCTGTTACGATCCTATAGAAAATTTTCCCTCCAGCGTTTCATAGGACGGTCCAGTGATCTTCGTCCTCTTGGTATATAATTATAAACAGCTTTGGGGATCCTATTTGAACTCATTCTTTCAAGATGGGTTTCCAATTTAGTTGATACTGTTTAATATATTCCAAAATTGGCGTAGTCTTCAATTCTTTTAAGATATCGGTGTTCCTTTTCCTTCACACCTAAAAATCACCCTTTGTAGTGAAAAATGTGAAATAAAGCCCATATTTGACGCTTAAATGGCTTATGCTGCCTAAACCGTAACAAATACACCTAATTAATGTACACAGAACTGAATATCTCAAAAAACTCTACAAAAATGTTCACGACAGCATATGTTTATCTTCTTTGGATAACTCAATTAACCATTTTTGTCTTTCATTGATGCCAAGAAGATCAGGATAAGCAGGTTCCCAGGCAAGCATAACAGCGCACGACTGGTGGTAAAAACACATTAACATTTATTTAGGAGTAGCAGTGTACGCCGGGTATTAGCTAGTATATATGTATATATACAGGGTGTTAATGAATAACACCGACAAACTTTCAGGTATTTTAGAAGAGAGTCAGACGATCAATTTGATATAAGGAACTTGGGGTGTGTGAAACAAAATTTTGAAGTTATATGACTTTTTGTAAACTGGACGTTTGTACTCATTATTCAACAATGAAGCAAACTATGAATATGGTTTGTTTTGGTAATACTTCAGTTCTGATCAAATAGTAGGATAACCCTAGTTTTAATTGCAAATATAGCAGAATTTTCAAAATTTTGAGCCATGTTTTTATGGACATTTTGTCTTTCGGTGAGAGTCAGTGCACCACTGACAGTCTGTATTTCGTGCTCTGTCTTGCAATCATACTTTCTACATGTTTGGTAGTTCAGACGTCATTCGCAGTAATAGCTCAGTGGGTAGTATGCTTAACCCATTGGAGACACGTTAAAAGCGCCTAGCATGTTCACTGGGAACCCATTTAAATCTCCTCACCGCTACTCCGGCTGCACTGGACTTTAAATCAGAATACAAAATACACATACTGTGTTCTATCACTTATGTTTTCAGATATTTTGTTTACTCCTGAATTTCTTTTAGTATCTTGTACTTTTACGAATAGCAAAGGAATGTGGCCTACCTGCTACCCTCTGTTGTGCATTGTAAACCGTTATGTTTTGTTATTTTCAAGGCTGTGAAAGTTGACAAACATTTCAAAAACCATCTTTTTGTAACAGTTCTCGGACATTGCCTTGAAAGTAAAACACAAATCATATGTTCAAACAAGACCGAAAAAAATAACTAACGCAATATAATACTGTACATAATAAAAATAAATATATGAAATATAAATAAGCATAGACCTATACATTATAAAATCAGGAAAAGTTCTTCGTATATTCTTTAATTATCTTAGTTATATATCGACCTGTAAATTATAAAATACTATAGATAAAAACTGGACGAAACTGACCTAATATTTCTACCATCAGTAGCATGCACGGTTACGTTGTCACTGTATATTATTTCATCGTTCGAATCTTCGTTCCATGATAATTCACTACAATCACTGTCACATAACATTTCATCCACTACTTCACTTAGTTTCTCAATAGCAATACGATCTCTCCTATTTACGGACATATTGCAAAAAAAAATTACAGCTATGAATTTGAACAAATAAACACTGAATTTATATTCACTTATATTTTACCGTAATGAATGCCTACAGCTATAGTCTACTATTCTATAAATAATAACTAAAATAAACTATACAATACACTAGGCCTATACATATTTACTTTACATAAACAAACAACAAATTTTACTGATGGTGAATCGAAAATTTAAACCACTAAAAAAACCTAAATTCTTAAAGTGGGGGTTATAACACAACAACGAGTGTAGGTCGTGGAGGAGCTCTTTGGACTTTCTACCTGCTCACGAGGGAGACTCGTTAAAAGTCTCCAATGGGTTAACACTGAATGTTATAATGCCGGGTTCAAATCTCTCTTCTTGATTTATTTAATTTAATTTAATTTTTTTTATTCAGAGGAGGATATTGCATATGTAGTCACGTAATTGACTTTCTGGTACTCTGTTTAAACATAAGTATTTATTTCGAATTAAACAAATTGCATGATTTGTTTACATGAAATGCACAAGTAAACATCATTTTTAAAATTCTGTACATTTAGTCTGTTCATACCAACTGCTTATGTGCATGCCCATGATACTAATGACTGATACCAGTCTGTTTTACTATTGCTTTGAATCATGTAGGAGCAACATGGTTTACATTGACGTGATAATTATGGCTAATGTTTATGCATTCAATGAATTAGCAGTTATGCATTATGTTTATGGTGAGGTAAGAGGAAATGTGCATGCAGCTGCACAAATGTACAGAGAAAAATATCCTGGCACATTCTCATCATTCAACTTTCCAAACTGGATTCCGGTGCAAGACGAACTTGTACCTTGGATTTCGAAGAAGAGGTTTTCTACAGAATTCGAGAGAATTCTTCTACCAGTACACGAGTAATTGTAGGTGTCATGCGTACAAACTATATCAGCGTAAGGCAAGTCTTGAAGGAAAGAGGCCTACACCCCTTTCAATTTTTTGAAGGCCCAATGCTTGACACAGTTATACTTCGGACCTCGCATGCAGTTTTGTACCTGGGTCTCTGAGCGGCTGATTTCTTTTCAAAAGTGATTTTTACCAATGAGGATTATATTACAAGGGAAGGGGTTATTCTAAACCAGAGGAATAACCATATTTGTGACATGAACATCCATTTCCCACTGTAGATAGATGCTATCAACAGAGGTTTGCCATTAACATATGGACTGGTATAATTTCAAATTACATCATTGGTCCCTATCTTCTGCCCCATGGTTAAATGGCCATGTGTACAAACAATTTTTGATACACATGCTTCCTGTATTCCTGGAAGAAGTCCATCTTGACATCCGACGCCAGATGTTGATCCAACACAGCGGAGCTCCTTCTAACTTTGACAGGAATGTAAGGAATCTTCTGGATAATATCTTCCCTGGACGTTGGATTAGTTGCAGCGGTCCTGTAGCGTGGCCTCCACGCTGATCTTACTCTTCCAGATTGTTTCATATGGGGACACCTTAAGAGTCTTGTGTATCAGACTCCAGTTGACTCAGATGAGGAGTTATGGGCAAGAATTTTGGCTGTCTGTGATGAAATCAGGAATCTTCGAAGGAGTGCGAGCATAATTTCTGTGCAGATGCAATTTGTGCTTACTCCATCAAAGTCAACATTTTGAATAGTACCTATCATCTGTTTTTGAATCAAACATGAGTAAAGAGATTTTATTTTTCTGTATGTTTAAATCATGCCTCCTTTACTAGGTGTACTGTAATATAATACAAGTTGGTTTCCATTTATTATTATCATCATTATTATCATTATTATTATTATTATCATTATTGTTATTATTATTCCTGAATGTTAACATATTTACTGTAAAATGAGGTATGAATAACTAATTTGATTTTCTTCCATTGTGAAGTCAAACAACATTGGGTCTCAATTTAATTATTAATTAATTTTGCTATGCCTTTCCTACATGTTTGTACTAAGCTTCGTGTCATAAGACTTGATGCTACATCCATACAATATTATTTTAACCTGAAGTAATAGTTACACTAATGCATTAACAGCCTTGTTATTTTGACTGTCAGAAACATGTAATTTTCGCCTACAAATACTTACTATAGTTAGCTAGTGTGCTATTCAGTATTCCTTCTTTTACACTAGTAGAGAATATTGTCATTTATTATTTTCATGCATCATACTAAAAGAAATTATACAGTATTTTGTACTATATTTCAAAACATCTTACACAAGAAAGAAAAAACATAAAATAAATAATCAATTGAGTTGGTGTTTACTTGATGAAAATCCATATTTATTAATTAATTAAAAATAAAACATAGTTTTATTTGATTTTCATATTTATTATATAATTCAGTGACAGCTGTTTCGGTACACTGTACTTTCTTCAGACATGTTAACATGTTGTGTTGGAACACAATTCATAATTTGTTAACTTGTCTGAAGAAGGTACAGTGTACCAAAACAGCTGTCACTGAATTATATAATATATATGAAAATCAAATAAAACTACGTGTTTTATTTTTAATTAATTAATGCATAAAATAAATAAAAGGTCAACATGTCTGAGGTTTGAACCTTGAATCTCACTTTCCAAACGAACAATATTTTATACCCGGCACATTAGCACTGACCTAAATGGTCCCAGGAGGTAAACCCACAAAAGAGGGCTGTACAATGCAACAGCATATCTATGAAATCTTTCAAATATTGTCAGTGGCATACTGGCTCCTAACACATTTAAGATTATAACGTGCAAATTTGAACTTCTAGACTACAAGTTGCATATCCCAAATTGTTTATCTAAAACTCCTCTACAATACCTGAAAGTTTGTCGAGGTTATTCATTAACACTATATATATATATATATATCTCCATCCATAGTAATTCTGCCTGAAGGCAGTTCCTTCACTGCAATCATAGCATTTTCATGCTATACTTGCAGCTTTACTAGGGAATTGTACTACTACTAATAAGCAGCAATGATCTAAGCATTGCCCAGTGTGCCATGTTTGTAACCAGTTGCAGCTCTATGGTGGCCAATACCTTTGTGGTTATCGGTATGGGGTTTAAAAACTTGACCATCTGTGTTAGCGGAATTTAAAGTTTAGGTATAAGCTGATAAAAATATGGTGAAGCGAGGTGTCATCTCACTAGAGTAGGGCATCATAGACTGTATGACTGACAAGCAGAGAGTCCGAAAGCCAGCCGCACAGAATGAGCCATGCTACTTTAGCTGTTGTACAGCACTAGCCTCATTAATTGGTCCTTCAAGTGTCTGGGATAGGAAGTATGTTTCGGTGAACAGAACATTGTTGTAGCATATGCTATTATGCACAATTGGATTAGAATGATTTATTATTACATGTTACATTGTTTTCAATTGATGTCGCAATATATGGCATCTGTGCCAGGTCGTGAAGCCTGGCTATCCTCGTGTACATTGGAGCCGAATATACGATTTTAAGGGCTTTATTTTGTATGACTTGAACTTTTCTCTTATGGCATGCTGCGAGGATACTCCATGCTTCACTTCCATACAACAACATGCTGCGGATCACAACTTTATATATAGTGTAAGTTTGATCCGTGTCGATAAGGTAGGTGACTTGAAAAATGGATATAAAAGTGCAATTGCAGCATTTGCTTTTTGAATGATATGCCGAATATGAATTTTGAACATAAGCCTGGAGTCCAAATGGACGCCAAGACACTTGACTGAAGCTTCAAAGCGGAGTTGTTGAGCTCCCAGGGTGAGTTGTACAGGAGGTCGTCTGTAGGTTCATGCAAACAAGATGGCTTGCATCTTGTTCGCATTGAGTCGAATATTCCACAGACGACACCAGGAATAAATGGAGTAAAGGGCTGATTGGAGTATGTGGATATGGTTTGGAAGTGTACTGATTTTAATTTGATGAAACACGCAAGTGTCATCTGCGAGGGATGCTGTATGGATGTGGTTAAAGGTGGGAAAATCTGACACATAGAGTGTGTACAGAAGTGGAGAGAGAACTGCTCCCTGAGGAACTCCCACTAAGAGAGGCTTACAGTATGAATTATACCCACTAACCGACACATAAAATTGTCGGTTAGTTAGATATTTTGCAATAAGTTCAATTAATGGAGCCGAAATATTGAATTTGATTAATTTGTGTAATAATCCATTTATCCAAGTAGTGTCGAAAGCTTTCTCAATGTCAAGAAAAATTACGGTAGTGCACTTCTTGGAGTTGAATCCCGTAACAATCCAATCAATCATTCTAGCAAGTTGAAGCGGAGTGCTATGTGCTTTTCTAAAACCAAACTGATAATTGGGAATCAATGCTCGTGCCGAGACTTCAGTTTTGTGTCATGCCAAAATTAGTTTCTCCAGTATCTTGCTCAGCACTGGTTGAAGACTGGTTGGTCATAAATTGTTAGGGTTGGTGGGATCTTTACCAGGTTTAGGAATAGTGATAAATCTTGCTTTTTTCCACATTTATGGGAAGTAGTGGAATTTAAAGCAGAGCTTCACTATATAGAGGAGAAGGATTAAGGCTTTTGGCGGTAAATACTTTACTGCTAAATTAGGTATTGGGTCATGACCGGGGGAGCGGTGGGATGGTAGACTATGTATTACGGCTTTCAATTCTGAAAGCTGTATATCAGGAATGGTGTAAGGGATAGGTCTCTCAAGAAATTCACTAACTGTTTGATGCACCTCAGCCTCATGAGCTGGTGTTGTAAGCTCATATGGACAGAACCGCTCCGATAGGTTGTCTGCAAGAAATTGAGCTTTCACTTGAGGGTGATGAGCCCAATTCCATGATGGTATATTGCAGATGGTGGTGGTGGAGCTCGGTTATCTTTAATTACTTTTATTATCTTCCAAGGGGTAGCTTTTTCATCTGAGAAATGCTGAAGAGATCTATCCCATCCAGCATTTCTCAGTTCTTGTAATCGGTTCCGTACCAAATGAGCATATCGATTGTATAACTGTCTGTGTTGGGGAGTGCCAAAAGTATGATACCATTTAAGGTATCGTCGTTTTAGAAATATATAATTTTGTAATGTTGGGTCATGTTGTGGTCATGCAGTGTGATTTGTTCGTGTTGACAGTGTAATGGCTGTTTTAATAGTGGCCTGTAAATTGAGGACGAAGTGTTCAAGTTGTTCTGTAGACTGGACAGATAGTGTAGGCTTATCTCATTAGTTAAGCATGTCAGTGTGATTCTGCCGGTCTATGTTATCCTGATGGATACGTATAGGGGAACTTTAAAGAAATGCAGGTGATATTTTAAAGAGTACAGGTATGTGGTCAGAGTGTAGTGCATCTGTAACAGTAGTGACGTGAGGCGAGATAGGGACATTCTTCGTTAGTGCTATGTCGAAAATACTAGTTGTGATTCCATAAGCTGTGTGTCTGTAGCATGTTGGTTCCCTGGAGGCAGAGATTTCTATATTGTGATGATGGCAATAATTTAGAAGCAAGGTACCTGAAGGGTTTGAGACACGACAGTTCCAGAAGCGATGTTTTGCATTAAAGTCTCCCGCTAGCAAATAACTAGGGGAGATAGATGAGGGGAGGTTATTTAGGTTGTGTCTCGTAAGTAGACAAAGCGGTGATATGTAAATCGATGCTTTGAAAATGGTTTCGCGGAGAGAAATGGGCAGAAGTATTCCAGTGGCTTCAATAAATTGAAGCCTGGGTATTTAGGCTACTCTATGGCCAATGGTTTGTTTGATGCAAATAGTAGTGCCCCCTTGGGGACCATATTTGAGGTCATTTCGATATATTCTATAATTTGGAATTTTGAATCGGATATTAGGTTTTAAATGAGTTTCATTTAGAAGAATAATGTCAATATCTCTTGTTTGTGTAAATGTAATTAGCTCTTGAATCTGTTTGGTAACACCATTGGCATTAAAAGCCGTGACATTGAGATAGCTTCCACGATAGAACCTATCCATTATTGCTGAAACATATTTGGGCTATGGAGACCAGGTACATCATCTTCTCCATAGGGGATTTAATACCAGAAAGGATTTTCTGGAGATCCCTTGCTGTCCCTGGTCTGAGGTGGAGATTTGAATGTTTTACCCCGTCTGACCCCTAGTAGTGCTTGTTGTGTTTTTACATGCCTGTACAAGGTTTGGAGTGACTATTTGGCTAAAAGTACGGTTTGGATCTATGGGCTTAGCATGGAAAGTTTTAGGTTGTGGTTTTTGATTTGGTTGAGTTTTAGTTTTGTTTAGGAAAGCAGTTTGAGCTGCTTGATATGCAGGGCATTGTCTATAGGAAGCAGGTTGTCCTCAGCACCACAGTTTGCACATTTAAGTAATTTCTTGTTTGTAAGTGCTACCGTTTTAATTGGACAGTTTTGATGATTATGTTCTTTTGAGCATTTTGCACAAAGTGGTGTGAGGTGGCACTCTGCGAAGGTATGTTGGAACCTTTGGCACCCGAAGCACTGCTTGAGGTCAGATCAAGGTTGATAGGGCTCAACAGCTACTGTTGTGCACATGAGATGCTGTAGATTGAATATTTCTTTGCTAAGTCATTGTTGTCCAACTCTTAGATGAATAAGGGAAGTTTGATAGTTTTATCATTATCTTTTTGGGATATCTGCCCTATGGACTTGATAGGGTAGTTGAGATTTATTAGTTCTTCGTGGATTTCTTCTACAGATGTCTCTGCAGGCAATCTCTTTAACACTGCTTTCAGTGGAAGTTCTTGTTTAAAGACATATGTGAAGTATTCTTTTCCAGTGTTTTGAAAGAATTCTCTAACAATTTTGAAGTCTTTCACCATAGCAGTGTAGTATCTTAGACCTTCTGGAGTGTTGACCACTTTTAGATCACCTTGTAATTTTGATTGAATTTCTCGGTTTATGCGGAAAAGGTCACTCCGATCAGGTACCATTATTGGTGGTGGTCTAGGACCGTTTTTGGTGGTCAACACCAAAGAAGGTGCGTTATTGGTTGTAGCTTATGTTTGAGCCCTATTGACATTTGAAGGACCAGGGGTCGGAGCCTGTGGTTCAGCAGTATGTGTCATTTGCTAGAACAGGAAATTTATTTTGCACCGATACTGCTGAAACCACTTCATTAGAGTCAACCATACAGCTTGGTTTTGGTTCAGATTTTGTATTTTTGTTTTGTTTTTCTTTCAATTGGGCTGAAGGCAACACTGTTGGCTCTGGCCAAGCGTCTACTGATTCAAAGAATCATGACGTTTGAAATTCCACAGCCACAGTTTTCACCTCAGCTAATATGTTTCTCAAGTACTCTTTCTTAGAGTTAAAAGTATGGCTATAGTGTTTTATTTGATTTACACAATGTACGGTTAACTCGTATGCGAGTTCAGTACTCTCAAACTTAGGATATGTGTTTAAATAGTTATTGATAAGGACAAAGACTCCTTGTATTTCTCTTTTGAGATCGTCACATTTAGTGTTAACAAAGTTTGGACCTCTAAAGATCTCTTCCATTCTGTAATATGTGTTCTCCCATACTTTGAGAGTACTAGGCTCCTCTGAAATTTCCATATTTATATCAGTACTTACATGTGTGTTGGCATTTGTCATGTTGGCGGTTGCCATGGTGTTTGGGAGACCCAAGGCTTAGTTCCTGGCACTTATCATGACACTAAACATAAATACCAATTAACACTGGCCTAAAATATTATTCACAGTTATTAGAGTTAATATTACAGTGGTTAAACCACTACCGACAAACCACAAGTTGAGCAACACTTCACAGTACATGAGGGTTGCCCGGGATTGGCAAGCAAGCTGCACCCCGATGTGCTGTGGCACACTCGTACAACACTTTACAATAAGCACACTTATTAGTAGTATCACAGCTGTTCACAAGTAGGAAGTATTCGCAGGCCGGAGCCGATGGATCTCGATGAGTAAGCAGAACACTTGTTGTCGACTTTGCTCAGTGTGGTTCCAAAGAAGAATAACAATGCACTGCGATTTTAATATAATAATTATTTAAACTGATAAAGTAGTGAAAATAAATTAAATTAAAATTTTATACTTATTTATAAATTCGGGAGTTATGAACACGTAAGTGTGCATACAAACAGAGAGAAGAAAAAAAAAATTGCAGGTATAAGCAATAAAAATAATTATAAATATACCTTGTTCAGTTGTCTTCAGTAGGCTGGGTGACATGGGGGATGTAAAATTACTTACAAATCGAGAGAGGGATGTGGGAGAGAGAGAGAATTTAATAAATAAATAGTAAATATAATAATGTAGGGCTATATTTTCATAACTGTGAATACTGACTTTTTTGCAACACTTCCCATTTCTGGCTGCTAGTGGAGTGAGTGAAGAGGGGAACTCTATCAACTCATTTGAAATAGACCATAGACTTGAACCAAATATTTTTTTCAATTGTTACGTATTTATCTGGCTATAATTTAGTATTTGTCACTCACGATTTTGCACACAACATTCTTATGTCACTGTTGCACTACACACTTTTACCAATTGCAATAATGTTTCTTATTATTTTAAACATTTTTTAAACTATTCTTTAAACTTTACTTACAATTTTATATATTTAGACTCAAGTTTCCAATACGCACCACAATTTTAAAATACCTTACACAGATTCTATTTATTTTACTTTCATGGATTATTTTTTAACATTATCACTTAAAACATATTTTAAATATTTCCCAATTATTGTTTGATTATATTTTAATGGGATATTTAACTGTTCATACAGTTTGGTGTAGCAGCCACATTGTTTTTCAAGCCATTTTATTTCCTTGCTCAAATGCAGCCAACATATACTTCAGAACTTACTGTTTAAATTATCTATTTTTGGGCATTGATTTAAATGACATTCTGTTTCATACTTTTACATGTTAGAGTACTTAAATTGCATTGGGTTAGCTGTTAGGTTATTTTAATACTTAAAATAATATATATAAATTATACAAACAATGTTGTGTATGTAGGCAGCATTGCATGATTAAAATTTATATCCACTTCCATCTGTTGATGCATGTGTGTGATGTCTGCTTGGACTTAGGAAAATTTTAGTGACAGGTGTTGGAAACTTCGGGAAATATTCGGGAAGTGCAATTTGCTGGACACCATCTATGCAGATGTAACCTTAGAGAAACTGCTTCTTGAAAACCATAATAGTTTGCCACTGTAGTTACAGCTTATCGGGCACCAACAATTTTTCCTCTTTGAAATTCACTCAGGTCAGACATCATAAGCTTGGTTCCACAACTTGTGCAGTTAAATATAGTAATACAGGGAATCCATTTTAAGCGGAAACCTTTTTACAGCATTGCAGCGGTTCTCACTTTGCCCGCTATTGTGATTTTGCACCAGTGGGGAGTGTGTTCCTTTACTATTGGCAAATGACAGATAGAAGCTACTTACTTACTTACTTGCACTACCAAACCCATAGGTTCATGGCCACATGGACATAAGCTCTCCATACTTCCCTATCCTGAGCTAATGTTTTCCAGTCATTTCCTGTATAATCTACTTCCCTCAAATCATAGTTAATGTTATTCTCCCACCTCATTCTTGGTCTACGAACTGGGTGTTTTCCCTCTGGCTTTCCTACAAGAAGCTTCCATGCAAGTCTTTCATTCCCCATATGTGCAACATGTCCTGCCCATCGCAGTCTACGAGACTTAACTGTTCTTATTATATCTGGCTTCCTATAAAGACCATGTAGTTCATTGTTATGTAATCTTCTCCATTCACCTGTCTGTTCATCTCTCTTTGGTCCAAAAATTTTCCTAAGTACTTTATTCTCAAATACTTTTAATCTCCTTTCCTCTCTTAAAGTAAGAGTCCATGTTTCGCACCTACACATAGAGGTTTATTACTCACCATTTATTTGAGATTTTATTTGATAAATTTCAGCAGTCTGCTTGTGGCGGCAGAATGATGTGAGGTTTCCTCTTAAAATGGATTCCCTGTAGATTTAGACCTTCTGCACAATATTTTAGAAGCTTGAATCCAAATTTAGCACAATTATTTATTGTATGGCAACAACAATTGGCTATGATTGTTCGCATTTCCTTCTATTTATTTAGTAAAGATGGAATTATATATACCGAAATTAACTGAAGCATTGTTTAGACTTAAATTGTTTTCCAACAATATTGATTTAAAGTGTACAGGGACAGAACTAAGTAAGTCACGTTTTCCTTGAAATCTAGAAAACATACTTTCAGTTGTGCAACATCCGTACTTCCTTAATTGCATGACAAACTTTGGAGGTAAATGTTCTTCTTGGTCCTTCCGTAAAGCTGGGGTTCCACAGGGTTCGGTACTTGGACCTTTGCTTTTTTCAATCTACATAAATGACATATCTAACTCCCTAAAGCATTGCAAACATAATTTATTTGCAGACGACATGCAAATCTACATCCACACAGACAAATATTCACTAAATGACGCTGTTGCCAAAATTAACGAGGATCTTGACTCACTAATGACTTGGACAGTTAAATATGGACTGCAATTAAATCCTACAAAGTCTCAATCAATCATTATGGGTCATCAGAGACTATTATCTACAATTAACCTAAACACAGTTTCGCATGTGTCACTAAACGGAGTTCAAATCCCTTATAGTGAGACAGTAAAAATTCTAGGAGTATTTATTGACAAAAACTTAAATTGGAATACACAAATAAACCATACATGCGAAACAGTCTTCTCAATAATACATTCATTAAATCGTGTACGAAATTGTTTGCCATTCACCCTTAGGAAAATGTTAGTAGAAACACTTGCAATGCCCCATTTTGATTATTGTGACACTCTTTTTACAGACTTAAATATTATTTCCACTCAAAGACTTCAACGTGTTCATAATTCTTGCGCACGTTTTATTTGTGGTATCCGCAAATTTGACCATGTTACACCGTCCCTGGAACAATTATCGTGGTTTCGTCTAAGAGATCGTAGAACTGTCCATTCCCTATCCCTTCTCTATAAAATACTTCACACATCATCGCCTAATTATTTATCACGCCGCTTCATCAGACTATCCGACACACATAATTTTGACACTCGATCCCATCAGGACATTGTCCTTTATATCCCGCCTCATCACACTGTATATTATTCATTATCTTTTACGGTGTCACTTACCAAAACATGGAATTCCCTTCCGCCCTATGTCAGAGACTGTCAAACTATAACATCCTTCAAAAACAAACTAAAGAATTATTTAATAACAAACTAACTTATACACCTCACTGATAGTATTCTTTTAGCAATATTAATATATTTAATTATTTATTTAAATAATATTAAGAATAACAAATATTTTTACTTGTTTTGTTTTAAATATTATATAATCGTAAAATTAGTTTTTTATATCTCATTATTTTCCTGTTTTTTATATACACTAGACAGGGACAATTTAATATGTCTTGCTTGTATACATTTTATTATTAGTTTTAGTCTTAATTTTAACTAATATTAACTGGTTGTATTATAGATCGTAATATGTATATTAGATATTATCTTTTGATCAAATTTTTACTTAGTGTTTAATATTAGAGTTAATTAAGATTGTTATATTCTTATGTAATATATGTTTGTCCTGGTGAGTGGAAGAGAAGGCCACATGGCCTTAACTCCACCAGGCTAAATAAATCTAAATCTAAATCCATGTATAAACTGCATCTTTATGGCCGGTTGTACGAACTTCAGGTTAACTCTCCTGGTAGTCATCTGACACTTAAGGCTACCAGGAGGTTAGAGTCAATATGCATTGTACCAGCTACTTTTAACAGCTAGTTGGTTGCACCGAGCATAACACATTATAATGTTGGTAATAAATTTCAATTTCCCTCATTATGTTGGCTGAATTGTGTATCTGCACATAATTTTTCTTACGTTTTCTTATTTCCCATAGCAAAAATTCGTCTGCTTTCATTATTTATTAATACTGCATCAATGTTTTCAATTCTGATGTCATTAATTTTTATACTATATTTTAGTTTATTTTCAGTATTATAAATTAGTGTAGATGTACATAGTTTTAAATAAATTGGGTTAGTTTCCTTCTTCGTGTTATTCATTTTAGTATGATTTTTATATTCTTCATGTTTGTTTAATATTATAACAATTCAATGTAATTAGGCCTACGCGAAGTTTTAAAAGTTTTGTGAAATATATGTATGGTATAATACACATACACACCAAAATTTAAAAAGTAATGTGATGTTTAATTATATGAAATTCAAACTTCCTCATATTTCTTATAAATAGGTACAGCAAGCCCCCTATTATAAGTACCAAATTTTTAATTTAAGATAATCATTAGATGACTGAAGGCAAGGAAATTGTCTTCTGTTATATGTAAACCTATTTGGTTATTTCAATATTTTTTCAACGTAATCTATGCCTATTTTGTTGGAAATTGACCAATTATAAGAATTTTTTTTATACCTGTAGGCGCACTAAGAAATAAAGCTGCATAAAAATACCTCAGTGTGAATTTCTATTAATTTTAAGTTAGTAATGATTTTTTTGTAATATTGCATTTTTTCCAAAATGAAGTCGCTTTATTAAATTTTTGTTCATTCTGTGTTGAGATCTCTTTACTGTGTTATAATACAGTGAAATTTCTACACACAACTACTCTTTGAAACCAATCATAATTACTTGGAAAGGAACATTATTACTGTGACTATATATTCTGATCCTCTGTAAGATAAATGTCTTACTCCCTGTATTTGCTCATATTATGTAATAAACCTAATGAAGGCTATATTCTTGTCACTGTGTGCCAGAGGGGTAGAATAGTAGTTATTTAAATCCTGTATCCCATTGAATTCTGATAGTACAACAATCACAAATAAAAATATTAACATGTTTCCCTATTTAGGCCTAACTATGTAAGACATTTGTTTTCTAAATTCAGAATCATTCTATGATAGCTATTGATATGAGGGTAGTTTTCAATTTGTACATATTTAAAGGATAGTGAAATTAGTAACAGCAACCTCTGCTCAAATAAATTATCTTAACTGAACACAGTAGTATTAATAATGTGCTTTCAATAAATTATATTCAGATGTTGATATTTTCTTCACATCAATTTTTTTAGCATAGTTCATTTTTTCCATAAAAATCGGGAGTTGACCCATCGTTATAACCCCCAACCTGGAGGACCAGATGATTTTTGTTCAAAGTTTTCTTCCTCTAGGCTTTGACAAACCAACATCTCCCTACAAGACAGCAGTTACCGTATCCTGGTAAGAAGCCCTCACAAAGTACTATCATCTGGGCCAGAATGAACCCTGGTTTTTTAAAGAGGTGTTATTCCTCCATCACCCCCCATTTCTCCTGGCTTGTGACAGGCAGAGTCTAGTTCTCAAAAAATGAGTCTGGTTGGCCAGAAATCCCTATACTATTGTATGGTGCGGAAACATGGACATTAAGCAGAGAGCAAGCACATAAACTATAGGTGACAGATGCAATTTTGGAGGAGGATTTCTAGAAATTCAAAAAGAGACAAAATTAGAAATTACAGAAGTAATGGATGTTCTACAAGTTATTGAAGAAGACTGAAATGGTTTGGTCACATAAATAGAATGTCAGATGACAGGATACCTAAGATGATATTAAATCTTGAAGCGGAGGGCAACAGAAGAAAAGGGATACCAAAAGAAAGTGAATTCAAGGAGTGCATAGGAGTATAGTGTCGAGAGCATAACAGAGAGTGATGCAAAGAATAGGGATTTATGGAGGAGTAAAATTTACAATTGGTTGTAGGAAAACTACTGATTTGTAGAGAAATTCCTAATAAAGAAGAAGAATGTTAACATTTTCCAATTATGGTGTAAAAGTACAGATTGTATTCAGGATGAGGAGATATCCCCTATTAGAAGACCGCTTTTAAAGTAAATTTTTGATGGTCGATTTAAAGACCATCACTGTATGTTTTCTCATTTGTATTCATGATTGATTTCTTTCACAATTTGAACTAACATAATGCAGATAAAACAAATTTGAACATTTATATGTTTTTAACATAATTATATCATCTCAAATTTTCTATCTTATTTTTGACAAATTTGTTATTGATAGAAACTGTAGTCCTTTGTGAAACAACCAATCATAAGACAGTAGATTTCAGATTTTCTTTAGGGACAACCTTCTGAGGAGTAATTTATTGGTACTAGTTATGTACATTTAATAAAAACATATTACTCATACGTTGCTTTATTATAAAAAATTATACAATGGATATTCAACATGCTTATATTATACACAATAAAAGTAAACATCACCTACGTAAAATAAAAATAGATGACATTAATGCTATTTTTCTACATAATATGATGGAACCCAAAGCATGAAAAGTACACCAGGCGGCTTTGGAATACACACATATATTATACAGATCTTCTCTATTGTAATTTAACCTCTCATCTTATAGGTTGGGAGGGAAACTTTGGTGCACACAAGGTTATTGAGGGCCTCCTCCAAGACAGCACAAATATTTATGACAAAATGCACAATTCACTCACATTCATACTAAACCTGGTGAATATGATGATGATCACTGATTCTTTGGGCCTTAAAGTTTCCTAACATTTGTCCTACAGAGAAACCACCAATAAAACCATCACCCAGGAAATCTGTCTCGACTGGGGATCAAACTCAGGCCCTCTGCAAACAAAGCAGCGATGCTAGCCCGAGACCATAGCCATGGTCTATATTACAAATAAAACTTTAATTAAACACTTTTTCTTGCAGATGTATAAATATATTTTAGATAATTTATATGCGTTACAGGTGAATGAATGAATCTTTGGATTTCTAACTACAACAAATAAGTCATGGCATAATAGTGGCTAGAAGGGGAGGGTGCAGCACAGGCATGTGAGAATTTATAATATTTCTGTCTGTACAGTAAAACTACAAATAATTTGACCAATATCATGAGACAAACATTTGATAAATAGAATTACAACCTGACTATTAGGATTGCATTTGTGAATATTATTAATGGCAGTTACCTGGAACGTATTTACTTATTTTCTCACAAGGAAATTTAATTTGCAGTCATCTTTTTTTATGGCAGAATGCGTAATGAAACTTGAAGAGAAAAACATAAACTACTGAATTCTGTTTATATGATTCTAACAAAATGATTATAAAATAGTATATATGTCAATATCCGGCTTGTGATCTGGGGATTAAGTTCCTCGTCCCAAGAGTCAAGGGTTAAAATCTGGCTGAGGTCGATATATTATTAGGATGGATGAATCGTAGAAAACAAAAAGTTCTCTGGGAGGAACTTAAATCCATGGGTTCCGAGTCTGAAGATTTTCAGGCTCGTAATATAATCTCAGCCTAAATTGGAGCAAAATTTAATGGGCCTTTCCCATCCAAGTAAAGGCTTTGTTAAGACTTAATGAAAATTAGCAGCAGAAAACATTATTACAGTAATTAAGACATTTTGTCTGTACATTCTTACCTCTTATGGTTGTATTTGTCGAACATAAGTTTCAAGGTTTCTGAGCCCCATCGTCAGCAATTACAATCTGTAATCACTGATGATGATGATAATAATAATAACAATGCTTTATTTTAGGTGGCAGAGTTAAGGCCATAAGGCCTTCTCTTCTACTCAACCAGCATATAGTAAAATTATACAAAAATTACATACATATTACAATTTTAAGATATTATTAAAATACAGACTAAACAAAATACAATGATGATGTGATATAATACTAACAAAAACATAGAATATAATAAAATGATATAAAATAAAGTAAGTAGCTTCCTAGATAATTATTAATGGGATGCTCTATATAGTTGTTATGCAGTTAATGTTTTCATTATGTCGAACTTAAGGTATCAGTTAATTTGGATTTAAATAATCATAGCGATTGACAGTCCCTGACATGACTGGGAAGTGAGTTCCATGCTCTAGTCATAGATATTATGCAAGATTCAGAGTATAGACATTTCCTGTGCTGTGGTATCAAAAGTAAAGCATCTTGTGATCTTGTTCCTAAATTGAAGAGCTTATTTCCAAAGTGTCTTAAATCCATGAAATACCAAACTCCACAAATCACAATTTTTATTTTAAGGTATTTAATTTTTAAATGGAGTTTTCGTTATAAGTTATGTTTATTTGTAACTACATTGGCAATACTGTCACATACTCTCAAAAATCCTCCACCATAACAATTGGTAGTAAGTAACAGTGTCACTTGACTTGGAGTTAAGACGTTTTGGAAGTAAACATAGTTTAAGGAAAGTTTTAGTAGGAGAAAGTAATATCTAATACTCAAAAAACTATGCAATTTATTAAGTTTTGAAATAGTCCGTCACCGTGGCATATTTGACAGAGTCCCTACCGTCCACTCCAGCGACCCGTGTTCGATTCCTAGTGGGGTAGGGGATTTTAAATCTCCACCTTGGGTCTGGGTGTGTGTCCTGTCCATGTGTCTATATGTGAGAATAAAATAAAGTTAACAAAAAAGGTAAAACAAGAAGGAAAAACATTGTAAACAAAAAAAAAAGATGTTGCTTACACGAACGTATCACAATCTTTCAGAGTTCATTATCAGAAGAGTCATTTACTGCATCTGCTGCACTATTTGAAAATACTTTTTGCCAGAATGGCATTGTATGATGGTGCTGGATAATACCTAACTTCCTTAAAAAATGAATCTTGTACTACCTTAGTTTTGTTGTTATAAAATAATGAATGGAAACAGTCTGCGGTAGAGAGCTCAGAAGTTTTACAAAATCCATCATTGTGATTACATGCCACTTTTGGTATACTAGCGTATTTATGGTGTTTATCTTTGTTTCTGGCCCACTGTGAAGGTACTAGTGCTCTTTTTCTTGCTGTCTGTCCTAAATGACTTACTAGGTCTTCTTCACAACTAGCCATTTGTTATCACTGAAAAATAACAACAACAAAAAAACACCATAGAAAATCATAGCTGACTGTCGTTCGACATGTAACAAGGAGTGCCATAGCAGCCCCCGTGATGAGTCACGTGCTTTGTACCGAATCAGCAGATTGGTCAAATGGATATAAGACATATTGGAAATAAAACAGCTGCGATATAAGACACTTTGGAAATAAACACGATTTTCAAACCGTTTTAACAGGGGATATAAGACACTTAGGAACATAACAATGTATTAATATGATACCTGACGGAATAAAGACTTTTGTCGCATAAAAATAACCAAAATCACGAATTTTGGATTTAAGACACTTTGGAAATAAACTCTTCAATTGTGATGAGCCAATAAATTTTGGAAACGTATTGTTAAATAACTTGGTAAATATGTGTGCAGAATTTGGAATAGTAAGGTATGTGAATGTAAAGTTCTCCTGTTGTTTAGGCGTAGCCATGATAAGGCCTGAAATGAAGGAGACATGTGGTCGTAACGACAGAGATTGATTCCCTTTCAGTTACTCTTACACATTATTTTATTCATGATCACTGCATAAACAAGTTTCATTATTCTCATTATGGATGTATTGGGTCCCTCCATGGTATCTTTACCTTGTCGTGGTGGAGTGGCTTGTGTGCTTAAATGATCCTGAGAGCTATGCCGGCGGTAGCATTGCTGCCGATAGGGTTACCCATGCCGGACTGGTCGAAGGTGATAAGCCAGACGAAAAAAGTACCTTGGGCAAAAGAGTGACAGTCTCTCACCGTAAAAATACAACCGTCAAGAAATGCGGACATGGGTTCAACTGGGATAAAATTTTCCGGAGGTCAAATAGTCCCCCATTCGGTTCTCCGGGCAGGGACTACTTCAGGGAACCCATGCCAAAGGCTCAAACACAGGGACATGTTCCTAGGAACATGGAATGTTAGGACTTTATACAATCGCGGGGCACTAGAGATATTAACGCGGGAATTAGATAAATCACCCTTGGATATAGTCGCTTTACAGGAAGTTAGGTGGCCAGGAGAAGGTAGTCAGGAATCAGGAAGCTTTGCATTATACTATGGGGGTGCAGAAAGACCTGCATTTGGAACAGGTTTTTTAGTCAGAAGGAGGATCCTATCCGCTATCTGAGATATTAAGTTTGTTAGTGATAGGGTATCATACATAATTCTAAAGGGTAAATGACATGATTTTATAATTGTAAATGTACATGCCCCCACAGAAGATAAAGATGACAAGATCAAGGGTGAGTTCTATGAAGAATTAGAATGCTTTTTTGATAGCCTTTCACGATATCATATGAAAATTGTCTTAGGAGATTTTAATGCAAAAGTGGGGCGGGAAGATATATTCAAACCAACAATATATATTCAAACCAACAATAGGCAAATTCAGTCTTCATGAAGATAGTAACGACAACGGGGTTAGATTAGTCACATTTGCCACATCAAAGAATCTCATTCTTAAGAGCACAACATTTCAGCATAAGGATATTCATAAATACACCTGGACGTCCCCAGATGGAGAAACTCGGAACCAGATAGATCATGTATTAGTGGATAAATGCTGGCACAGTAGCATCATCGATGTTAGATTAGTTAGAGGGACAGACTGCAATTCAGATCATCATCTGGTCAGAGTGAAAATCAGACAACGGCTGTCGCTTATGAGAGGAACAAACGCTAAAGATGATTCTGTAAAATTTGAATTAAAAAACTTGAAAAATGATGAAATGCGGCAAGAATACCAAATCAAAATTGCTAATAGATTTGAAGTACTGGAATCTTCAGATGACAATGCAGCAAACGAAGAAGAAACTGAGATAAATAAAGAATGGGAGGCTATAAGAGATACTATTAAATTGTCAGCATCAGAAAGCATTGCTTGTTTAAAAACAAGAAATGGTTTGATGAGGAATGTGCCGACATTGTAAAGAAAAGAAAGCTAGCAAAAATTAAATGGTTACACGAGCCAAATGAGGTAAATTTAGAGCAATTGGGTAGTATTAGATGGGAAACCACCAAGTTACTAAAGAGTAAAAAGAGGGAATATTTGAGAGAGAAGATTAATGATCTTGAAATGAATGCAAAAAATAGGAACATTAGAGAATTATATCAGGGAATTAGTATAGAGAAGAAAGGGTTTCAGGCTAGAACAAACATAATTCGGAATGAAAATGGGGATATGATTGCAGATTCCAGGAGTATATTAAATAGATGGAAAAGTTACTTTAATCAGCTATTAAATGTACATACAGAACAGGACATTGAGGAAGATAATTTACAGACAGCAGAAATGCTAGTCGCAGAGCCAAGTGCATTAGAGGTTGAAATGGCGATTGAAAAATTGAAGATGTATAAAGCATCAGGTTCAGATGAAATCCCAGCAGAACTGATCAATCAGGGGGAGAAAAATTGATGGACAAGATACACTGGTTGCTTAGTATGATTTGGAAAAAAGAAGCTCTTCTAGATGAATGGAAGGAATCAATTATCGTACCAATTTGTAAGAAAGGAGATAAAACTGATTGCAACAACTACAGGGGCATCTCATTACTTTCAACTTCATACAAAATTCTAACAAATATATTAGTAAGCAGACTTACTCCCTATATTGATGGCATTCTAGGAGATCATCAATGTGCATTTAAAAGAAACAGGTCTACAACAGATCAGATTTTTAGTATAAGACAGATTTTAGAAAAGAAATGGGAATATAATGGTACTGTACATCAACTATACGTAGACTTCAAAAAAGCATATGATTCAATTAAGAGGGAGAAGTTATATAGTATCCTGCTGGAGTTCGGAATTCCTAAAAAGTTAGTTAGACTTATACGAATGTGTCTAAATGGCACAAAAAGTAGGGGTGCGTGTAGGCAAACAGTTTTCGGACACTTTTGAAATCCAGAATGGGTTGAAGCAAGGAGATGCACTATCTCCTCTACTATTTAATTTTGTACTAAGAGCATGCCATTAAATCTTTAGAGAATGAGGAAGGCTTACAACTCAATGGTATTAATAAGCTGTTAGTTTATGCTGATGATGTAGTATTGTTGGCCGATAGCGAGGAGATACTAAAGGACAATACGCACACACTATTGAGTAACACTAAGAAATTAGGACTGGAAGTAAATATCAATAAAACTAAATATATGGTCACACGTAGAAATTCATTATATAATGGAAATGGACAGCTAATGACAAATGAGGGAAATTTTGAGGAAGTGGCTGAATTCAAATACCTAGGAACAATAATCACAAATAGGAATGAGATGCACAAAGAAATTAAACATAGGCTCAATTCTGGAAATACGTGCTATTATGCATTGCAGAGACTCTTGATGTCCCAACTCCTTTCAAAAAACGTTAAACTGAAAATATATAAAACTATTATTCTACCAGTTATATTATATGGGTGCGAAACATGGACTCTTACTTTAAGGGAGGAAAGGAGATTACAAGTATTTGAGAATAAAGTACTTAGGAAAATTTTGGACCAAAGAGAGATGAACAGACAGGTGAATGGAGAAGACTACATAACAATGAACTACATGGTCTTTATAGGAAGCCAGATATAATAAGAACAGTTAAGTCTCGTAGACTGCGATGGGCAGGACATGTTGCACGTATGGGGAATGAAAGACTTGCATGGAAGCTTCTTGTAGGAAAGCCAGAGGGAAAACGCCCAGTTGGTAGACCAAGAATGAGGTGGGAGAATAACATTAACTATGATTTGGGGAGGTGGATTATACAGAGAATGATTGGAAAGCATTGGCTCAGGATAGGGATGAATGGAGAGCTTATGTCCGTGCGGCCATGAACCTACGGGTTCGATAGTGCCAGTGAGTGAGTAAGTAAGTAAGTAATGGATGTATTGGATTACAACTCACCTCTAATTCTCATATAATGTTTTCACAGTTCTTACCAGAGCATGTTATACAAATACAACATTTTTGGGCAATTGCATGCAAACGTTAAGTTGCTATATTTATGGCATTTCTTGTTAACTCACTTTTAATTAAATTAGAGGTTTCTTTACGGTAAGCCATATTATCTAATAAACTAATTGGTGTACACAAACTTGCAGTGCACCATAAGGAAAAGTTGGCTATTTTGTTTGAACAGTGACTGTTACGCTGGATATTAACCCCGGTCGTAACGTAGCGTAAAAAGGATCTCTATAGTTTAAGTGGTCTTTGGCCCGAGCGGTTTGCCTTGGTTTTTGGTGGGTGAACTTCACATATAAACACATTAAAACAAATATTGACATAATTTATTAAATAAAATGACCATAACGAGACATATTAAATCATCATAAAAAACATAACAATTATAGTTAAAAATCGCCATGTTGAATTGAGCCAAACAATTTTAATCTTTGTTAATACTCAGAGAGAAAACCATTTAAAAGTCAACTTTAGGTTATTATTAATTTTGCTTGACTCTTAGGTCTTCTTATATTAAAGCATATTCTTAATAATTAACAAAATTATTCTAAGTGATTTGACCCTTTCGTCTTCCAGATTATTCTAAGTTATTTTGCTTCAGAAAAATGACCATTGTAGAGAACTTGAACTTTTTTAGAAGTGATAATAGTATTATAATGCATCTTATCCATGTAGAGGCTGCACTTCTTTACCAGGAGGACCGAAGGCTTCGATCCCCCACACCATTCTGCCTTTTTCCCAAATTTCCAGCCTTTTTATATTATATTTTCTACCTTTCTTTATTCTCAAAATTAGTGGAAACCCTATTTTCCTTTCCCAATCTTTCGTAATATTCCTAGTTCTGTCAAGGTCAAGTTGTATAAGATATTTTCCTACTTATCTAATGTGTTAGTCAAAACGGCATAAATATTTACTAGATTATATGTTTTCGTAAGAGTGTCCCATTAGTTTGAAACTAATGTTATTCAAAAGCAAGGTTGTTTGTGTGGTTATATAAGCTTTTGTAAGTGTGTCCTCATAGTTTGAAAAATATATTGATATGAAATCACTTCTAGTCTAAGATATTCTATAATTTTTACCCTAGTTTTTTATTTATAAAACCCTTTTATGAATTTTGAGTGTGACTTCAATCGATTTATTCCCTATCTTCTGGTATAATAAACAGTATATTGTGTATGTTTTATCAGTTTTTTATAGTATTTTATTATTATGGCAGTTAGGCCCTAGTGTAGGCGCAACAGTGACTAATGCAGGTGGACTAGAGACATATAATCTCCAAAACTGATTTATGCTGTAATAAAGGTCACCATTTATCAAATGTACAATGAAAGTTGCTTAAATCTTTAATGACTGAACTATAGTTTATGACACTATGCTATACCATACAACATTAATATGACACTGTTGCACTATTTACTCTATTCATTTCTACTAACATTTCCTACTATTTTAACATTTTGTAACGATTCTTAAAACTTTTTTTTACATTTCTTATATATTTATCTATGTATACAAAATCTCTCAATTATTTCTTCTAAGTTCTACAGAACTGTAGTGCATATGTGCATGCGAAAGGATTTGTCAATATATGACAAGACTAACTGTGCTATTGTATGACAATCTTTCACAATATAACTACTATTTTATTTTGTTTGGTTAAGAAGGAAAAGTTATTGTACACCTAATTAGTTTATCGAATAATAAATGATTTACTTCATTAGGTTATGAAATTACAAATTAGTGTACATCCATTCTTTAAAAGCATGTTTGGGAACTTATTGTGAAGATTGATTATTCCAATAGCACAGATACTATTGTCATCGATAGATGACAACATTAGATGGAACCATGTAGCTGCATCAAATCTTCACAATACATTCCCAAACATTTGTGTTAGAAATGGATATACACCAACTTTCTCCTTCGTAACTTAGTTCCAACCTTGTCGGAAAAATGAGATTTATGCTTCATTAGTGAGCAACTCTCTAATTTAATCAATGATTGTTCTCACAGCAAATTCAGCTCACCAGTGATTGGAAGTAATTGAGTAGAGGCAAATGTCTTTGCATGTGGCCCTAAATGTAAGAGAGGAGAAGTCTTGCCTCTCTTGAGGTGTCTTTCTGTGGCTACATCTCTACTATTAATTTTGTAATATGCCATGAAAGTGCAGCCCATCCAGCAGAATGGGGGTAGTTCATTTGTATCTCACAGATTTCTGAACTGAAATTATCATCATCATCATCATCATCATCATAGTACATTCACGAATTTTAGGCTATTTGTTGACCTGTTTCGGCCTCAAGAGAAATACCATCCAAAAGTCTTTTGAGTGGACGTCCTGGTCTTCTTCTTCCTGCAGGTTGATATCTTAACATTTGTTTGGGTATTCTGTGATCTCCCATTAAATGAACATGTCGCATCCATCTATTTACAGTTATAACTTAACTTTGTCATAGATTATATTCAAAATGTCTACCGCTGTGGTCTCGAGGTAGCGTGCTGCCTTGTCACGCAGCGGGCCCAGGTTCAATCCCTGGTCGGGGCAGTTTTTCTGGGTGAGGTTTTTATCGGGGTTTTTTCCTCACCTGTAAGACAAATGTCAGGAAAACTTTAAGGCCCAAACGGTCCCCGAAATCATATGGCCATCATCCTTATCATTATCATCCTTAACATTGTCATTATCATCATCATCCTTCACCGGTGTGGAAAGCAACGGGAAGCTACCACACCTACACAATTCCCTAGTAAAGCTGCAAGCATAGCATGAAAATGCTATGATTGCAGTGAAGGACCTGCCTTCGGGCAGAATTACTATGGATGGATATTCAAAATTATGTTCTTGTACAACCACACATTAATTCCTATTATAAGTTTGCTGCAATTTAACATTTGTTGGAAAAAATACACATTTCAGTCAGGGTCTGATTGTTTTTCATGATGTGATTTAATCTTGGTTCTCTTTGCGTTTGCTGTATTAATATGTGAAAATGCAAAGTATACCAGGAATGTATAGTGGTAAGAGGCGTAAGTTGAACACCTGCAATAGGAGGTGATTATTTTAACTCTAATTACAGAAGAGAAATCCATGCTCTTGAATTGAGGAGTTATGCACTACAAATTTTACAAATTAAAAACTTGCTTCCAAGCTGCAAACATAGGCAATGCTTTCTCAGCATTTTGGAAAAATAATGGAACAAACACTAAAAAAATTAGAAATTAGAAGGTGGCATCAATATAGCATAAAATATACAAATAGTTTTTATTTTTGCCACTGTTTCATTCCCCAAGTATTTATAACTAGAGCGAGGGATTATATAACATTTCATGTTTTAAACTGTTAGAGAGCACTGATACAAAGTATTTTAACATTTAATGATGTGTAGAATCGAATGGAACCAAAAAATATAATATTTCATGGTACTTTGGCAAAATATTCATATTTTATATTCTTATTGTTTCATATTATTCAACATTAAAATTTTTTATAAACATTCTAGGAATTTGTTTGAAAACGTTTTCAACATTTCAACTTTTTATAAAAGTTCTAGGAATTCATTAAAAACATGTTTAAAGTGACTGTAATTCTGAAATTTTTTTTGACATCGTAATATGGCAGACAAGTAAAAATTCCTCAGTACCCCATCCTGAAGAAGATAAAAATAGATTTGATAACGGGAACTAATTGGATTTGGATGAGAAGACATGGAATGACTAAGTTAGATGTAGGCCTTTGTTTAAAACTCGAACCCATAATGTTTAACATCATCTCTCTCTAAATATGACATACTGGTCTACTTATGATATGAACCATTCAATTTAATATCATTGTTACATTTGAATCTACTGGAGTTCAATATCTTTATGCAATTTGTACCTAGTCTAAATTTTTGTTAGTACTATATTTCACTGAAGCCTGTTTGTTTTGCTTACTAAGATGTTTCTTGTGTATTTCATAATTAAATATAAAATAAATTAATTGATTGTGTTATATGTATATATATATCAGTATATAGAATTTTCCAGTATTGATTTATGGTAAAGTGATTCCACTGCTGGCCTTGGGATAGTAGGAAGTTGAGGCTCCCACCTTTTTAGACAATCAGCATGAGATGTAAGCTCTGTGTGATGGTCGTCTTTGCCCCAGAACATGCATCTGGTATTCATTTCCATTATAGGGAGTGAGTTGATCTCAGTGTCATGTTGCTGCCAGATGGTTTGGTTCAGCTAAAATTGTGACTCCATCGAGAATCGAAACCACATCCTTCCGGCTTGTAGCATGTTTCCTCAAACAAATATGCTACTCTGTGCCCCAATTAAAATTGCTTCAAATCATGAACATATTTTTATAAAATAAGAGCTTCATAATATTTTTGTGTCATAATTTTCATATTTGGTTGTTATGGTTTCATATTTTGGTATCATTTTCTTCATATAATTCCTCACTCTACTTATAACTATTTTATTTTCAAATGAATATCACTGTATTTTGCATTTGTTGCTGTTTGTGTTATCACTGGTGAGCATATTTTAAAGGTGCTCATTTTACCTCTTTTCATTAAAAAATTGTTTATGCTATCTTGTTAACTATATCCATAAGAAGTTTGTATTGTAAAGTTTATCCAGCTTTCAGTATATCCTCAGCTATATTTTGTTTTCTTTTTACTTCTAGGCAGCAACCCTCTCTGATTTTGATATTCAGCATAAAACTCCTCTACAAAGACGCGTTGTAAGTATGAATGATTTCTTTGATAAAATTATTTTTAAATATGATGGGTGGCTTGTTAAATGTCTATTCATTATATGCAGAGCACATGAACAAATAATCTAAAATAACCTGAATGTAGCATCACATGTGTAGTAATTCCTCAGAGGCTACACTTACTCCAAACGAAATCCTATGAACTTGATAGGAATAGCAACTAAAACTATAAAAAAGCAATAAATAATTAAAATGAGTAAATACATTATGATAATTTTTATGTTATATTTTACATTAACACTTTCCAGAATTGGAAATTACATTCAAACTGGGAGTCGAACCCTGAATCTCTGACTGTACGTCAGTGCGATAACCATTACACCATTCAAACTTTCATTACGAATGTCACATTTCTTTGCACTTATACAATTCTCCTTTCATCTGAAGGCCGATAGCCATTTAAATTCTCAATAAAAATACTTAGAATAGAAGTTGTTAGATGGCATTGTTTATAGTGATGGCTATTTGGATGAAAGGAGAATTGTATAATTGGAAAGAAATTTTGTTTTCTTATCAGAAGTTCAAATGGCATGATGGTTATTACACTGATGTACAGAGTCAAAGATCCAGGGTTTGACTCCTGGTCCGAATGCAATTTTTCTTTCTAAAATAATTCCGATTGATTGAGGGTCTTTCCACTTTTTCAGCGGTTGCCCTTTTGCCAGCCGGCTGCTGGCCCTTCACATCCACATGTGTCAATCACAGAGGTAGATGATCAACAGCCAGAGTAGGGGTGACATGTGGTTAGCATGTCGAGTCCCCCAGCCGTTATAGCTGGTTCCTCAACCTGGAGCCGCTACTTATTGTAGCTACCCAATTGCCTCACGATGCTGGGTGGGCACCGGTCCCATACTGGCCGAAATGCCATGAGAAAATTTCTTCCCCCATGGAGACTCGAACCAGCGCAAGTCCCGTAGCTCTGCGCCAAGGCTTCCTACCTTAACCGCTCGGCTACGGCGCGGGACTTCTAAAATAATACATTATGATAAATTCAATATTAATAAGAAATTAATAAAATTATGGCTCTAACGTAACACAAGTTTAAATGAAAACTAGACTCCTAATATGGCTACAGAAACCAACTTCCACATTCATTAGATCTATTGCTATGAGATTGGACATTGTCAATCTCTCTTTTTATGTCTGTGAATCCAATCTCTCTTTTTATGTCTGTGAATTAAACCAATACTTGTTCTGTGACTACTGATTGGAATACAAATGCTGTGTTTAACATACGAGGGCGGATCGGAAAGTAACGCACAATAATTTTTTTCTGCCTTGGTATTGCAGCTAGAATGTTGAAATTTCACAGAGATATAGTTTGAAGTTTTCACTACAGATGGTATTTTTTTCTCAGGTGCACCTCTTGCGAGAGAAGCTTGAACTATGCAACAAAGATGGCGCGCATGCTACTGTCGTCCACCTGTGAGGAACAGAGAAGTGTTGTTCGATTTTTGTGGGCCAAACATTTCCTATGGTGCGGTGTACGATATTGTTCATGAAAATTTGAAATTCCGTAAAGTTAGTGCTCGCTGGGTGCCTAAGAACCTGACAGACGACCACAAGGGCTAGCGAATGATGGCAAGCTTGGACCACTTAATGCGGTACACCGCACAAGGACATGACTTTCTGGAAGGAATCGTCACAGGTGATGAGTCGTGGGCGTACCACTACACGCCCGAAACAAAGCAGGCATCAGCAGTGCGCAGATGGCTACACTCCAACCAAACAGACTTCTACGAACAGGGCATATTGAAACTGGTAACACGATGGGAAAAATATGTTGAGAAAGTTGGTGACTATGTCGTAAAGTAGGTAAAAGATGTAAGTTCATTTGTGATTTTTTTCCTTTTTTTACTATTAAACTTTAAAAAAAAATTATTGTGCGTTACTTTCCGATCCGATCCGTCCCTCACAGGTGGACGACTGTAGCATGCGCGCCATCTTTGTTGCATAGTTCAATCTTCTCTCGCAAGAGGTGCACCTGAGAAAAAATACCATCTGTAGTGAAAACTTCAAACTATATCTCTGTGAAATTTCAACATTCTAGCTGCAATACCAAGGCAGAAAAAAATTATTGTACGTTACTTTCCGATCCGCCCTCGTAATTAGGGCATGCCAAATTAGTAAGAAGCAGTCTATTTATGGTGTCTGATATTGAAGTGACATAAAATATTTTGTAAACCAGTGGCATGTACTGGTCATTAGATAGTCAAAGCCCTGAATATTAAATTTTTAAGTGAACAGCAGTTAATTAAGTGGTAGTTTTACTTTGATAAGAATTACAACTGCTATTAGTGTAAAAGATATATCACAATAATTTAGCATATATTTATTAAAGCTACATAAGCAAAATTTTATATAAAATAATTCACCCTTGACACTTTGCCAGATTATTTTGCTATAATCATTGGAATTCAGATTTTATCTCTCTCTCCTGGTGAGCAAATTTGGAAATCACTTTCTCAAAGAATTGTTCTTCTAGTAGGTGCACTTCAGTTGGAATAATTCCAAGTTTCACTTCTCTACTAGAATTTTGAAACCAGTTTTTTATTCTTTCAGGACTGTAAATGATATTTCCATTGAAGATGTACTCACTGAATTTATATACAGTAATGACACTGAAACTTTAAACTCTGAAGTCTTCAGTTTATTGTTGAATTAGTGGTCAGTAATTTTGCAAGTTCGTCCCGTGCCATGGCCAAATGGTCTAAGGCATCGTATCTTGATTGTAGAGCTATGGGACATGTACTAATATAGATCTCTATGGGAAAGAAATTTTCTCATGGAATTTTAATTAGAATAAGTCTGGTGCCTCTCCAGAATCATGAGGAATTTTGTTAGCTGTAGTTAAGAAAATCAGCTATAATGGTGGGGGACCCACATGCTAACCACAAGTCACCCATATACTGGCTGGATGATTGTCCAACTCTTTAAGTGACACATATGGATATGAGGTTAAACTACCGGTTGATGGGCCATGGGTCTTCTAGGGTTGTTATGCCATGGAGTTTTTAGGAGAGTTTTTATGAGTTCACTTGCGATTTTTGCTATCTTCCCTATTTAACCTCTGTATGTATAGATTAACATGTGAGATATGAAACTGATCAAAATCTTGCTTCATTTGTAGCTCAAAAAATGCTCATAGCACATGACGGAGGTCTGCACACACTGTCTGTGCTACATAGCACATGCATGACCATTTCTGCTTGAGCTTGCTAACCAAAGCTGGTACCAGAAATGTAGCAAATATAAATGTATAGTTCTATGTGTTATGAATAAATTTGATTGTTTTATCAAACATCTGGGAAACACCAGTTATGCACCACGGTTTTATATCCTGGAATCTTCTCATACCAACCATTCTGTTCTATTTAAACTAGGAAGTCAAACTGCCTTAGCATTGCAACCTGAAAGATTTTAATTAGCATAGTACCTAAATATTTAAATGTGTTGACTACTTCAAATGGTATTTTGTCACATACTGGTGTTTTAATATTTCTTAACTTTCACTTCATGTTCTGAATGTTTCTTTTTTTAATATAAACATTAGACATGCATTCATAACCTCTATTAGAGTACATGGTCCATTAAATTTAGTAAGTAAAATGTAAATCCTCTACTCATGTCCAGCATAATGTCAGGTCATGAGATGAAGTTCCTGTAATTGAAGGTATGTGATACATGAGGATGCTGGATGATCAGGCCTGTCACATCACAGGAGCAGATGAAATGATATGAAACAAAATACGAGGGCGGATCGGAAAGTAACGCACAATAATTTTTTTAAAAAAAGTTTAATAGTAAAAAAAAGGAAAAAAATCACAAATGAACTTACATCTTTTACCTACTTTTCGACATAGTCACCAACTTTCTCAACACATTTTTCCCATCGTGTTACCAGTTTCAATATGCCCTGTTCGTAGAAGTCCGTTTGGTTGGAGTGTAGCCATCTGCGCACTGCTGATTTCACTTCCACATCTGTCTCAAAGCGTTTGCCGGCCAGGAATTTCTTCATGGGACCAAACAGATGAAAGTCTGATGGTGCAAGATCTGGACTGTATGGTGGATGCTGGAGCACCTCCCAACCAAATTCGGCGATTTTCTGACGAACGACAGCAGCAACATGGGGGCGAGCATTGTCATGAAGAAGTTTAACGTTAATGTTGTGACGTTTGTCACGAATGGCACGATGCAACTTCACCAAAGTTTTAATGTAGGCTGCAGCATTCACAGTGGTCCTGTGTTCAGCAAAGTCCACCAATAAAACACCATGCATATCCCAGAACACTGTCACAAGCACTTTCCTGGCAGATTGAGTCACTTTGAATTTTTTCTTTACTGGGGAACCAGCATGTTTCCACTCCATTGATGCCTGCTTTGTTTCGGGCGTGTAGTGGTACGCCCACGACTCATCACCTGTGACGATTCCTTCCAGAAAGTCATGTCCTTGTGTGGTGTACCGCGTTAAGTGGTCCAAGCTTGCCATCATTCACTGGCCCTTGTGGTCGTCTGTCAGGTTCTTAGGCACCCAGCGAGCACTAACTTTACGGAATTTCAAATTTTCATGAACAATATCGTACACCACACCACAGGAAATGTTGAACTTCTGCGATAAGGCTCGCAGTTGCACACGCCGGTCGTTCAGAATTGCCGCCTCAATGCCTCTGACATTCTGCGGGATTGCTGCTGTTGTTGGCCGGCCGGAGCGTGGCGAATCACTAAGGTTCACGCGTCCCTCTTGGAAGAATGTGCACCACCTGGAGACATTGCTACGGTCCATACAATCATCCCCATACACGCCACGCATGTCCCTGTGAATTTCACTGGGTCTATGCCCTTTGGCCCACAAAAATCGAACAACACTTCTCTGTTCCTCACAGGTGGACGACTGTAGCATGCACGCCATCTTTGTTGCATAGTTCAAGCTTCTCTCGCAAGAGGTGCACCTGAGAAAAAAATACCATCTGTAGTGAAAACTTCAAACTATATCTCTGTGAAATTTCAACATTCTAGCTGCAATACCAAGGCAGAAAAAAATTATTGTGCGTTACTTTCCGATCTACCCTCGTAGATGACATGAGATGGAGGAGTCTTGGAATTAAGTTTTTGGCAAGGGAAACTGGAGAAAAAAGAAAACTTCTGTGGTTTCAATTTGTCCACCATGAACCTGAACAATTAATTTAATAAAGTAAGATAAGATGAAGTGCATTTGAATATGTATGCTTTTGTAAAAATAAGTACCCATTTCTATATAAAGCTTAAATACCCAACTTTTATGTTCCAGTTTAGAGATCAGGTAGCTCAGGCAGCAAGATATCTGGCCAAGGACTGGATGGCATAGGCCTGATCCTGAACATTCATGTCTCTTTTTGCCCACTCAGATTCCTATAAAATGAGCACTTAGAAGTTACCTGAGGGTAAATATGACCAATAAAACATCAACCAATATATAATATTAATGTTTCAGGCTGGTATTCCCAAAGCAAAATATGGAGGTCGACATGCAGTCACTATGTTGCCTGGGAGTGGTATTGGACCTGAACTAATGAACTATGTTAAGGATATTTTCAGGTAATTACAATATAATTACAGAGAATGATTTTTCCAGATGTTAGAAGCTCTGCCCATTTTTCTTAGTAGGGCTTAACCTCTAGCCTTAATAAACAGTTCTATAAAAATAACTGCAAATGATTTTTTTTACATATTAAAATGCAATGATCATATGTAGCCTCCATTATTTTCATAGCTATGTAATATCACTCTGGATGGATTGATGACAGATTCCAGTGACGTTTTCAATAAATGGACAAGTTAAAGCTACCTTTCTGTAAGTCATATTCACTTTGTTTTCCAGAAATTAACATAACACAGAAGATACAGTAATAAATTTGGGAATAAAATGTTGTGTTGTAATTTATCATTTTAGATATATCACCTGAATCAAAATTAACATAGAGGCATGAATTGAATTAAATTTCTAGGCCTACAATGGTTATAATTTTACTGCTGACAAAAATGACTTACACCACTGTGATTTTAACCCATCCAAATAAGTTCAGAACTACTTTTGTGGAAGAAGTAAAATTTATATAGGCTACTCAGGTATATTTAGAAATCATAGAACAAAAATGAAAATAGCGTATCCTGTGGTGACAAACTAGCTAACTTTTCCACTTACTGGCACTATCAAACCCAGATGTTCATAACTGCATAGGCATAGCTCTCCATATATGTCTATCCTTAGCTAATGTTTTCCAGTCATTCCCTGTATAATTTACCTCTATCAAATCATGGTTAAAATGATTCTCCCATTTTATTCATGGGCTACGTACTGAGAGTTTTGCTTCTGGCTTCCTACAATATGTTTCCATGCCTATATTTCATTCTCCATTTGTACCACATGTCATGCCCATTGCAGTCAATGAGACTTTAACTGTTCTTATTATTTCTGGTTTCCCATCAAGATCATGTAGCTCACTGTTATGCAGTTTTCTCCATTCATCTCTCTTTGGTCCAAACATTTTCCTGAACACTCTATCCTCAAATGCTTTTAATCCTTTTTCCTTCCTTAAAGTGAGAAATGTTTTACATCCATGTAGTATAACTGTTCATATATTTTTAATTTAACATTTTTTTAGAGAAGTTGAAATAAGAAGTATTTCCTATAATGCATTATGTCATATGTTTTCAGAGTTGAACTCATGTTTAATTTCTTTCTGCATATCATTCCCCTGTTTGTAATTATTGTTCCTAGATATCTGAATTCTGCCATTTCTTTAAAATGTCCCTCATTTGTTAAGTTCCATTCCCATTTAATAATTTATTTATGTGTATGACCATATATTTAGTCATCATCATCCATGCAAGTATTAGACATGTGGTCTGTTACGGTCTCAAAGAGGAGTTCTCCATCCAGTGCTTTTTTGGATGTCCCAGCGATCTTTTGCCTTGGGGGGCAGTAACGAAGCATGGATTTTGGAATTCTATGAGACGGCATTCATTGAAGATGGGATCAGTTGTTCTGGTAGTTTTGTATATGGTGAAGAATGGGATCTACATCCAACTCCTTCATAATTTCCTCATTTCTTTTATGGTCCCACTTTTTTTTAGTATTATTGATATTTACTTCAATACCAGTTTGTTTGTGTTATATTAATAGAATATGTGTTAACTTTTGGTATTTGTCACTAATTGCCTAATATGACCTTTGAGTGCCATCATATTCCCATTTCTTTTCTTGATCCTGTCTTATGCTGACTATTTAACTCATGCCCCAAATGGGAGTTAATGACCAATCACATTTCAATGATTTCTATTTTACAACCAATCAGAGTCGTGTTTCACCAAATGTTTATCAGTGTTATAATTACCATATTAAAGAAGGCTCCTCCTTACAATATTGCGTTCCTTTGGCAATAAATAGTATGATCTGGTTGCAGTGATAAACAAAAGAAGCAGTAGAAGCGTAGGCCTACCTATAGTTTCTCATTTGTTTTCAAACATCGCCGTTTACATTAAATATATAAATATTTTAAAATAACTATAGTTAAATAATGATTTGTGAGTAAACAGCTTAATTTTATTCGTTAAATAGTCCTAACAAATGCCACTCTTGATTTCCAAATTCTCTAGATAAATTCACTCCTCACTTCGTGAGTCGTGAATTTATCGATAATTTGGAAATCACTCGTGGCATTACTAATGAAAATTTGATCAAATATAAATTTGGTGGCAATCTTCATAAATACAATTTTTGTTGTAAACAATAATGCCGAGTTTATGAATTTATTGATTTTTTTAGATTTTCTTACAAATATTTAAATAAAATGTATTTTTTAAATTAATTCTTCCAAGCAATCCATTTCTAGGCCATAGTTAATATAACTAGAAAGGCAAATTATGTATCAGGTTTGTATGGAGGGCTGATTTCAAGTTCTAGGGGTGATTTTGAAACACAATGATGTTTCGATGTTTTTATTATTAATTTCATACATCTCAATGATGGATAAATCATATTTAAAGAGAAAAATTATACGCTCAGACCGGGACTTGAACCCGGGACCCTTGGTTTTCTAGTCCAAGTGCTCTACCATTTGAGCTACCTGAGCAAATAATAAATATGATTTATCCATCATTGAGATGTATGAAATTAACCCTTCAGAGCGGATGGATTTAAATGGCCGGGAATACTCTGATGTGGGAGGAAGTTCACCGGTATTTAAACTCAGCCGTTCAGTGCCAGTATTCCAATAACGCATTTAAATTGATATATCTTCAGTAATTTAAATGTTTTTGCAATTCCTTTATGGTGAACCCTTAATATAATATTTAATTAATTAAATTTGTTACGGTTCTCACATAACATCTCTGCATTTTTTGCAGACTTATTTATGGTTGTTGTGCCACAGTTGAAATAGGTCCTTTTTGTAAATTTCTCACATAAGTGACACAGTGTATTGCACTAGGGATTCTTTGAAGAATTCAGAGAACCGGCTTTACCTAACAACAAAACGAAATATTTACACAAAGAGAAGGGTCTTGAAAAAAAAAGTATGATCTTCAAAATGTAAACCAGCTGTTTGACACTCGGGCAACAATAAGTGTATTTTTTCCCCTTGTGTTTACTTTGTTCATGTTTATTACAAACACAGTGCTTGTATGCGCTGACCTTCTTTCTTGTAGGGGGGGGCAGCGTTCTCCAAATGTGTCTTTCTAACACTTTGGAAACATTATTTTAGGTCCTGTGCCTTCAAAAAATGGTCTTTCTACACATCAGACCTGTTGTACTAAAAGACCTTCATCAACCCTAAATTTCAATGCCTTTCTTCTGGTTTCCAAACCGAAACCAGTTGATGAAATATGACTATAATAGTTTCGCCGGAGGTGTGGACTTAAAAGCTCAACATGCTACAAGTCGGAAGATCGAGGGTTTGATTCCCGGTGGATCAGGATTTTTAAACTGAACCAAACCTTCAGGCGACACCGTGAACCTGGGGTTGACTCAGCCTCTACTGAAATGAGTACCAGATGCTTGTTATGGGCCGTCAGACAGAAATAAGTACTCGGCTTACATCAAGTACCGATACTTTAGAAAAGTGGGAGCCTTAACCTCCTAATATCCCAAGAACCTTCTAAGTCTGTAGTGGACCACTTTCCTTTTAGATACTGACTGAATTGTAGACTAACTACCTTTCCATAATGTAAGGATATCGTCATTTGAAATATATATATATATATATCTGAAATTTACTGTTGTGGTCCTGTACTGTAGCGTAAATCGGAAATAACTTTGTTGGGCCTTTATTTATACTGAATTTTGCGACATTATTATTAAAATGAAGAGATTTGAAATAGATTCAATTTGATAGACAAGCTAATCTACAAAAAAGGCGAATTTAGTTTTATAAGAAATCCTTTATCAAGTTATAATTTAAGAAAAATGTCAGAGGCCGCAAGAATAAATGCAAATATAAAATTATTTTAAATTGTTACTCAGGGCCGTAATCAGTTAATATATGCACTAATAGAAACTTTGAAGTCTCTACATAAAATTTGTATAAACGGTAAATAGTTAATGTAAACACAAAGGTCATAATTACAGTTTAAAGCAGTGCGTGTAGCTAGCGTACATGTCACGTCGTTCCGCAAGAGGGTGAAGAATTCAACTTGCGTACACGTCACGTCGCTCCACGCTGACGGGTTAATAATAAAAAACATAGAAAATAGCCGTACTGGCATTTATAATGTAATGTATTATTCCCAAATATGTCTTCTTAATATAGGAGCCACCTTTTGCAAAGATAGAAGCAAAGGCTTCAAAGCATTTGGTGGGCGGGAATTTCAACGTATATAGAGAAAGATTTGCGTTTAGATCGGTACTTGCTCAGGTAGCTCAAATGGTAGAGCACTTGGACTAGAAAACCAAGGGTCCCGGGTTCAAGTCCCGGTCTGAGCGTATAATTTTTCTCTTTAAACAATGATGTTTACTGTTTTTTTAGGAGACTTGTCATTCACAGGTGTGACCTTTAATGCAGTTGACTGTTCTTCCACCACAAAGTCAGAACACAATTTGCTCACAAGTGTGCGCCAAAGAAAATCAAACCATTCTGGGAGGGCTACGTAACAGCAATTTCTGACACTAAGTACAGCTAAGATAGTTCATTCATAGAAATGTGCAAGGTGCAGGTTTGTTTATTTCCAAAAATTTATTCAGTTCTTAAAAGGAGGGTAAAGCCTGTATCAGATTGATTCCTAGAAGAGGGGGAAAAAATTACACATTAGGCATGGTAACAAGCCGTGCCCCTGAAATGGTCAGAAAAATTTAAGCCCTTGTTACAGGAATGAATCCAACGACTCAGTGAGCTATAGCAACTCTCAAAAGACAATAAGGGCCGCATGCAAATACATTAGTCTCTACTCAAATTACTTCCAATCTCTGGTGAGCTGACTCACCATGAGCAAGTGCAAAGATTGAATTAGCTACCCACTAACTGGTCATGCATGAAAGTCGTCATTTTCATAATATTGGCAAGAAATTACCCAGAATTCTCAGCGATAAAACCACTTCTGTTATTTTCGTCTGCTAGAGGAACGCATTTATGCTTGCGTCCCACAAATAATACCATGTACGACGATCTCTGCATCGCGCAATATTATGCCGATTATCCTGTTCTTCCAGTTGAATTCTTTGGTAGACTCTATCAAATTCCTCTTCTCTGCATATACCGAAAAAAATGATCGAAGTCTTCAAGGTCCGACATCATGGATAAAGCAGCAAGGTACATGGCAAGGTTTCAAACTACATCGGTTACCATCAGTTCCCATCGGTTCCCCTCGGGATTCTTACGATTCGTTTCTCTCTTAAGTCACCTCGCCAGGTAGCCTAGGAATTTCAACAATTATTATCGCATGAACAGATTTTTGAGTATGCAAAAACGTATTTTGGATGCAACTTTCTCAGCAGAGTACAGGCAGAGAACGACTTTTACAGTCTAATGCATTCATAGATTTGAGCCTAAGCTCCATAATAAATTAAGATTTAAACTTAGAGAAGTGGCTTAAGCACTGGGTTCACAAGCTTTTACCTAGACATTTGCAGAAAGATGTACCAATAGTAAAAGTTCTATCAGTGCTGTCTTGCTGGTGATAATTGAAAGTTCATAGTGACTTTAACCCTTTAATTGGCAATGTATCCTACAGGATACATCAGTTGGTTTGATTTATTTAGTATAATTAATGAAACAGAAGAAATCAAATGAGTAGTAATAACTTAAATATGTGTCGAATTACACAATAAACCTAATAATAAGTCATGCATGATTTTGTTTTCACTACAGTCTGCCACATTTAGATAATTACTAATTCACTGGCACTATCGATCCCGTGGGTTCATGACCGCACAGACATAAGGTCTCCATATCTCCCTATCCTGAGCTAATGTTTTCCAATCATTCCCTGTATGATCTACTTCCCTCAAATCATAGTTAATGTTATTCTCCCACCTCATTCTTGGTCTATCAACTTGGTTTGAATCACTATTTGTAAAAGCTGCCTTGGCGCCTGCCTTCAGCAAAAAAAAAAAAGAAAAAAACTGCTGATGGTTAATAAATATATATACTGCCTGGATCCACAAATAAAGAAATTTTTAGCCACGAATACAGGAAATGTGTCATAATTTTTTAACCCTTGAATAAGGAACTTTTACTGTACTTCACCCGGCAGCAGGAATCATTCCTTATTATTTTTTCGGCCTAACAGGAATTCAATGAAGTGGAAACTAATTTATTTCTCTCTCTGTCTTTCCGCTTTATAATTTTTTTCATGAATTGTGTAGAAATATCCTGTTTCTGCGTTGGACAGATTCCGTTTCATGCAAAATAAATACACATAAAATTAATATTATTTCGCCAGGACCTATAAATTTGTCCACATTGGACAGATTTCTGCATTATTCACGTTCCGAATTAAACAAGTTTTACTGTAATTACTTCCTTTCTTTGTAAATAGTGTTTATTCTTAACTATAATTTAATCTTTAACTCTGTAAGATTGTTATATAATTGTCTTGTTTTATGTTAATTTGCTTCAAAATTTTACATAATTATAACCCATATATACCGTAAGGTAAAAAAGGATTTTCATATTAGGATGTAATTAAAAAAATTCTAATGTCATCATTCTGATAAAAGAAAGATGCCAACAGTTGACACTTAAAAATTCAACCTCATATGATTTTACAGGTTACTCATACTAATTGTTGCTTATCTTATTTTTTTCCCCCTTATTAATTAAATCTTCTTTGGGTAAGTTACATTTTCCATGTGGCATGTCCATCCCAACTATTAAAATTATTTGCTTATTATCTAAGGGCATGTATCTCTTTTAGTTTTAGAAACTGTAAATTTAAGTATTTTAGTATTAGGCAGGGCAGTTCTTATTTGTAACTTGCTTTAATTTTCTTATGCCTATAAACTTAAATTTTTGTTTTGCTATGTCTCGTGAGGACTACGCACATGAGTCCACAGACTAAGACACCGCTAATGTATGCCTATACATACCTAAGTGTTTGTAATCCTAACCTAAAAGGTGAAAAATTCTCATTCAACCTACATTTATCCCAAGTAAAATGTGGTTATAATTCAATATTTTCCAAAATCCAATATGAAATATTTATATTTTTATCTGTTTGGTGTGGGTTCAATCAGAATTTAGTGCAATTGGTTTTGAAGATTTTAAACAGTATACGAGAGGGTGGAATATGAACTTTTATTTTGGAGCGTTAGACCAAAACCATTTAGACACGAATGCTGACCTGACAATGTTGTTACATTATTCAGGTATAAATTAAAAAATCTATATTTAAAATTTTTCAAAATACATTTTAAATGTAGTAGCTATGAAAAAAATTAATGGTCCAGTAGTTTTGTTGCCAGGTATTGTAAGTAGTTTTAGGTTTATGTTTACATTAACTTGATTATATTCTGAAAATAATTGTGGGTATTTGTTACACGAATTTGGGTGTTTTTCAAATTTTCATACATATCTAACATTTATTAGTATATTACTTTTTAGAATCTTATATTTTTGTAAAGAAGAAAAAAATCAATTACCACAAAACAGGAGCAATAGTGAAAAGAGAAACCAGGAAGAGACATAGAAAAGATTGGGAGGAATTTGTGTCACAATTAGAGAACCACAAACATACAAAATCTTGAAAAATTTGAATCGTGAAAGGAAAGACAATCTCAACCTTAATGTCATACCAGCCAAACAGTGGTCAAATTATTTTCAAAATCTATGGACCCAAACTCCAAATACTCTCACTTTACCATCATCCAATAACACCTCTACAGACTTGATTACAGAGGATGAACTATCAGAAGTATTAATGAAAATGAGAATCAATAAAGCTCCTGGAGAGGATGGAATCAGTATTGAACTATTTAAAAATGCAAATCCTCTGTTTTTAGACAGATATCTAACATTCTTAAATAAACTATGGGAAGGGAGAGACATTCCTGCAAGTTGGACAAAATCTATTGTAATACCAATATTTAAAAAAGGAGACAAGAAAAACTGTGAAAATTACAGAGGCATCAGCTTACTAAATATTGGATACAAAATTTACGCCAATATAATTAAGAACAAATTATACAAACATCTTAACAGCCTCCTCAGTGAAGAACAGAATGGCTTTCGTAAAGGTCGATCCTGCTGTGATGGTTATTTCTCCATGAAGTTATCAATAGAAAAACACAGGGAGTTCAACATAGAAACACATTTAGTTTTTGTGGACTTCAAAAACGCCTTCGACAAAATCAATAGGAATAAACTGTTGGAAATTTTAGCTGACAACAATCTACCACAACAGCATATTTTAAATTTATACAGTATCTATAAAACAAATTTGATTTCAGTTCAAATCAATAACACACGAACAGAATGGACCGAAATTAATAGAGGCATAAGACAAGGATGTGGCCTCTTGCCCTTGCTCTTTATCATATACATGGTTAGAATAGTACTCTTCAGACAGATAAAGATATTGGTAAAAAATTCAAGTTCACATACCATCCTTTAGTATTTGACAAGTTTAAAAAAACTTCAACAAATTCAACATTAAATTAGCACCGAAAAATGATTACAGCTTAGGTAATTTAATAAAATCCAACAAAAATGAGAAGATTGAAGACTGCAAAAAATCGGGAATTTATCAAATTAATTGTAAAGATTGTGAAAAGATATACATAGGAAAAACAAAAAGGAGTCTAAATTCAAGATTAAAGGAACACCTCAGAAATGTTAAAAATGGAGAAATGGAAAAATCTGCAATAGCTGCACATGCCTGGTGAGAAAAACATAGAATAGAAACCAAAACAAAATTACTTAAACTATTGGAAAAACCAAAGGAACTCACAATCTGGAAAAAAAATTACATAAGCAAGAATGAAAACACAACTATGAATTTTGAAATACCCAGTTATAAGGAGAGGGGATTGTTTTGGAAGTTCGTTGGTCAGCCATCAGATGGCGCAGAGGTCAGTCTGCAGGATAGAAGGCCATTGGACGTCAGTTGTGAACGTGATACAGCATTGAGAATGTCAAATGAAGTGATGAAACCTAGGTCTGCGAGGAGTTATGAAGTATGAGGTGAGTGAAAAAAAAAATACAATATTAAAAACCCTCGTAGTGTTATTTCCTATCTACATAACTTAATTAATTTTTTACCTGTCAATGCAACACCTGGCAGATTCTTTTACGAACAGGGCATCCAATATCTTGTTTGTTGATGATGTAGCAAGTCGAAGCGAACTCTCCAGATGTCTGTCGATGATTCGCGTTCTCGTTGTGCACTTCACATGTTTTATCCTGAAGAACACTTGTTCCCATATGTATATTCTACCAAAAAGTGATGTGAAATATAGTGCATGTCTGTTAACACCCGGATATTTTTCTAGGGGAAAGTGGAACCAATAGAATTGTAAAAAGGTGACATTGTTAAACTTATTGTTTAGGTCTGAAGCACATTGAAAATCAACTCATTCCATTTGCAGATCCTTGGGGACCTCATCATCATTTTAATGGAGAAATGGGAAGAAAACAAATTGAAACTTATAACATTCTCCTTGAAGTCTTGAAATCTAACACAGAATT
Organism: Diploptera punctata; assembly: GCA_030220185.1. NCBI lineage: Eukaryota > Metazoa > Arthropoda > Insecta > Blattodea > Blaberidae > Diploptera > Diploptera punctata. Next base: position 274,689 of record JASPKZ010007873.1, read on the forward strand.
TGTTTCTCAATTCTGATATAATTTCTGCATACTTTTGGGAATATTAATTATTGCACTTTTGTAATTGTTGTTTTTTATTTGTGATTCACAAAGTCACAATTTGGTTTCAAAGGCCTACACGTGATCTAACATAGTAGTGATCAATTGGTCTTTACCTTGGAGATGCGAATTAAGTTCATTCAGTTATGTTGTTATATCTACCAGAAAGGCAATATCATACATCCATTCTATGTCTTTAAATTCAACAATAGGTTTGCCCTTCTCCTCCATAAATCTTTGTATTTCATTTTTGAGATCAACATTTTGTCATGGCTCAGCCATCTTATTTCAGTATAATTAACAATATCTTCTAATTCTGAAGCAAGTTTTTGTAAGAAACTTTTAAATTCTCTATGTCTCAAACCATATGAACGAATGAAATTCACTACTTTTATGACGACTTACAAAACGCTATCTAAATTTACGGATTTAGCACAAAAGTTTTCTTGGTGTTTTAAGCAGTGATATTACATTACAAAAATTACTACATTACAAAGAAAATCTGCAGTAGCAACATTCAGACTGCTAACGGGACATGACTGCTTGAATAAACACCTACACAGAATTGGCATAACAGATTCACCTAAATGCCCTTTTTGCAATTTAAATGAAGATATGGAAAGAAACCATCTCCTCCGTTGTCCAGCTTTTGTAGAAGAGACCAGCCTTTCTGCTAAATATTGGTGTGCAAGAGAGCGAATGATTTCATTATCAAGTGCTCGACATTAGATACCAACCAACCAACCAACATTACAAAAATGTTTCCTACTTTAGCTGCCTCTAATTGCAGTAATATAACTAACCCTTCTAGTTCTCCTACAAATGCAAGAGCTCCGTCTGTTGTTACACCAGATAGATTTGTATATTTCAAGCCAAGCCGATTGAAGGTTTCAGTGACCCCCCCATTAAATCATTGGCTGTTGTGGTCCCTATAAGAGGGACAAGAGCTGCTAATTCTTCTGTAATATTAAAATCCCTATCAGCTCCCCTTTAAATAATTGCTAATTGGGCAGTATCGCTAGCATCACTACTCTCATCGAGTGCCAGAGAATAGAACTGGAAATTTGTGGCTTGGTATTTTAAAGTTCTCTCTTTATTGGGTGCTAATTCATCAATAGTGAGTTACAGTCTGTCGAGACAAGCTTAATTTTGCATACTGCACTTTTTTTCAGGACATATAATAGCAGAAACATTCTCATTGCATTCTTTAACAAACTCGCCACCTGAAAATGATTTTGATTTTTTGCAATAATTTCAGCTACTGCATAACTCAATTTTACCAGAGATTCAGTTTGAAGTGACACATTCTTAAAAATTAACTGTTGTCCAGAAAGTTTAATTTCAAGTTCAGATAACTTACTTACTTACTTACTCACTGGCACTATCAAAACCATAGGTTTATGGCTCTCCATACATCCCTATCCTGAGCTAATGCTTTCCAATCATTCCCTGTATAATCTATTTCCCTCAAATCATATTTAATGTTGTTCTCCCACCTCTTGGTCTACCAACTAGGTGTTTTCCTTCTGGCTTTCCTACAAGAAGTTTCCATGCACGTCTTTCATTCCCCATATGGCGCAACATGTCCTGCCCATCGCACCTCTACACGGACTAACTGTTTCTTATTATATCTGGCTTCCTATAAAGACCATGTAGTTCATTGTTATATAGTCTTCTCCATTCACCTGTCTTCATCTCTCTTTGGTCCAAAAATTTTCCTAAGAACTTTATTCTCAAATACTCGTATTCTCCTTTCCTCCCTTAAAGTAAGAGTCCATGTTTCGCACCCATATAATATAACTGGTAGAATAATAGTTTTATATATTTTAAGCTTAACGTTTTTTGAAAGGAGTTGGGACATCAAAAGTCTCTGCAATGCATAATAGCATGCATTTCTAGAATTGAGCCTATGTTTAATTTGTTTTGTGCATCTCATTCCTATTTGTGATTAGTGTTCCTAGGTATTTGAATTCAGCCACTTCCTCAAAATTTCCCTCATTTTTCATTAGCTGTCCATTTCCATTATATACTGAATTTCTACGTGTGACCATATATTTAGTTTTACTGATATTTACTTCCAGTCCTAATTTCTTAGTGTTACTCAATAGTGTGTGTGCGTGTTGGCCTTTAGTATCTCCTTGCTATTGGCCAGTAGTACTACATCATCATAAGTAATGCCACGAGTGATTTCCAAATTATCGATAAATTCACGACTCACGAAGTGAGAAGTGAATTTATCTAGAGAATTTGGAAATCAAGAGTGGCATTTGTTAGGACTATTTAACGAATAAAATTAAGCTGTTTACTCACAAATCATTATTTAACTATAGTTATTTTAAAATATTTATATATTTAATGTAAACGGCGATGTTTGAAAACAAATGAGAAACTATAGGTACGCTTCTACTGCTTCTTTTGTTTATCACTGCAACCAGATCATACTATTTATTGCCAAAGGAACGCAATATTGTAAGGAGGAGCTTTCTTTAATATGGTAATTATAACACTGATAAATATTTGGTGAAACACGACTCTGATTGGTTGTAAAATAGAAATCATTGAAATGTGATTGGTCATTGACTCCCATTTGGGGCATGAGTTAAATAGTCAGTATAAACTAACAGCTTATTAATATCATTGAGTTGTAAGCCTTCCTCATTCTCTAAAGATTTAATGGCATGCTCTAGTACAAAATTAAATAGTAGAGGAGATAGTGCATCTCCTTTCTTCAACCCATTCTGGATTTCAACAGTGTCTGAAAACTGTTTGCCTACACGCACCCTACTCTTGAGCCATTTAGACACATTCGTATAAGTCTAACTAACTTTTTAGGAATTCTGAATTCCAGCAGGATACTATATAACTTCTCCCTCTTAATTGAATCATATGCTTTTTTGAGTCTACATATAGTTGATGTACAGTACCATTATATTCCAATTTCTTTTCTAAAATCTGTCTTATACTAAAAATCTGATCTGTTGTAGACCTGTTTCTTCTAAATCCACATTGATGATCTCCTAGAATGTCATCAATATAGGGAGTAAGTCTGCTTACTAATATATTTGTTAGAATTTTGTATGAAGTTGAAAGTAATGAGATGCCCCTGTAGTTGCAATCAATTTTATCTCCTTTCTTATAAATTGGTACGATAATTGATTCCTTCCATTCATCTGGAAGAGCTTCATTTTCCCAAATCATACTAAGCAACCAGCATATCTTGTCCATCAATTTTTCTCCCCCTGATTTTATCAGTTCTGCTGGGATCTCATCTGAACCTGATGCTCTATACATCTTCAATTTTTCAATTGCCATTTCAACCTCTAATGCACTTGGCTCTGCGACTAGCATTTCTGCTGTCTGTAACGTATCCTCCTCAATGTCCTGTTCTGTATGTACATTTAATAGCTGATTAAAGTAACTTTTCCATCTATTTAATATACTCCTAGAATCTGCAATCATATCCCCATTTTCATTTCGAATTATGTTTGTTCTAGCCTGAAACCCTTTCTTCTCTATACTAATTCCCTGATATAATTCTGTAATGTTTCTATTTTTTGCATTCATTTCAACATCATTAATCTTATATTTGAAGAGAAAAATTTTTGCCTAGACCGGGGCTCTACCAACTGAGCTACCGAGACGAGTTACGATCTAGACGCAAATTTTTCTCTTATATACGTTGTAATTCCCTTACGCCAAATGCTTTTGAAACCATTGCTTCTATCTTTGCAAATGGCAGCTTCTTAGTTAAGAAGATATTTATTGGGAATTTAACATTACTTTATAAAGCTAGTAAGGCTTCTAATGTTTTTATTATTGATTTAACATTTCTCACTGAAAGATAAATTATATTTGAAGAGAAAAATTTTCGCCTAGACCGGGACTCGAACCCGGGACCCTATCAATAATAAAAACATCATTAGAAGCCTTACTAGCTTTATAAAGTAATGTTAAATTCCCAATAAATGTCTTCTTAACTAAGAAGCCGCCATTTGCAAAGATAGAAGTAATGGTTTCAAAAGCATTTGGCGTAAGGGAATTACAACGTATATAAGAGAAAAATTTGCGTCTAGATCGTAACTCGTCTCGGTAGCTCAGTTGGTAGAGCACTTGGCCCGGAAAGCCAAGGGTCCCGGGTTCGAGTCCCGGTCTAGGCGAAAATTTTTCTCTTCAAATATAATTTATCTTTCAGTGAGAAATGTTAAATCAATAATAAAAACATCATCATTAATCTTCTCTCTCAAATATTCCCTCTTTTTACTCTTTAGTAACTTGGTGGTTTCCCATCTAACACTACCCAATTGCTCTAAATTTAAAGTTCAGATAACTTCTCCATGAAATTAACCCTCACATTTATCATATGAAGATGCATGTTTAGTGTCATAATGTCACTTTATGTTAATACTCCTTAAACACTGAAAGTGTTTCAGTGCAAATTACACACTGCTTTCTTTCTGAATTCAGTAAAAATAATAGTACTGATTTTTTCACTTTACTTCAAATGATCTACCAACATCTGAAACTTTTCTTTTCTTGCCGCTACACTTAGAAGCCATAATTAATACTTATGAAACTCACAGAATTAATTATATTCTTCAAAGTCTCATTAAAACTGACACTACAATGTGATCGAACAATTGCAAACTGGAAACTAACTTGAAATGAACTAAATGTAACTATAATAAAACATCTGGCACACACTCGCTTGTGAAAGTAGCAACCACATGGTCATCAATGCATGGAGACTTCAAAACAATGTGCGATAGGTGGGATCATAAATAAAAATGTGGGTGGGTGTTTCTTAAAACGGATGTGATTTCTTCATGTTTTGAATATGAGGATGATTCACAAACACATGTGTTGGAAACAGATAGAGTATTTGTCCTTCAAGTTTATATTAAACCAAATATAATTACTTATTTCATAAATGATATTAGACTATAACTTAGAAATATCACTGCAGACCAAATACGATGTGATAGAGCAAAGATCATTGCAGGCTGTATGCAGTGGGATCGAGGGCCGCAAGCAGCCTGGAGCAAATATCATTGCGGGCCACATGCAATGGGATCGAGGGCCACAAGCAGCCTGCAGGCCATGGGTTGCCTTAGGCAATTATGATAATTTTTGTAAGATTAAATTAAACCTCATAGTGATTTTTCTATAAAAGTTCAATTGTGATAATATTTTTTCTTGTTTTCCATATAAAATTAATTCTCTACAATATCTAGCATGTTGTAAAATGGATGAGTAAACAAATGTTCATTGCTATTTGTATTGCAATATTGGTGAATGTCAATATCTTACCTATGATGACCCATCTCTGGTTTTCAGAACATTGAAACCTTTGATAGATTTTTTTTGTGGTAACAGATTTACCACTGATGTTGAATATCAAGCTCCAAAACAAGTAGACAGTATCCCAATAATGATTTGTTCAAATTCAGAGTTTGTTAAAGAAGAGATATGGAATTCTAGAATCTAACAATGTTATTGGAAAGAAATTCACTTTGGTTTAATGGACATTTTCTAGTATGGTATAAAACATTTTTGTGTTTGTGTCGTATTTAGAGAAATTATGTGTGAATACTGGTTATCAAGACAAGTATGTAGAATTGGAATTGCATACATGAAGAGCTAAACTAGTTTATAATATTTGTCTTCAGATATGCTGGTGTTCCTGTAGACTTTGAGGAAGTGCAGATGGATCCAAAAAGTGAAAGCAATGAAGATTTGGAATATGCAATTACATCCATCAGAAGGAATGGAGTTGCTATTAAAGGTATGTCATTTTTTTCACATTTATAAAGTAGCATTAGCCTTATGAGGTGATTACTCCAAGTTATCTTACTTCCCCATATGCCAAGTTTCTTTCTCTATTCCAAATTAAAATTAAACTACATTTCTTTCTACAATTTTCTTATTATTAAGTCAGAATCATACAACACATTGAAAAGCATTTTATTTTATTTTGTATTTTGATTTACTAAAATTTTAGGGGTTAATTTTCATTTGACACAGAACAGAGATCACCTTTGATGCCATCTTCACAACCACCCTCATTTCATAAGTCTTTTTTTTTATTTTATGTATAATCTCAGTCAAGTAACAAATCACTAGGCCCATGTAATATAGTGAAATCATGGTTAGAAGTGAAAGCTTCAACAAAACAAAAACAGGTTAAACTATTATGTGTAAAGAGCGGTAAATGGTGGTTAAACTACGTGGTTATATTCCACAGTAGAATCTTAGACGACATATGGGTTGGCTAGTGAAAGACCTAATGCTGCTATGTCTGTGATATGCTAAATTATTTAATTGTATAATATTTAGGCTTTATTGTTATTGGTGCTATTATTATTATTATTATTGTTGTTATTATTATTCATTCTAATAGAAATAGCAAAAAGTGTTGTTAACCTGTAGAGTAGAGCTGTTAGACCCAGTCAAGTACACATTTACTCAGGCTCAAATCTCACTCCTCGACCTTCCCAGTCTCATTGTTTCTAAGTTAGCACTTGGCATATTCAGAGGGTGGGAGGGAAATGCCAAATGCATGTGCGGGAGTAGAATGCAAGCCAGAGCAGCCGGAGTCCTATTGGTTTAGATTTCCTGTGAGCAGTGAACAGTCTTCATGAGCAAAATAATGTATCCAATGCAATGACTGGGAAAGCTAAAGAGAATGTATTAAATAAATTATCTGTTGGAACCTACATTCTAGAAGCCTTATCCTTTGAATATAAGCCTGTACATTACATGTGAAAAAATTAATTAGATATGTACTTAATACTGTATACAAAATTAAATCCGGCATCACTATATGAATACTTAGAATTAACATAAATTTATTTCTATTCAAAATTAAGAAAATTATAAATTATGAACTTTCATTAAAAAAAAATTAGTCAATACGAAATAACTTACTAATAAATTTAAAATAAATTCTGCTCATCTCACCTCATATCCCGTCTTCTAATTTGACCGGTTTCAAAACCTAGGCAGTTTCATCTTCAGTAATTTCATGACTGATGTTCTTTCATCCAGGAGCACTCCTTCTTATTCTATCTATTGGTGGACCATTGAACCTCTGAATCAAATAAACTTCCCTGGGAATTTCAAAATTAAAAAATTGTGAAGTGAAAAAATCAGCAGTAACCACTCATGCTTGGTCAGAAAAAGTCTATTTGGAGGAAAAGCTAGTTTAATAAAACAAATAGAAAAACCAAAAGAGCTCACAGTTTGGGAAAAATTCCACATTAAAAAAAAAACAAGAAAGAAAAATTAATGAATTTTGATATAAATAATATGAGTTAGAAAATATAGAACTCGCCTCATATTTGTAGTTTATTGAAGACCCAGGATTTCGGCACTCTATGTGCCATTGTCAGTTCTTTCTTACTAATTTTAATATTCCCGGGGAAGTTGATTTTATTTGGAGGTTCATTGGTCCACCAACAGTTGGAATAAGAATCAGTGCTCCTGGACGACAGAACATCAGTTGTGAAATTACTGATGACGTAACCACCTAGGTTTTGAAACCGGTTTAATTAGAAGATAGGATATTAGGTGAGGTGAACAGATTTTATTTTAAATTTTATATTATACCTGAAAGTGATATTTTCTATAATAGTTATTGTTATAATTTTGTTATAAAAAATGGTTAATTGTACATTAATTGAGTTTACTCGATTTACGAAAATATAAATATCACTGTACTATTTTTAAGTGATCTTGCATAGAATTATTTTTTTTTTTCAAATGCCCCAGGTTTGTCTTTCTACATTCCTGGTTTCTATATATGGCTATCTTGTCAAGTTCTGGGTATAATTATACTTCGATAAATTTATTTGAAACAAAAGGCTTTTTAAAAGTACAATAAATTGACAGAGCTATTATTCTTTAATTACAGTACATCAAACTGAGGCCCGGAATTCGATTTAGATGTTCAGTGGACCATAATGTTTCACTATAAAAAAAATTGTAAACTTTTGAAAATGTGAATTCAGTTTTTATTTTCTTTCTTTTTTTCATATGGAATGTTTTATGGATTTATATTTCAGCAATCATAATAATAATAACAATAATAATAATAATAATAATAATAATAATAATAATAATAATAATAATAATAATAATAATAATAGATTTAACTTTTATAGGAATTAATCACTATGAGGTTTAATTTCACCATAATAATAGATGTTTATTTGTAAAAGAAGGAATTCCTTTGGCTATTGAGAAGCTTACAGCTTTGTACATACTGTAAACATTTCATATGTGACACAAACACTGCATGACTTCATCCTTTGTACTCACTATAAGAATCACGGGAATTCTCATTCTCGAACTCTTGTTACTAGTACACAATAAAGCTGGATATTTATCCGTATTTAATAGTAGTAATAATAATAATAATAATAATAATAATAATAATAATAATAAAGGTTAATATAATTTCGGAATTTTTACATTATGAGGTTTTCTTAATAAAAATCAAATGAATTGTGAATAATATTTAATTTTAGGAAGTTATATTTTGAGGTTATTTTAATTATATTATTTTTGGTCTGGACATCTTACCTCAATATTAATGTTGATTTGTTCTTGGACATGTTTCAAAACAATTCTGTTTTATCGTCAGCTTTCCCAGAATTGTTTTGAAACATGTCCAAGAACAAATCAACATTAATATTGAGGTAAGATGTCCAGACCAAAAATAATATAATTAATGAATTGTGAATTCTTGAATTCTTCTTACCTCATACATCTATGTTTAAAAAAAAAGTATGAATGAGGTAAGAAGAATTCATGATTCATTTTATTCTTAATAATAAGAGTTACTTTTTTAAATATATACAGTATTACCCCTCTTTTATACATTTCAAGGGACCACGGGAAAAATGGTATAAAATAGGGGAAAGTGTAAATTGAGGAAAATGAAGATGAGCTCAAAAATGTTGACCCCAAATACTCTGCATCCATTTCAGAACATGAAGACAGATGGGGATAATATACTACAGTATTACCCCTCTTTTACACTTTTCAAAAGACCAGAGGGACAGTGGTATAAATTGGGAAAAAGTCTAAATTATGGGAAACGAGGAGGAGTTAAAAATATTGACCCTCATATTGAGCAACCATTCTAGAACATGCAATAAAGCACTGACTGGGATAATATACAATATTGGCTAAATAATGTAATGTTTCTTCCAATTTAAAATAAAATTCTTTACAGCTCACCTCATACCTTGTCTTTTATTTATTTAGAAGACAAGATATCAGGTGAGGTGTAAAGAATTTAATTTAAATTAAACCTCATAGTGATATTCTTATAATAGTTCAATGTAATGTATGTGTTGTTCTGCTGTAAACATAAAATTACTTTATTTCTTTTACTTTCACCATTTAAAAAATAAATAACAAGGAGAGGTTCAGCAAGCAGCACTGTGAATCTTTATTGAGAGATTAAAAAAAATTGTTTTGCCATAGAAGTACACGGGTTGAATTTCAGAATTGTTTGAAAGTTTTGAGCCAGCAAATTGGCTCAATGAACATGCTCTGCTCTTTATCGATTGTACAGAAGCCACTTCATTTTCTCATTAAACTTGCTTGGCTCCTTATCGATTGTATAGCAACCAGCTTTGTTGGCTCAATGAACTTGCAATCCTTTTTTTCTGCTCTCACTTACAAGAGTAACTGGGAGTAAAACAAGAGTTTCACCACCTTTAAGAGCTATGATTTGTGTTAGATAGAAGTTTACAGAAAAATAAGCTGCGACAAAATTATTTCTGTTTGTCAATAAAACCAGTATTATTTTCTAAACATGAAAACCCCTAAAGTTTCAAAGAAACACATTTACCCAAATACAAGACAACCTCGAACTTAAGATGATAACTTCAGTGTTGAAGAGACTTTTTAAGAATTTCCTTAAAATGTATATTACGATTTGGCCAAGCAAATAAAATTACTTTTTTTTGTACATTAACCACATGGCACTGAAATAAGTTAAGTCTCTCCATATTCCACAGGAATATGCTGTGCAAGAATTGTTCACTGCTAAAACATAAGCCCTACACTGTTTGTCTGCATGCATGCATGAAAGTAGCGTTGCTCATGATACCTATTTGTATAAACTTATGCTTTTAACCCCAACATTTTTATCCTTACTTATTTTAGGAATTCTCACTGTGAGGTATATTCATTAAGGTAGAATATTTTTATCACAATATGAGGTGAGTGATAAAAATATTCTACCTTAAATTTTTATCCTTATTACTTCTCATGAGATCAGATAACATTTGCTCCATTTTTCTTGCATGTACTCATTATCTTCTTTATTCCAACTCAGGATATTTCCCCTTCTTTGGTCCAATAAATTATTTTAAGGATATATTAGGATTTTTCAATTTTTCAATAATCTGGTCACCACTTGTGAATGTTAACATTGGAGATACCAAATTTTCTCCCCAATGTACAGTTGTTTTAAGTTTCTGCTTCCCTAATAACCATTAACTAGAAATTAACATTACAATGTATCTGCAAACCAAAAGAAATATGTAAAATTATACAATTTTTTCAACAAAATCACATTATTTTTCAATAATTTTAACATGCATAAGAAAATTCTGCCAGTTTTGAAGAAGTGGCTGAATTTAAATGCCTAGGTTGCTCACTTGGATAGAGCATTGACATAGAGAGTCAAAGGTCCTGGGTTCAAACCCCAGTCTAGGTGTATATTTTTCTTTTCAGATATAACATAGGAACTATAATTACTAATGGAATGAGCACCACAAAGAAATTAAACATAGGACAATTCTGGAAATTATGCTACTATGCATTACAGGGTCTCCTATCATCCCAACTTATCTAAAAAAATGTTAAACTGAAAATATATAAAACTGTTATTCTCCCAGTTACATTATATGGATGCAAAAATGGACTCTTTATTTTAAAGGAGGAGAAAAATTTACGAGTACCATATTTACTCATATATAGGTCGCACTTTTTTTTGCCAAAATCTGAAGACGAGAATTGGGATGCAACTTATATTTGCAGCAAAAAAAATCATGGCTCACTTTAACACATATTTATTCTTAATAGTAACATAACATACTTAGGTACTTTTGTCCATGTGCCAGGAATACTTGACCCTATTGTTCATCAATTGACTCATCACCATCATCATTTTCACTAGAGGGTTCACTGTTAGATGAAGCAAGCCATACTGCATCTTCCGTTCCATGTCATTAGAAATGGAGTTACCTTAAAACTCTTGTAAACCATATCTGCCGATATGAGGCTCCATGTAATTGTCACATCATTAATAGAGAAGATTTCTTCAAGCTTCCAGTTGTCATCATTTCCATAACACTACATTTTAAGGGTCGAATCTTTGAATGCATTAGACCGTAAAAGGTGTTCTCTGCTGAGAAAGTTTTATCCTAATACGATTTTGCTTACTCAGAAATCTATTCATGCGATAATAATTGTTGAAATTCGTAAGCTACCTGACGAAGTAACTTAAGATAGAAACTTTTTGTGAGAATCCCGAAGGGAACCGATGGTAACCGATGTAGTTTGAAACCTTGCCGCGTACCTTGCTGCTTTATCCAAGATGTCGGACCTTGAAGACTTCGATCGTGTTTTCGGTATATGCGGAGAAGAGGAATTTGATAGAGTCTACCAAATAATTCAACTGAAGAACAGGAGAATCGGCATAATATTGCATGATGCAGACGTCTTTGTGTACGGTATTATTTGCGGGATGCAAGCATAAATGCGTTCCTCTATAGCAGACGAAAATAACAGAAGTGGTTTTATCGCTGAGAATTCTGAGTAATTTCTTGCCAATATTACAAAAAATTATTGCTGCCCTCTTTTCTATGTCCGCCTATATATACTCTCATTGTCTTAGGTATTATTGCTAATTTATTATTTATTGTGTACGGTTCCTGAATAAGCGCTATGCCAATATCGTGGTTAATGTGTAGTTGCACTAGATGCTGGTCGCTGTTCTTTAATGTTGTAGATTGACTTGTATGCATTTTAATGTGTGTGAATCCATATTAGTAATCTGTGTTTTGTTGGTACCGTCACACAGCTGTGTATGTATGTGTGTGTGTGTGTGTGTGTTCGTGCGTGCGTGCGTGTGTGTGACACAATTTCTGAAAGTCGTTTTTAAATTTATTTATATAAATTTTACTGTTAATGCTCAGTGGGTAGTTCCCATCAATATTCTCCATGGTTTTAGAATTAATACATTTTTAATGTATCCCCGCATGACATTTCTGAGCACTAATGGGTTAAAATTTATTGAATAATGAATTTAACTGCTTTTAGAAGCAATCAGTGTTCATAATATGTATTAATTAAATAAAAATAAAACATAGTTTTATTTGATTTTCATATTTATTATATAATTCAGTGACAGCTGTTTCGGTACACTGTACCTTCTTCAGACATGTTAACAAACTATGAATTGTGTTCCAACTGATCTTAAGCAACAATACAACAATATTTATTTAATTTTTTTAATTTAACACAGGGGATTCATTCAAATCAAGTTGAGAATTTAACAGCTTTTTACTACTTATAAATTTATTAATTTCTACAGCCTCCAAAAGATCTAACTTCTTACCCTTATCACAAATATGTAAAATTTCAAAATTTGGATTGAAACAATGATTAAATTGGAATAGGTGGTTAGCATATTTTGAATTTCCTAAATTTCTGTTATATACTCTCATGTGTTCCTTTATCCGAGAGATAAAAGGTCTACCAGTTTGTCCTATGATTTGAATGAATCCCCTTTGTTAAATTTAAAAATTTAAATAAATATTGTTGTATTGTTGCTTAGATCAGTTGGAACACAATTCATAATTTGTTAACATGTCTGAAGAAGGTACAGTGTACCGAAACAGCTGTCACTGAATTATATAATATATATGAAAATCAAATAAAACTACGTTTTATTTTTATTTAATTAATAAATATGGATTTTCATCAAGTAAACACCAACTCAATTGATTATTCATAATGTGTTTTCTGTGAGCAAGGATCATTGTACAGAAACATGTATTGGACACTAATTTTAATATTTCAAGGAATTTTCAACAGATTTAAATTAAAATTCTTTATACCTCACCTCATATCTAGACTTCTAATTAAACCAGTTTCAAAACCTAGGTGGTTCCATCTTCAGTAATATCTTGAGACCAATTTTATGTTGTACAGAACTGCATCTTACTCCATCTGTTGGCAGACCGATGAACCTCCAAATCAAATCAAATTCCCTGGAAATTTCAAAATTCATAAGTTTTTCTTTCTTTTTTTTTTATGTTGATTTTTTCCAAACTGTGAGTTCCTTGTTTTACTATTTGTTTAATAAAATTGGCTTTTATATCAATTTGTTGTTTTTCAGACCAAGCATGAGCAGATACTGGTTTCCAGTTACCATGGAAATTGAAATTAAAAGACAAATTCCATTATTATATCTAAATTTGACAAGAAATGAAGAAAACAAAATAGAATTTGGAATATGTATAAAGGAAACACATTTTCCAATATTGTTATTTTAACACAGTTCCAATAATGGATCATATTATAATATTATAATGATATTGTGAAAAGAAAAAAATTAATGCATAGTACAAACATTATCAGTTCTTTCCACATATACAAATCTATAATTCTCGTTTCGTCTGCTGCCAGGTAGGTGACATTGTGAAATATCTCAAAACGTAGATACTTCTAAATGAAGCCGGCCATTGACGTTAGTGGCAACATCTACCTGGCAACAGACAAAACGAGAATTATAGATTTGTATATGTGGAAAGAATTGTTAATGTTTATACCATGTCTCGAATAGTGTAGTGGTCTTGCACGCTTGTATGGAATACAAGAGGTCCACAGTTTGATTCCTGGTTCAGACATTAATTTTTTTTTCACAATATCATTATATTATTGGAACTGTGTTAAAATAACAATATTGGAAAGTGTTAAATAACATTGATTACTGCTTATAAAAGTGGTGGTGTAAAATTCTCAAAACATAGACGTTTTGTGGCGACATCTACCTGGCAACGGACGAAACAAGAATTATAGATTTGTATATGTGGAAAGAATTGTTAATGTTTGTACCAATGTCTTGAATAGTGTAGTGGTCTTACACGCTTGTACAGAATACAAGAGGACCATGGTTCGATTCCTGGTTCAGACATTAATTTTTATTTTCACAATATGATTACAATATTATAAGAAAACACACATTGATAACTATATTAAGTCCTCGCGATTCAACTATTTTGCTCATAAAGAGGACATACAGATTAGTAAATATACCTATGAGTGCTGAAAATTATGAAAAATAAAAAGAATACATATTTAATGTGGCAATAGAAAACTGTTTTGAAGAAAATAAGGTAGACAAGAAAATATTATACTTATGAAGTATACTTGTAAATGAAACAATATAATTATAGTATATTGTATACTTGTAAATAAAAGCATACATATAAATGAAACAGAAGAAAACAAAATTCAAGACATTCATTTACAATCAGTTGAAGCACCACAAGTTTCAAAAAATTTTTGAAAAGTTTAACACAAGATTTGCGCCAATGAATGAATATAGCATCAATAGGATAATTAAAACCAACAAAAATGGCAAAATTGAAGAAGAAAACAAATCTGGAATTTATCCAATCAAATGGAGAAATTGTGACAAAATTTATATATATTTTTTTTAAAGAAATTTGAAAACCAAGATGAAAGAACATCTTAGATATTAAAAATGGTGAAGTAAGTCAGCAGTAGCTCTCATGCTTGGTCTGAAAAAGTCTAATTGTTGTAGAAGATGGTTCAATTAAACAAATAGAAAACCAAAAGAGCTCGTGGTTTCGAAAAAAATCCAAATTCAGAAACAAGAAAGAAACTTTTGAATTTTGAATTTTCTGGAGAATTTGATTTGATTCAGAGGTTCATTGGTCCACCAACAGATGGAGTAAGAAGATCTCCTGAACGATATAACATGGGTTGTGATATTACATAAGATGAAATCATCTAGGTTTTGAAACCAATTTAATTAGAATTCTGGATATGAGACGAGGTATAAAGAATTTTAAATTAAACCTCTTAGTGAATTTTTCCTATAAAATTTCAATTTTCAACAGTTCATTACAATATTTTCCATAAATCAGGATGAAGAGTGTACTAGCATGCCAAAGCTATTAACTTACTGACTCTCGAACCCATAGGTTTAAATCATTGTATTAGGCTAATCTAATGATTTGATTTTGAGAAAAAGAAGGTGATTTATATATATATACATATATATGTATAGTAGTATTAAATTCAGGTAATGTAATTATTCCCTTTTCTCAAATTGTTGCACATATTAAGAAAATGAAGAAAATCTAATGTGATGATTTAACTATATAATTTTTTTTTACGGTAGGAAACATCGAAACTGGTAGCATGAGTCGAGGAGTAATATCAAGGAATGTAGCTCTGCGTAATGAGTTGGATTTATTTATAAATGTATTGCACTGCAAGTCATACCCTGGAGTGAAAGCAAGACATAAGGATATTGATATTATCATAGTGCGTCAAAACACTGAGGGTGAATATGCCATGTTGGAGCATGAGGTAAGCTTTGTGCAGCACTTTTTTCTATATTGCCACAAATTATATATATTTTTTAATTTAATATATGATATTATTTTTTTTAATAATCAAGTAAACTTTTAAAATTCTGAAAAAATTACAGATACTTCCTTGATTCTTTATCTTTCATCGCTCAAGATATCTAATTGGAATTGTGTTGGGTTTTAAGAAAATGGTCTGTGTGTAACTGCGCGGTCATGAACTTACGGGTTTGATAGTGCCAGTAAGTTAGTTAGTGGGTTATCTAAGAGCACCTACAGACAAGGCATGCCACTGAGAGGGTTTAACTATTGGCAATGAAATGCATGGCATGCAAAATAAAAATCAGAAAATGTTTGTAATTTTTTTTTTAAATCAGAGTTAATTACAGTTGCACCACAAAATTTTGTACTATGATAGATAACTAATCAATGATTATCTTATTATTTTCAATGGGAATTAAGTTTGTAATTAGGTTTAAAAATTAATTTTTAATGTATATATGCATTGGATTTAGCCTGAAGCCCACCATATCTAAATCTAAACCTTTCTATCCTGTACTCTTCAATACACTAAACTTCGTGGCATGATAGGCCTTGGCCTAATAGACAGTTATATAAAAAACTTTCAATATGTTAGAATTAACATTGAGGAATATAATACGAAACTGTTTTACTAGCTTTAAAATGAGCATAAGAATACAATTTTAGCATGTAATGTATGAACTGAGAAAGAGAATGACAAAATAGGTAATATTCATATTAGGAAAAAAAAAATCAAGGGACAAAAAACTAAGAGTAAAAAAAAAAGTGTCACAAAATAGCTAATATTCACATTAGGAAAAATAAAGGAAAAACAGTTTAAACTTTTTACTTTTTTGAAATGTAATTTTTTTAGCAGTCCATTTTGACGTGGAATTACTCAGTCGTGTTATGTAATAGTACAACGTAATTATTGCCGTAGATAATTATGCTATTTCACTCACAGTGACACTAATGTGGAGTAGATTGTGCTGCAATGTCATGTCAAGAGTATGATTGTTTTATCTCATTTTAAATGAAAATTGTATTATAATGTTGTTTAATTATCTCATTGTCTCGCACCAGTACAACTGACATAATATTTTGATAAAGTGCATTTATATTATGTTAATATGAATTATTTGTATTTAAATTTCAGAGTGTTCATGGTGTGGTAGAAAGTATGAAAGTAGTTACTTCAGAAAATTCAGAACGTGTAGCACGTTATGCTTTTGAATATGCAAAGAAGCATGGTCGTAAGAAAGTGACTACAATTCATAAGGCAAATATTATGTAAGTGTACCAATGTTAACATAAATTAATTTATTTAGTGTGTTAACTAACTAAAAGTCAACAAGATTGTTTGTCACATTCAGAAATAATGTTCTAGAGAAGATTTTTGACATTATTCAAGAGAATGCCACATTCAGAATTCTCAAGAGAAAAAAAACTTAGAACTGTAAATAAAGATCATCACAATTCTTCCATGTGTTAGTAGCCAAATGAGGTAAGTATAGAGCAATTGGATAATATTAGACAGGAAACTACCAGGATTCTCATCATCATCCGGCATCATGGCAGATGCCGCCGTCTTCTGGAAACCAAATGCCATTCCTCCCTGTCCATCCATTGATCTTCCTCCATTCCTCTGATATTCATAGCTGCTTGTACCCCTTCTATCCAAGTTTTTTTCTCTCTTCCCCCTTTCCATTGGGATCCATTCCATAACAATTTTTGGCAATCTTTGCTCTGGCAATCTGTTGACATGGCCATACCACTGTAATCTTTTCTTTTCTATAATGTCTATGATGTCTGGCTCCTCTTGTACACCCATAATTTCCCTTATTTCTTTATTTTGTATTCTCTCCATTCTAGATTTTCCAGCTGATCTTCTTAAAACATCCATTTCTGTACTTAAAATTTTTTCATTTCCCTGGTAGGAATATGCCAGACTTCAACAGCATATGTTAAAATGCTCTGAATTATGGTTTGGATGTTTGTAATTTTCTATTTTTTGTAATATTTTTGCTCCACCAAACAGAGTTTAAAGCATTTATTACTTGTTTTGTTTGTGCGATTCTGTTTTTAATTTCCACTGTGTTATCGCCTGAATGGTCTAATTTTGTTCCTAAATAAGTGCATTCAATACTAGGTTTTAGTTCTTCTCCATTGTTGAAATTTATATTTTCCATTTCTTTTCCTATACACAGATATTTAGTTTTCTCAATATTTATATAAAGTCCCCATTTTTCATATTCTTCTTTTAGTTTTTTAGCCATATATTCTATGTCATCGTTGTCTTGTGCTATTAATACCTGGTCATCTGCAAAATTTAGTGAATATACATGTGTATTTTGGATGGGTATGCCCATTTTTTAACTTTTTTCCTCCAGTCTCTTAGTACTCTTTCGAGATAAATTTTAAATAGAGTTGGAGATAAACTGCAACCTTGCCTTAAACCTTTTGTAATAGTAAATCCCTTTGTTAAGGATTCTAAAAGAGTAAAAATCAGGGGGAGAAAAATTGATAGACAAGATACATCAGTTACTTTGTATGATTTGGGGAAAACAAGCTCTTCCAGATAAATGGAAAGAATCAATTATCATACCAATCTATAAGTAGGGAGATAAAACAACTACAGGGACATCTCTTTACTTTCAACATTCATACAAAATTCTAACAAATATACTAGGAAGCAGAATTAAGCCCTGTATTAATGACATTCTAGGAGGGCATCAATGTGGATTTTTAGTATAAGACAGATCTTAGAAAAAAAATGGGAATATATTATTACTGTACATCAACTATATGTTGACTTTAAAAAAAGCATATTATTCAATTAAGAGGGAGAAGTTATAAAGTATCCTGCTGGAGTATGGAATTACTAAAAAGTTAGTTAGACTTATACAAATGTGTCTAAATGGCACAAAGACTAAGATGCATGTAGGCAAACAGTTTTCAGATACTTTTGGGTTGAAGCAGGGAGATGCACTATCTCCTCTACTATTCAATTTTGTACTAGAGCATGCTAATAAATCTTTAGAGGATGAAGAAGGCCTACGACTCAATGGTGTTAATAAGTTGTTATTTTATATGTTTTTATTATTAATTTCATACATCTCAATGATGGATAAATCATATTTAAAGAGAAACTAGAAAACCAAGGGTCCCGGGTTCAAGTCCCGGTCTGAGCGTATAATTTTTCTCTTTAAATATTGTTAGTTTATGCTGATGTTGTACTACTATTAGGCGATAGCAAGGAATACTAAGGGCCAACATGCACACACTATTGAGTAACGCTAAGAAATTGGGACTGGAAATAAATATCAATAAATCTAATTATATGGTCACACATACAATACATTGTACACCGTGTCCCATTCAAACTTCTCACATTTTAATTAATCATAACTCTCAAAGTATGCGGAATGAGGTTGGTATTAAAAGAAAGAGAAACTCGAAGAATTTTTGTTTTCATTGTTGCAGTTAATTCATTTTTCACATGTTGGACAATAATGACATAAAACAAAATGGCAACTCCTCAGCAGTGAGCACAAACTGTTTTTTGACGAGGCAACGTTCCATGTGTCAGGATCTGCTAATCGGCACAATGTAAGGATCTGGGGTATGCAAAATCCACACGTCTACTGTGAACACTTCTAGGTAGCCCAAAAGTAAACATTTGGTGTGACCTGATCAAGAACAGGATTATAGGTCCTTTTTTCTTCCATGAGAAGTCAGTAAGTGGCCTGATATACCAAGACATGTTGGGAACAGTTCTTGTACCCCCAAGTAGCTGATCTGCAACCCCAAGTAATCGTTCAGCAAGATAGAGCCCCATCACACTGGAGCCTGGATGTTCAGAATTCACTCAAAAATCCCTCCCAGATAGGTGGATTGGATGCAGCAGACCAATTTTGCTGGCCACCACTTTCAGCTATACAACACTCCACTAGACTTCTTCTTCTGGGGTATGTAAAAGACCATGTGTTTGCGACTCCAGTACTAGATCTTCATTATTTATGAACCCTTATCCTTGACACAATTTCAACAGTACCAATGGACTTGTTGGACAGAATGAGGCACGAAATTGAATACAGACTTGATATTGTTTGTGCTACGAATGGTGCACATATAGAGGTGTTTTAGTGTGTGGCAATGAAAATTCTTTGACTTTCTGTTTCATTTAATACTGGCCTCATTTCATAATTTCGCATAATTTTTCTTAGTTATGATTAATTAAAATGTGGGAGGTTTGAATGGGACACCCTGTATAATGAAATTGGACAGCTAATGAAAAATGAGGGAAATTTTGAAGAAGTGACTGAATTTAAATAGCTAGGAACAATAATCACAAATAGGAATGAGTTGCACAAAGAAATTAAACATAGGCTCCATTCTGGAAATGCATGCTATTATGCATTACAGTGACTCTTATCATCCCAACTCATTTCAAAAAACGTTGAACAAAAATATATAAAACGGTTATTCTACCAGTTATATTATATGGGTGCGAAACATGGAACTTTAAGGGAGGAAAGGAGATTACGAGTATTTGAGAATAAAGTACTTAGGAACATTTTTTGGGCTAAAGAGAGATGAACAGACATGAATGGACAATACTACATTACAGTGAACTACATGGTCTTTATAGGAAGCCAGATATAATAACAACAGTTAAGTCTCATAGACTGCAATGGGCAGAACATGTGGCACGAATGGAGAATAAAATACTTGCATGGAAGCTTCTTGTAGGAAAACCAGAGGGAAAAAGCCCAGTTGGTAGACCAAGAATGAGGTGGGAGAATAATGTTAACCATGATTTGAGTTAAGTGCATTATACAGGCTATGATTGGAAAACATTAGTTCTGGATAGGGATATTTGGAGAGCTTAT
Organism: Diploptera punctata; assembly: GCA_030220185.1. NCBI lineage: Eukaryota > Metazoa > Arthropoda > Insecta > Blattodea > Blaberidae > Diploptera > Diploptera punctata. The sequence continues at coordinate 295,285 of JASPKZ010007873.1, forward strand.
GTCCACATGGCCATGAACCTATGGGTGTGATAGTGCCAGTTAGTTAGTTAGTATTTGAAAAACTGTTATGATCTGAATAAAACTGCAGTTCGTAAGCCATCTCTTCTTTAAATGACCTAAGAATCTCTTGCCATGTGTGTGATGAATGGTTGCATAGATTCTTGTTCTAGGCATTCTCCTAAGATATTCCTGCCAATTTATCTAGTAATCAGAATGTAGCATACAATACCGGTTTTACATTTAGGTGATTTCCTATATATTCACTATTTTTTCCAAGAGTTACTTTTTTTTTTTTTTGCCTTTTTCATGAACAGAATTATCCCTCCAGTCCATCTGCAGCTTGTTGAGTGAATTGAAAGCAACTCTGAAGTACTACCCGATGGGTTGCTAGCCCAAAGGGGTAAAGTGATGGGGTTTCCATCCATGCTGCATTTACTCTGCAAGCCTATAGACTTAAGGCTTGGTTGGATGAAGAAGAAGAAGATTCATTACTTTTCTGATCACATTTGGTAAAATAATAATATAAAGGAGCACTCAGAAGAGCATTAGTTTCGAAAGTTTTACGTTCTTTTCCACTGATCACTTGTATTCACTCTTTGCTGTATTCATTAATTGATTTTGTTCTGTTTTTACACTCTGTGATATGATAAAGTTTACACTTATCACCGCACAGTGCACATCTGCAGTCTTCAGTTGGCTGGTGGAATTTTTTATTTTCGCAGACCTTGTGATGAAAGCCATGTATTGCTAGTCTGGTTACAACGTGTCTCAGTGTCTGACATTCTCTTGTCCAGTTTCTGTCTGTCATGGCACTGGAAGTGTAAAATTCCTCTTTATTTCCTTCCGTTTCTGTTCCCTCACTTTTACTGCTTTTTGATATGGTTCTGTAGATGGTAGGAGGTATGTTATCCTGATGTCTTCTATGAAAATGTTTCTCGCATAAGTTCATAAATTAATCTGGATGGTGCTGTTTTTCCAGTTCCAGTGATTCTCTTCATGAAGCTTGCTTTCACTTTTTCTATTTTGTTGAGGTCACTGACTGTTAATTTCTGCCATATGATCTCGATTCCGTATGTAACTATGGGGGCTATCGTTGTGTGGAAAAGTGTCATTGCAGTGTCTGTTGTTAGTTTTGTAAGGTTTTTGATGTTGTAGATCGCTTTTATTGCTGCTGCTGTTCTGTCGTTGATTTTCGGAAAGCCTTCGACCTGGTGAACAGAAAAACTCTAATAGAGAAACTGAAGATGATGATTGGAGAAACACACCCACTGATAAAACCAATAGAGAACATCATGAAATATAACTACATAAGAATAAAAAATGACGTTGAAACCGGAGAAATCATCAAGCAAACAAATGGGGTATTACAAGGGGACCCCATCAGCCCTACACTATTCAACATCCTCACAGCAGACTGCCAAAATATAATAAATGGTGATCAAACAAATATAATAATGTATGCAGATGACATGGTGATTGGATCCAAAAATAAAGTAGAATTGCAGGAAACAGTGAATAAATTAGAAGAATGGGCACACCAAAATCAACTTGCAGTAAATGAGGACAAGACATTTCACATTTGGTAAAGCTACAGTGTTTACATATATAAAGTAAAGTAAAGTGATCCCACAACAGGCCTCAGGAGACCCTTGGGGTAGTAGGAGGTTAAGGCTCCCACTTTTTCTAGACAATCGGCACTTGATGTCAGCCCTGCATGACGGCCGCCTTTACCCCCAGAACAGGCATCTGGTACTCATTTCCATTAGAGGCTGAGTCGACCCCAGGGCCATAGTGTCGCCAGAGGGTTTGGGTCAGTTTAAAAATCCTGACCCCAACGGGACTTGAACCCTCGACCCCCGGCTTGTAGCTCAGTGGTTTACATATATAGTAAAGATATAATATCCTCTCATGTTCTTTACTTTATAGAGGATTGATGTTATTATTCTTATCACTCACCTCATATTCTTCTATTTAACTGTCATCAAAATACCGATGATGGAACCGAATAAGGTTTTGAAACTAGTCTAAGAAGAATAAGAATATGTGGTGAGTGATAAGAAGTTATTTCCCATAATTAATTTATGAATGTGTGTCAATACTTGAATTTTCTGTGATTAGAAATTAACTATATTAAGCTGAAGACCTGCTTTATATACTAACCAAATTTTATTCTCTTCTGCTTTGAATTGCATGAATAAATTCTTTCTGCTACATCTTTAGAACTATTTTGGTAACCTTCTTTTTTTTTTCCATCATAATGTGTTTAAACAATTGTAGATTTAATTGTTTCTTCCAGTGATTCTACTTAAACTGTGTAGCTCTTCAAAATTATCAAGATGTGACATCCAAGTATTGGGAAGGAAGAAGGAGAAACACTTTGTCGTTAACTCCAGAGCATTAGCTACATACATACATACATAACATACATACATACATACATACATACCTACCTACCTCTAGTCTATTTCTAATTTTGATGTTCATTATTATTTATGGGATATTCTATGATTCTCAGAAATGGGGGTAAAATATAGGGTCATCCACAATACCTCCTTATGCCATTGGCTGAAAATATGTGAATCTGTGCATGAAATTTAATGGGATAGCTTTGCCTTTAATACAATGTTTGTACCTTACCTCTTCAATGTTCTTTACATTGTACTTAAAATTAAATTTTGATGTTGCAGGAAACTCTCTGATGGACTCTTCTTGGAGACTTCTCGTAAAATTGCAGCAGATTATCCTGAAATTGAACATAGTGACATGATTATTGATAACTGTTGCATGCAATTGGTATCAAACCCACATCAGTTTGATGTGATGATTATGACCAACTTATATGGCACCATTGTTTCTAATGTGGTGTGTGGTCTTGTTGGAGGTGCTGGATTGCTTTCTGGCAAGAATTATGGGGATCATGTAAGTTAATTTTTTATTTATACAAAGTTGATTCAGGAGTTTAATGAAATTTTCAGTAAATCATTAGAGTACAACTCTGATTCTGTTAAGAGACTTTTGATCTTATCGAGAGAAGGAAGTCAGTACAAGGCAGAGAGCATAGGATACCCTTAGAATGTCAAAGAAGCAAATATGACCAAGTGTTACACAAAACTGGAACTTCTTAAAAAACAAACAGTGCTGCATTGATCACATGAGTCTTTTCATGCCATAATGAACACCTGGTAGAAGCACAGACTTCTGAGGATGGGAGTGATAATGATAGTGTAATGTGATTGTAACACCATAACTGTACACCCACATGGTTATGGAAGGGTTTTAAATCTACACAAGAATGAACTACTTTTTAAATATGTATTTTGATGATAAATATGATATTAATTAGCAACAAATATTAAATTAGCAAAGAATGTAATACAACGACAAAGAATTGAATTCAATATATACAGAAAAGATACTCATATTGACAATTACATAAAGTCTTCAGGTTTCAATCATATTGCGCATAAGCATGCAATTTTCAACAGTTTGATATATAGATTATTGAATGTTCCACTAAATGAAGAGGATTTTAAGAAAGAATACAATCACATTTTGGACATAGCTAATTTAAATGGTTTTGGAAAGGAAATAATTATAACTAAATTGAAGAAATTCAGACAACAAAAAAGATTAAAAGAATACACTACCCTGCAATCTGATTCAAAGAAAGGAAAACAATTTAAGAAAATCACTTATCATCCTGGAATACATAACAAATTTCAAAAAATTTTCAAGAAATTCAATATTACATTGGCACCGATAAATAAATTTAGCCTTGGTAACTTATTAATAACCAATAAGAAAATGAACACCCCAGATAGTAAAAAATCTGGAATTTATCAAATTGATTGTCAAGATTGCAATAAAGTATACATAGGAAAAACAAAAAGAAATTTGGACACTCGCACAAAGGAACACTTTAGAAATATTAAAAATGGTGAAATTGAAAAATCAGCTATTGCAGCACATAGTTTTTGGAAGGTCATAGAATTGAAAAAGAAGCTAAACTTCTAAAACATTTGGAAAAACCTTTGGATTTGACAGTTTGGGAGAAAATATTTATACAGAAGAACAAATTTAAATCTATGAATTTCGACATTCCGGATGAATGTGACCTCATCTCGAAGTTCATCAAATCAATACCAGATGGCAACGATATCTCGAAGTTCGTCAAATCAACACCAGATGGCAATGTTATAGAGGGAGATTCCAACGAATATCCGGTAGTCATAATGGCGGTTGAAAATGAATGACAAGATCATTTGAAAACTATAGTTACCATGTTTGATAAAACATGAAATATGAGGTAAGATGTTAAAATGACTCATTAATTTATTAATGTAATACTTTACTAGTAAATGATTGATCGTGTACTGGTATTTATATTCTTATCTGTGCTTCTGAATATTTAAATGCTTAATTTGTACACTTCAAATATTTAACATGTTTAATGAGGAATGATAGAAAAATGTTCAGTTATTTGCATGATGAAACATTATTAAAAGTAAGATAGGAATGCTTAAATGAAATAAGTCAATATAAATACTTTTGATAAAATGTTTAAAAGCAACAAATTAATGTCAACTGTACAAAAAATTAAACTAGAGTTATATTAATAATATTATGTACCAAGACCAGTAATACAATAACTTAACTTTGAATATGTAATTAATCACACAAGAAAATAAAAAGAGAATTGTTATAAGAAAAATATCCATTACAATGATACAGTTCAACTAAATCTTACTTGGTTTTGAAGATCCACTTTTTTTTTTTTTTTGCTACCATGCACTCCTGGCTATCTGCATTCTCGAGTGGCAGACAGTACATTTAGATAATATGATACTTGCATGTAAAGGTTATAGGTTTGATATAATACAATCAAAATGATACTATATGTTCTATTTCAAGGCAGGGACAGGAACATATACATACAGGGTGTTAATGACAAACTTTCAGGTATTGTAGAGGAGAGTCAGACAAACAATTTGATTTAAGAAACTTGGGGTGTGTGAAGCCAAATTTTGCAGTTATATGACTTTTTGTAAACTGGACGTTTGTACTGATTATTCAACAATGGAGCAAATTATGAATGTGGTTTGTCTTAGTAATACTTCACTTCAGCTCCAATAGTAGGATAACCTATTTTTAATTGCAAATATAGCAGCATTTTCAAAATTCTGAGCCACTAAGTTATGGACATTTAGTCTTTCAACAAGAGACAGTGCACCACTGACAGTCTACATTTTGTGCCCTGTTATGCAATTGTATGTATTAGATGTCGGATAGTTAAAACGTTGTATTCGCGTAGACTTTCACAGCCGGAGTTGCTATGATGATCTTGAAGAAGATTTTCGGGCTGTAGGCCATGGTCGTGAGGCTTGTAGTTCCCCGACGTTTCGCCAGAGACGGCGTCTGGCATCCTCAAGGGTTGTCTTGAGACTGGCAATTGTGTCCGCTGTCTGTCTTATTTATACGTTCACTGCGATGTGTTCGTAAGTTGTATCTGCCTTCTGATTGGTCAGCGTTAGGGACTTCCATTGCTCCAATGAGATTGCTGTTTGATGGTCTAGTCGATGTCTTCTGATTGGTCAGCGGTAGGGACTTCCATTGTTCCACTGAGATTGCTGTTTGATAGTCTAGTCGACTGTGCTTGTAGAGGTTTACATTTTGCGTTTTTTAGAACCGGTATCCATACTTTGTTGACTTTTAATGATTCTTCTTTTCTGTTGAAACTGTTTTTATGTTTGAATATTTCGATGGCTTCTCGTTGTAGACGGGTAAAATAATGTGTGCAGTTAGATAGTATGTCTGTATTCTGGTATTGTACCCTGTGGCCATCAAGGTAAGAGTGTTCTGCTACTGACTTATCCATTTGTTTAAAACGACTGTATCTTTCATGCTCTTTAAGTCTGGTTGTGATGGTGCGTTTAGTGGTGCCTATATACACTTTTCCACAACTGCATGGAATCCTGTATATGCCTGCTGTCAGATGAGGATGGAGTTGATCCTTTATAGGTCTGAGAAGGTTCTTGATTTTCTTGGTAGGCCTGTATACTGTCTTTATGTCTTCTTTCTTTAGTAGTTTTCCAATGTGGTCCGTTACATTCTTGATGAATGGTAAAAATGCCCTGGTTGAAGTTTTTTCCTCTGATTCCTTAAGAAGAACGAAGCCCAGCCACCAAGACTATATGGATTGCCTAAAATTCATAAGGAAAATACACCTTTAAGACCGATTGTCAGCCAAATAGAATCACCCACTTACAACCTGGCTAAATATCTCTCTACTTTATTGAAACCACAGACTAACAACAGTGACATTTATGTCATGGACTCAATGCACTTCTTAGAAAACTAAAAGAGATAACATTGCAACCGGAAGATATAATGGTGAGTTTCAACGTGATCTCACTATTCACCAAAGTTCCAATAAATGAGACTATTCACCTCATTGTTGCCAAGTTTCCTCAAGACATCACAAAACTTTTCGAACACTGCTTAACTACCAGCTATTTTCTATTCAACAACGACTTCTACGAGCAAATAGATGGCGTAGCTATGGGCAGTCCCTTGAGACCAATAGTTGCCAATTTCTTCATGGAAAACTTTGAGCAAACATGCTTAGATACAACACCTATCAAACCCAAGATATGGGTTCGCTATGTAGACGACACCTTTGTAATCTGGAACCACGGGGAAGAGAAATTAGAGGAATTTCTGAAACACATCAACAACATAAACTCCAGGATACAATTCACCATAGAAAAAGAAACAGATAACAGCATAGCATTCCTAGACATCCTGATCAAAAGGGAAGAAGACAGCAACATTTACCACACTATCTACAGAAAACTTACCCACACGGACAGGTATCTTCACAAAACCTCGAATCTTCACCCTAAACAAAATATTTGGAATCATCAAATCATTATTGAGAGATCGAGCCAAAAAACTTTGTCATCCGGATTTATTAAAAACGGAACTTCAACACCTCCAGACGGTATTCGCAGTCAATGGATACACCAAGGAAGAAATCAACCGAGCCAATCATCCCAGGCAATACAACAGCAACAGCAGCAAGGAATCAGAGGAAAAAACTTCAACCAGGGCATTTTTAACGTTCATCAAGAATGTAACGGGCAGCATTGGAAAACTACTAAGAAAAGAAGACATAAAGACAGTATACAGGCCTACCAAGAAAATCAAGAACCTTCTCAGACCTATAAAGGATCAACTCCATTCTCATCTGACAGTAGGCATATACAGAATACCATGCAGTTTTGGAAAAGTGTATATAGGCACCACTAAACGCACCATCGCAACCAGACTTAAGGAGCATGAAAGATACAGTGGTCTTAAACAAATGGATAAGTCGGCAGTAGCAGAACACTCTTTACTTGATGGCCACAGGGTACAATACCAGAACACAGACATATTATCTAACTGCACACACTATTTTACCCGTCTACAACGAGAAGCCGTCGAAATATTCAAACATAATAACTGTTTCAACAGAAAAGAAGAATCATTAAAAGTCAACAAAGTATGGATACCGATTCAAAAAACGCAAAATGTAAACATCTACAAGCACAGTCGACTAGACTATCAAACAGCAATCTCAGTGGAACAATGGAAGTCCCTACCGCTGACCAATCCACAGGCAGATATAACGTACAGTCGACTAGACCATCAAACAGCAATCTCATTGGAGCAATGGAAGTCCCTAACGCTGACCAATCAGAAAGCAGATCCAACTTACGAACACATCGCGGTGAACGTATAAATAAGACAGACAGCAGACAGAATTGCCAGTCTCAAGACAACCCTTGAGGATGCCAGACGCAGTCTCTGGTGAAACGTCGGGGAACTACAAGCCTCACGACCACGGCCTACAGCCCGAAAATCTTCTTCAAGATCATCATAGTTAAAACGTTGTTTGCTCAGTGGGTAGCATGCTTATCATTGAATGCTGTAATGCCGGGTTCAAATCTCTGTTTTTGTATTTTTATTTCCTTTTCTTTATATTTATTCAGAGGAAGATATTGCTTTTGTAGTTACTTAATTGACTTTCTGATATTCTGTTTAAGCATTAGTATTAGTTTTTAATTAAACTAGTTTTGTGATTTGTTTACATGAAAAGCACAGGTATTGTTTTTAAATACTGTACATTTATACCAACTACTCATGCGCATGCCTATGATACTAACGACTGATACCAGTCTGTTTCACTACTGCTTTGACACTTGTAGGAGCAACATTAACATGAATGTTATGGCAAATGTTTATGCAGTCAATGAATTAGCAAATATGCATTATGTTTTTGGTGAGGCAAGTGGAAATGCACATGCAGCTACACAAATGCACAGAGAAAGATATCCTGGCAGACAACAACCTCACCATTCAACTTTCCAAACCGTCCACCGGCATCTATGGGAAACTGGAGCCCTGGTGGTGCATAAATCGGATTCTGGTGCTAGAAGAACTCGTCGTATCCTGGATTTTGAAAAAGATGTGCTCAACAGGATTTGGGTACAAACCACGTCAATGTACAGCAGGTCTTGCAGGAAGAAAGATTCCACCCCTTCCACTATTTGACGGTACAATGCTTGACATCGTTAGACTTCGGACCTCACAAGTAGTTTTGCAACTGGGTCTCTGAGCGGCTGTTTGAGCAGACTGCTTTCTTTTCAAAAGTGCTTTTCACAGACTAGGCTTATTTTACAAGAGGAGGGGTTAGTCTAAATCAGAGGAATAGCCATATTTGGGAACATGAACATCCATTTGCCATTCTAGAGAGAGGCTATCAACACAAGTTCACCGTTAACTTATAGGCTGGTATAATTTCCAATTACATCATTGGTCCCTATCTTCTGCCCCCACAGTTAAATGGTCATGTGGACAAACAGTTTTTGATACATGTGCTTCCTGTACTCCTGGAAGAAATTCAATCTTGATATCTGATATCAGATATGGATCCAGCACGATGGAGCACCTTCTCCCTTTGACAGAAATGTAAGGAAACCATCTGGATAATGTCCTTCCCTGGACGTTGGATTGGTTGCGGCAGTCCTAAAGTGTGGCCCACACATTCACCTGATCTCACTCCTGCATATTTCTTCCTATGGGGACATGTTAAGAGCTTCATGTATCAGACTCCAGTCGACACAGATGAGGAGTAACTGGCGAGAATTTTGGCTGCCTGTACGAAATCAGAAATACTCCAGGAATCTTTGAAGGAGTGCGAGCATCATTTCTGCGCAGATGCAATTTGTGCTTACTCCATCAAGGGCAACATTTTGAACAGTACCTATGATCGTGTTTTTTGAAGCAAACATGAATAAAGAGATTTTATTTTTCTGTCTTATAAAATCATGCACCCTTTACTAAGTATACTGTAATATAATATAACAAGTTGGTATACTTATTAAAATTCATCGGAGAACATATTGTTTAAACATCTCACCTCATAGGATTCATGCTTCCATGATATTGCGATTTAAAACACAGTCGTGTTCATCTTCAGCGAGTTATGGCTGAAGATGAACACGACTGTGTTTGAAATCGCGATATCATGGAAGCATGAATCCTATGAGGTGAGTTGTTTAAACAATATGTTCTGCAATGAATTTTAATGATTATACCTCATAATGTTTACTTTCCAACATTAATTTAATATAAGTTGGTATACATTTATTTTTATTATTATTCCTGAACGTTAACATCTTTACTTTAAAATAAAATATGAATATGAATTTGATTTCCTTTACTATTTGTCCACTGGCAAGTCAAACAATAATAGACCTTAATTTAATTATTAACTTATTTATTAATTTGTTATGCCTTTCCTTCATGTTTGTGCTAAGTTTTGCGTTATAAGACTTGATGCTACATTCACACAGTATTATTTAACCTGAAGTAATGGTTACGCTAAAGCATAAATAGCCTTGTTATTTCGACTGTCTGAACCATGCGATTTTCACGTACGAATACTTACTCTTAGTTACCTTGTATGCTGTACAGTATTCCTTCTTTTACACTAGTACAGAATATTGTCATTTATTACTTTCCTGCATCATACTAAAATAAATTCTACAGTATTTTTTTCTAAATTCCCAAACATCTTACACAAGAAAGAAAGAATGAATAATAAAAAAAATAAAAATAAAAGGTCAGCATGTCTTAGGTTTGAACCTTGAATATCGTAAATTAATGAGTAATTTTTAATGATCTCAGGAAGTCAACCTGCAAAAGAAGGCTACACTAAGTAGCAGCTTGTCAACGAAATCTTCAAAATATTGCCAATGGTGGTACTGGCTCCTAACACATTTATTATTATTACTTGCAAATTTGAACTTCTAGACTAATAGTTGCATATCTCAAATTGTTTATCTAAGACACCTTTAGATACCTGAAAGTTTGTCAATGTTATTCATTAACATTCTGTATAAGTTGTATATATATAATAATTAAATTAATGTTTTTATTACCTCACCTCATATCCTTTTTCTTCTATACTGCAGTTTCGGAGCTTATCTCCATCGTCAGTAGCTTCTGGTCGACCGGTGTTATGTCGTTTCTTGGCGGTTTCCTTCTTACTTCTATCGGTGGACATATGAACCTCTGGATCAGGTCAAAATTTGCGGGAGTTTCAAAATTCATGAGTTTGTCTTTTTTGTTTTTTTGGATATGGATTTTTTTCCAGACTGTGAGTTCCTTTAGTTTATCTGTTTGTTTGATTAGGCTAGCTTCTGTATCAATTAAATGTTTTTCAGACCAAGCATGGGCTGCTACTGCTGACTTGTCCACTTCACCCTTTTTTACATTTCTAAGGTGTTCCTTCAATCTAGTTTTTAAACTTCTTTTTGTTTTTCCTATGTAGATTTTGTCGCAATCTTGACATTTGATCTGATATATTCCTGTTTTATATTCTTCTCCAATTTTTTCATTTTTGTTGGTTTTAATTATCTTGTTTAGGCTGTATAAAATGAAAAAATTGGAGAAGAATATAAATCAGGAATATATCAGATCAAATGTCAAGATTGCGACAAAATCTACATAGGAAAAACAAAAAGAAGTTTAAAAACTAGATTGAAGGAACACCTTAGAAATGTAAAAAAGGGTGAAGTGGACAAGTCAGCAGTAGCAGCCCATGCTTGGTCTGAAAAACATTTAATTGATACAGAAGCTAGCCTAATCAAACAAACAGATAAACTAAAGGAACTCACAGTCTGGAAAAAAATCCATATCCAAAAAAACAAAAAAGACAAACTCATGAATTTTGAAACTCCCGCAAATTTTGACCTGATCCAGAGGTTCATATGTCCACCGATAGAAGTAATAAGGAAACCGCCAAGAAACGACATAACACCGGTCGACCAGAGGCTAATGACGATGGAGATAAGCTCCGAAACTGCAGTATAGAAGAAAAAGGATATGAGGTGAGGTAATAAAAACATTAATTTAATTATTAAATTAAACCTCATAGTGTTCTTTCCCTGTGAAAGTTAAATTGTATATATATATATTAAGTTGAGCCCTAGTAATAAGATATACAAATGTAGAGATTGCATATTTTAACATTTAAGTCCGAACTAATATACTGAGTTACTATATATTTTGAAACACATTATATCTATTACAAATTTTTTATGATACTGATTTCATCTAAACACTCTTTTAATGAATAATCATATGCCAGTCTAGGCATAAATTTTTCTCTTCAAATACAATTTGTCCTTCTGTGACAAATGTTAAATTTATAATAAAAACATCAAAAGAAGCTCTACTAGTTTTATAAAGTAATGTTAAAATTCCTATTAAAAATCTTCTTAAATAAGAAGCCGCTGTCTGGCATGTTGAACAATGGTTAATACTCTTTGGCACTCTAGGGAATTGTATAAGAGAAAAATTAGCATTTAGATTGGAGGCCTAGGACAGCTCAGTGGCAGAGCTCTAGTGTATAAAACTAGTGATCCAGAGTTCGAACCCCAGTCTAGGCATACATTTTTCTCTTGAAATTAATATTTCTAATTAATAAGGAAAATAGATACACAAAAGAAGAAAATAAATAATTTAAAACCTAAATTAAATAAAGTGAAGAACAGTACAAAAAATAAAACCACTAATTTGGGGGAGGAAGAAATGGAGAAGAATGAAATTAACCTATCATGAGAAAACTTCACAAAAAAGGAAATATCTATCTTGGACAAAAGTTTGAAAACTTGTATTAGTTATTTAAATAATTTAGAAGATACACAGTGGATGTTGAAATATTTGTTGAAGATATGGAATTTGAAGAACAAACAATAATCAGGAAAGAATGTGGGGAAATTGTAGAAAGATTAAAAATACAAATATAGAAAAACAATGCAAAACAAACATGAAGAAAGTCAGAAACATTAACAACAAAAATGTTCCTATCTACATAACTAACAAAAATGTTGTTTTTTTCAAAATTGGATAAAGGGAATAATTTAGTAATTTTGGATAGAGAAGATTACAATGAATGAAGAATTTATTAAAGGGAGAAGAATATTAAGAAGTAAAAACAAATCCCTATAAAAAAAATTAAAGAAGTAGAATCCAATTTAAAATCAATTAAAATTCTATCAATAAAAGGGAAATTCAAATTAAAAATATAAAAATCCAAAAAAAACCAACATTCATGGTCTTAATAATTGATTATATTAAATTAATGTTGGGAAGTAAACATTATGAGGTATAATCATTAAAATTCATTGGAGAACATATTGTTTAAACAACTCACCTCATAGGATTCATGCTTCCATTATATCGCGATTTCAAACATAGTCATATTCATCTTCAGCCATAACTCCGACTGACGAAATCCTTTGGCCGTCAACTATTCTATTGTCGCCATCTTCAGTGCTGCCATCTATGGTTGAATTTATGAACTTCGAAATGTAATTTTGTTGGGGATATCAAAATTCATTGATCTATTTTTGTTTTTCTGAATGTATATCTGCAATTGCTGCACATAGTTTATTAGAACATCATAAAATTGGAAGAGAAGCTAAACTTTTAAAACAAGTAGAGAAACCTTTGGAATTGACAGTTTGGGAAAAAATATACATTCAGAAAAACAAAAATAGATCAATGAATTTTGATATCCCCAACGAAATTACATTGATTTCGAAGTTCATAAATTCAACCATAGATGGCAGCACTGAAGATGGCGACAATAGAATAGTTGACGGCCGAAGAATTTCGTCAGTTGGAGTTATGGCTGAAGATGAACATGACTATGTTTGAAATCGCGATATCATGGAAGCATGAATCCTATGAGGTGAGTTGTTTAAACAATATGTTCTCCGATGAATTTTAACTTAATAATTGAGTTTGTATTTTTTAACATTATTAACAGATTTTTAAAATTCATGGGCTTCCTAAAATTCATAAAAATGGAAATGAAATGAGACCAATTATCAACAATATCAACTCACTGTAATACAAAATATTAAAATGGTTAAGCAATAAATTCAAAGGAATGAACAAATTTGGAAGTTTAGCTGTGGAAAATTCTTACCAATTAATAGAAGATATAGAAATTGAACCTTCAGAAAGATTGGTCTCATTTAATGTCACATCATTGTTCACAAACGTTCCGACTGACAAATCTATTGAAATTTTGAAAAAATGGCTAAAAGAAAACAAGATAGATTATGATAGCATTAAACTGTACATGAAATTAACCAGATTATGCATACATCAAATCTTCTTTACTTTCAGAAGAAAATACTATAGACAAAGATCTGGATTTGCAATGGGAAATCCATTATCACCATTTTTAGCAAATATGTTTATGGGTAGCTTTGAATGGCAGGTAAACAAAGCATACCCTTTGATTTTTAAATTTTGGAGTAGATATGTGGACAATATCATAACAACAGTAAAACTAAAACAATTAAATTCACTATGGAAGTGGAAAATAGCCAAGAAATGGCATTTTTAGACCTTAAATTGTTCAGGAATGAAGAAAAAAGGAAAAATAGAATTTGGAATCTACAGAAAAGAAACTCACATTGATAATTATATTAAAGCAACAGGATTGCGCATAAACAGGCAGTATTTAATAGTTTAACAAGCAGACTTGTGAACATTCCCATGAGCAAAGAAAATTTCAAGAAAGAGAAAAAACACATTATAAAATTAGCAAAAGATAATGGTTTTCAAGAAACAAAAAGTGATAAAAGAAAGTACTCTTAAGACAGATAAAGAAATTAGTAAAAAAATTCAAGAAATTTACATACCACTCTTTAGTATTTAACAAGTTTAAAAAAATGTTCAACAAATTTAGCATTAAATTAGCACCAAAAAAATTATTACAGTTTGAATAAATTAATCAATCAAGATTTTTAAAATACATTACGAAACTCCATTGAGGTCACTGTGTTAAAGTTTTAAGAAATGTAAAACAGTACCTGATATCTCAGTCGTCCTAATTAATCAGCAGTGTTATTTTGTAGGAGGCCTTTCGATAACTGGAGTATCATCTTCTGCTATCAGTTTCAGTACCAATCTGAAAGCATAAGATGATACTTAAGTTATCAAAATGCCTCCTACAAAAACCACAATGCTGATTATTGAGGATGACTGAGATCTCAGGTACTGTTTTACATTTCTTAAAACTTTAAGTTAATCAAAACCAACAAAAATGAAAAGACTGAAGATGCCAACAAATCAGGAATTTATCAAATTGATTGTAAAGATTGTGTAAAGATATACATAGGTAAAACGAAAAGGAATTTAAATACAAGATTGAAAGAACACCTTAGGAATGTTAAAAATGGAGAAATAAAAAAAATGCAATAGCCACACATTCTTGGTCAGAAAAGCACAGAATTGAAACCAAGGCAAAATTACTTAAACAGTTAGAAAAATCAAAGGAACTCACAATTTGGGAGAAAATATACATATGCAAGAATAAAAAGAAAACTATGAATTTTGAAATACCCAGCGAAAATGAGAGGGGATTGATTTGGAAGTTCATCAATCAGTCAATAGAGAGCGTAGAAATCAATTTGCAGGAGGGACAACTCACAAGATGGCAGTTCTGATTTATCAACAATGTCACAAATTCAGTGACGAAACTCTAGCGTCTGCATAAAAATCAAGAAATATGACGTGAGTCAAAAAAGAACTCTAATTAATTAACATAAACCTCATAGTGTTATTTCCTACCTACATATATTTAACATACATTATCCCTGAAAAATCACTTCTGAACTTTGAATATGCTGAAAGCCTGATAAAAATGAAAACAAAATATTTTCAAGACACATC
Source organism: Diploptera punctata (assembly GCA_030220185.1). NCBI lineage: Eukaryota > Metazoa > Arthropoda > Insecta > Blattodea > Blaberidae > Diploptera > Diploptera punctata. Next base: position 310,588 of record JASPKZ010007873.1, read on the forward strand.
AAAGAAGCAATGAGAGAAGTGGAATGGAATCAAGACAATGAACAAACCAAGAAATGATTCCTTTGTGATATTAAGATTGATTACTGGAAATGACAGTTTGGCCACCTACCTTCACGGGATCAACATCCTTCCATCTGCCAGTTGTAACATAAGTCAACAGGAAGACACACCATGGATAATGCAAATATAAAACAATGCCCTAAACACAACAACAATAGAAACATTGTAAAGCTATGTTGGGAGGCCACGAGACTAATGGAAAACACCGAGTTCACCATGGGATACCACTCCTCTGAAATTATAAGATTTTTTACATTAATAAATTACAAAAGGAAGTAACATTATGAGGTTCTTCTTAATAAGAAAGGTGAATCTGTTTCATCCTACCTTATAAAACATTTTTTTGCACATGTTTAAATATGCCTCACTTTATTTATATTTTTAGATCTATACCACATTTATATTTGTCAATCACCCAAATCAGTGAAATGCTGCTACTTCAAATTGTGGAATCAAGTCCTGCAACTGTTATGGTTGTATAATCTGAACAAGTCTTACCTCCTTGGATCTTTTGAGGCTACTTTATTTGTAACTTTGATAGATCTCTCATGTATTTCTCAGAAATCAAAGCCTTTACCACCACTCCACCCCTTCCAAATGCCTTTTTTAAAACAGATACATCACCACCTGCGTTCAACAATAGTTTAGCAGACTTACAGCAAAAACAAGGCCCGTACCTCCCAGAGTTTAGGTAATCCAAGAAATTTGGCAATCATTTAGGTATTCTTACTGGTGTATGAATACCTGCTTTCTAATTGATGGAAATCCTAATCCAGTATCCTATGATTAAAATGTTTGGTTTCTCGAAATTTCCAAATTTTCATAAAACTGCAACACAATTTAATCATACAATGTTTTGACCATAGTGAAGAAGACATAAATTTCTTGGATGTAACAAAATATTTAGTATAGGTAATGTTTGCATATCATAAAAATAAAATTGATACATCTATAATGCTTACCAAATCTAACCTATATGTTAATGTAACCTCCGCACTAATTTGTTTTATATCATTTGCTGTTTATCAGAGACAAAATTCCTGAACTTTTTTGTACCTTTTCATTGACTTACTTGGAACTAATTCTCCCATTGCTTCATTAAATTTTTCTGATATTTATTTTGGTAGTTTAAAATATTCACCAGTCTTTTTTCATTTATATACTAAAATAATGAAATTCAACATGGTATAAAATAAAATCATATACATTACAAGGATTGATAATGTTTTACAAACTTTTTTTCAAATTCCAGCCTCACTGTAAACATCTCAAAAATCTCATTTTCAATCCTTGTAATGTAAATAAGTATTGTGTATTTTAATGTAAATAATTGTTCCTGTCATTTTAAGCTAACCAATAAAATTACATTTATTAAAAATCCATTAAATATTAGTAAAAATATTATACTTTATTGAGAATTAAGCATAAATGTAACCAATATCTTTAAAATTTTAAATATGATTTATAATACAAAAGTGAAACTTTTCAATTTTCATTAAAAAAGAGAAGTATATTTTCGGGCATCTTAGTGTTGTTTTGATCTGAGCCAGCAACTGTTCTCCATCTGCCAACCTCGGCTCCTCGTTCTGCTTCTCATCGTTTCATCACATACTGAGAGTGACATCTGCAGGAGACCTTTGTTCCGTCTGCTCGCAAAGTGAACTGGCAGCTTGTGTCATCTGCCAAAGCAGACCTGGCAATATAGGGACTTATTTATATGCCATCTTCACCCATTTTAGCCTTAACTAGTTCGGTTGGCTTGGTTGGATTTACAATGTCTTCATACCGAGCTACCTAGTATTTCTACCAGAGGGATCAATGTGGGGCCGTTCGTATATGAAGTTTGGAGGGTGCCTCTAAAGTTTTTTTTTTTTTTTTTTTTTCCAGAAGTTCGCCATCATAGACATTGGAGCTTCTTCCGCAACTGTGCTTAAAGGCTGATTAATTTTGTTGGTAGTTGCTGGATATCCGAGAAGAAATTGCCATGTGCCCAACCAGGCTCCAATCAAAAGAAAAAAGGCCTTTTCAGGTTAAGCTGATTGAATATGGAATTTCAAATTTAGAAAATGAGAGTTAGGGGAATAATTTACTGATGGAGTCTATAGGGAACCACTCCGACATTTGTTTTCACGCTGGGAAAGACCACCGAAAACCCTAGTAGAGTGGCTTGAATTTAATAAATTAATATCAAAATAATCAGCTTCTTCAGCGGCTCATGTGGCATAGCTGTGTCTTGTATACCTGGGTGAGTGTGGGGTATGCACGCTATTACTGCTTCCTCTTTGGCCAGCACTTGGATAGCCAGCCCATTAGTTGTTCTTGTTGAGTCTGTTTGGCCCACTATTTTATCCACCTTAACTCATGGATTAATTTGGCCTTTTTCCAGGACAGGATACCATGTTGTATTCAGTTTGAGGCCTTCCTCTTTCTTATTAAAATTTGTTTTGTGTTTCTACATCTCTATGGCTTCTCTATTTAAGTGAGTAAAGTAAAAGTAAAGTGACCCCACAACAGGCCTCAGGAGGCCCTTGGGGTAGTAGGAGGTTAAGGCTCCTACTTTTTCTAGACAATCGGCACTTTATGTCAGCCGGGTTGTCAGCCCTGCGTGACGGCCGCCTTTACCCCCAGAACAGGCGTCTGGTACTCATTTCTGTTAGAGGCTGAGTCGACCCCAGGGCCATAGTGCCGCCAGAAGGTTTGGGTCATTTTAAAAATCCTGACCCCAACGGGACTTGAACCCTCGACCTTTCGGCTTGTAGCGCAGTGCCTTAACCACTACGCTACGGTGTGCCCCATTTAAGTGAGTATAATAATATATTCCATACAGTTACAGAAAGGTTTATCTAACAATCGATCGATACCAGAACTAAAGAACCCAGGAAACATTGCCTATGAGGACAATCAGAAATCTGCAGTAGATGAAGACTTCTGTATCTTGTTTAATGACAACCATGTTTTGTACAACACAATAAATTATTATTATACTTTCTTAAATAGAGAAGCCATAGAGATCTACAAACACAAAGAAAATTTTAATAAGAATGAGAAAGACCTGAAACTGAATAAAATATAGTATCTGACCTGGAATAATACCAAATTAAACTGTATGTTAAGGTGGATAAAGATAATGGACCAGGCACACATAACAAGTACAACCTATGGGCTGGGTATTCCATGTACTAGCCAATCAAGAAGCAGTAATAGCACACATGCTCCACTCGCCCAGATATATAAGACACAGCTATGCAACATGAGCTGCCAGTTCCCTTCGAGAGCATAAGGAATGAAGATCTCCTGAAAATGTCACAGTAGGTGAAGAAATGTCGAGAAGCAGAATGAAGAGCTGAGGTCAGCAGTTGGAGGACAGTTGCTGGCTCGGAACAAGACATGGCCAAGAAGCCCGAGAAGATACTTTGGAATATATAATGACGGCCATGAAAGCCTTAGTCGATTCAATAAGATATTTGTATGTTCTTACCTACTTGAAACTCAACATAATGATTTCAGGGGGGGGGGAAAGAAGATATCATAGAAATCGGCACTCTAATTGATCAGTTTGTTTTTATTGTCATAATGATCCTGTAAATGTGCTAATCGATGAATATCATAGAATCAAACTTTCAAATATTGAGAGATATTTTGATGTAACTTTAAACAAGAAAATAATTGCTATATTTCTGTTTGTCTAACAGTATGCAATATTTGAACCTGGAACTCGAAACACGGGTACAGCTATTGCAGGCAAGAATATCGCAAATCCTATTGCTATGCTGAATGCCTCTGTTGACATGTTGGAACATCTGGGTCATCATTACCATGCAGATATTATTAACAAAGCAATTCAGAAGACTGTAAATGAAGATTGCATACATACACCAGGTATGTAAAAATATTACAAAAATTAATGGGAAGTGACAATATGAGGTAAACATTAATAAAATAATTTTTTTTATTAGAACTTTATATGATGCTGTAGATTTTCTCAGCCAGTGTGTGCATTATTTGCTTTTAACCCTTTAGCTTCATTGTTCCCTATGCAATGCATCTCATTTTATAATCTTTTCATTTATTGTTTCTTCCTTCTGGTGTCCATCATATTATTTAGTTTATTAATCTTCCATCCTTCTTTGTTAATATGTAACTATACCATTATAATCTCTTCAGTTTATTATAAGGGATGTTACTGATCTCTGCAGATGAACTTATTTGTTATAGTTGCATCACTCTCTTGGCTTGCAGGTTTATGGAGAGGGTTATCCTTCCATAACTTGTGTTAATTTCAGGTGTCTTCCTTGCAACATGCTATAGAATATCAATCGCTTTTGGGAAGGCTATCTTTCAGCCCATTCCAATGCTTATTAAGATTATTCTACAGTAATAGAAGTGGAAGAGAAGTGCAATTTTCACATATCTAAGAATGGGTTCTGTTGTATTTTAAATAAAAAAGTTAAAGATCAATTGCGATTGATTTCCAAAGGCAAAAAATAGGCAGATCCGCCCCAATGATCAGAAGAGTGAAGATGCTTGTCTGATAGAAACCTCAGTCAATCAAAGGTGGTAATTTCTGTTGAGACCTTTAATATAATAATTTGATAATATATTTTAATGTAGTAAAGCACGACAAAAATCTGTGTTCGCAAGCATCTACCTCAACACATACAAGAACATCTTACCAACAGGAAAAATCTCTTTGAGTGCCACCTAGTTGGAAAAAATGTTGGTTGGTTGGTATCTAATGTTGAGCACTTGATAATGAAATCATTCGCTCTCTTGCACTCCAATATTTAGCAGAAATGCTGGTCTCTTCTACAAAAGCTGGACAATGGAGGAGATGGTTTCTTTCCATATCTTCATTCAAATTGCAAAAAGGGCATTTAGGTGAATCTGTTATGCCAAGTCTGTGTAGGTGTTTATTCAGGCAGTCATGTCCCGTTAGCAGTCTGAATATTGCTACTGCTGATTTTCTTTGTAATGTAGTAATGTCATAAGCTTGTAGATTTTCCCATTCCTTTCCAGGTGTTTTGGTGGTATATTCGTCTCTAAGTTTATTGATATATTTATTTGAGATAATTCTTTTGATAGAGTGAAAGGAAACTGGAGTAGAAGTTGGGTTCGAAACAATTTTGCTACCCTTCTTGGCCAGAAAATCGGCTATTTTATTGCCTGTCACTCCACAATGGGCTGGAATCCATTAAAGTACAACTCTTTTATGTAGATGGGATAACTGTTTTATTATGTTGTGACATTCGATAATTTTGATGCTTTTGGGTGTTGTGTCTCGTGTTATAGCAAGAATGGCTGCTTTGGAGTCACATAGAATTACAACTTTTGTAAATTTTTGGATGTGATATAAAAGATTTTGTAAACTTAAGAAAATTGCTAGAATTTTGCCATCAAAGTTTGTTGAATTTGTGTTTAGTTTAGGACCAAAAGGAAAAAAGTGGGCCTACTGCCACCAGCACCAGTGCCACCGTCATTTGGTAGGCTGGAGCCATCTGTAAAAATGTGTATCCATTCAGGAGCAGTGTATCTTAAATTTATTATTTCCAGTGACATTTGTTTTAAGATATATGGGGGATTTTCAGATTTCTTGATGTCCTATGTTAAATGAAGGTTATATTCAATTTCCAAAAATTCTAGAGGGTTGTTTTCTCATCTGCATATTTTCTTTTGAATGTGGAAGTTGCAATTTCTGTTTGATTTCTTGTACAATGCTTAAGAAACTTTGCTAAGATTTGAAACATACTTGTGGTTTTCTTTGGATCCAGTTATTTTGGGGTAGCCTTAAAATTTTTTCATACTGTGTGATTGCTGTTTTCTCAATTTCAAATGCTATGTTTGGGTTATTTGTTAAGATTTGCATGGCAGTGATTGGTGTTGTTTTAATGGCTCCTGTTATCAGATGGAGGAGTTGGTTCTGCAATTTATTAAGTTTTTCACTTTTGTAGTTACTAGGATTACTTCACAATAATGAAATATAGGTTTTATGTACATTTGTTAGAAGGTGATTAGAGTTTGTATGTTGCAACCCCACTTTTTCCCCTGCTAATCGTTTTAATAACGGTAACCTTGCTTCCATCTTTGTACATATATTCTCTATTTGTTTCTTCCATGTTAATTTTGAGTCCTGAGTTATTCCTAAATATTTTGCTTTGTGTGTTTGAGTTAATAATTCACCCTCCAATTTCAGAGTGATGGGTAGTGGTTTCTTTCTTAATGTAAATAGTTGATAATTTGGCTTCTGTATATTTATCTTCATTAAGTTCTGGGATGTCCAATTCTCTAACTGTATTAGTGATTGTTGGGCTATGGTTATTAATTGTTGACTTTGGTTTTTCGGTTTGGAGACTCATATTACAACATCATCAGCAAAAAGTAGGGTTTTTGTTTGGAGCTTTTCTACATGCTTAGGTAGATCATTAATGTAGATATTGAAGAGAGTGGTACTGAGTACAGAACCTTTGTGGTAAACCTCGATGTGTTTGTTGGTATTTAGAGAGGTGATTATTATACTTTGTAGTGATGAACCGTTGGATGAGAAAATTGCTGATCCTGAGTAGCATATTCCCTTGAATGCCTAAAGTCTGCATTTTTTCTAATAATTTATATCTCCAAATAGAGTCATATGCTCCTTGGAAATCAATAAACATTGCCAGAGTGTCTTCTTTTCTGTTAAAACTGTCTTTAATATCTTGACTTAGGTATACAATTTGTTGATCGTAATTCTCCAAATCCAGCTTGGTTGGGTGAAAGTAATTGTTATAAATTATTGGTTTCTAAATACCAATTTAATTGATTTTAAATCATTTTTTTCCATAGTTTTAACAATTACACTAGTTAGTGCTATTGAGCGATAATTTGAAAAAGTATTTGCTGATTTTTTTTGTTTTCAAAATAGGTATTATAATTGCTTTTTTCCAATCATCAGGAACTTTTGTGTTCCAAGAAATATTATATAGGGAGAGTAATTGAGTTTTGGCTTTATTGCCAAGGTGTTTGAGAAATTCTTCATGTATATTATCTGCTCCTGGAGATTTATTTGATTTTAAACTATTAATGGCTATGTTTAATTCTTTATTGTTGAAATTCTTATTAAAAATATTATCTTTTGTACTGTTTGTTGATTTTATGTAATTTTTTAGGTTCTCTTTTATTGTTTTTTTGTTCCTTTTGGTTCTCTGAGGACAAAGTATAGGTGTTAGCATAGTGTTTGTTGAATTTGTTGGCTATTTCACTTTCATTTGTAATTTGTTTGTTGTTGTGGATAAATGTGTTTTTTGTCGTTCTTTTTTATTTTGTATATTATATACAAATCTATATGCTTTCTGGCCATCTTTCCTATAATCCATTTTTTGGAGAAAGTTATTAAAATTTTCTCTTTTATTACTGTTAATTTCTTTTTTGAATTGTGCGCACAGTTTTCTCCACTTTTGTACATCTTTTGGGTCTTTTATTTTTTCTGCTTTATTTCTAGCGAGATCTCAGTCTATTTTCATTCTTTCTAGTGTTGAATTCCAGAAGGGTTTGTAGTTTTTAACTATTCCTCGTGGTATATATTTTTTTGCTGTTTTTAATATTATTTTGCATATAGATTTTTTAATTTGATCTGATTGAAGTGATTCGTTTAAAGGATTTTCAAATTTAGTTTCCAGTTCGTCTGTGTACAGTTTCCAATTGGCTTTTTTGAAGTTCCACCTGGGTTTAAGATGCATTGGAAGTAAGTTGTTATTACCCAGTTGAATAGTATCAATGATGGCTCTATGTCCTGAGCCAGGATCTTCTACAATTTGTTTTTTGGTTTTGGAGTATAAATTAGAAGTTACAAAGAGTAAGTCGGGATTAGTCCCTGAACCAGAGTAATGTATATATGTTGGAGGATCCTCTTTGTTGTGTATTATTTCTATAGGTGTTGAATTTAATAAGTCTTACTTATTTTAGGAATTCTCACTATGAGGTATATTCATTAAGGTAGAATATGTTTATCACTCACCTCATATTGTTCTTCTTATTTGATTATAAACTAGTTTCGGAACATAGTTTCTGTTCCATCCTCAGTATCATCACGACCGTTGTTCTGTCGTCTTGAAGAGTTGTCCTTCTCTCCTTCCATTGGCTGACTGAAAAACCTCGAAACCAGGTCATTCTCACCGGGAATTTCAAAGTTCGTTAATTTCTTCTTTCCGCTCTTTTGAATGTAGATCTTTTCCCAAACAGTAAGTTCTTTTGGTTTTTCTATTTGTTTTAATAATTTTGCTTCTTTCTCGATAAGATGTTTTTCAGACCATGCATGGGCAGCCACTGCAGATTTTTCTACTTCCCCTTTCTTGACATTCCTGAGATGTTCTTTAACTCTAGTTTTCAAATTTCTTTTAGTTTTTCCTATGTAGAATTTCTTCACAATCTTCACATTTAATTTGATAAATCCCTGATTTGTTTTCTTCTTCCTAATTTTCTCATTCTTATTAGGTCTAATCAGTCTACTGATGCTGTAGTCATTTTTGGGTGCTAACCTTATGTTGAAATCTTTAAAAAAATTTTGAAACTTGTGGTGTTTTAATGGATGATATGTGAATTTTCTAAATTTTACATTATCTTCTTTAACTTTAGAAGAGTGCTTTGATTAATAAATTTTTGTCTTTTGAACTTGTTTATTTTTTTGAGTATCATTTTTATAGCAAAACCACATAATCAATGTAGCCACGAAAAATGTGACTCATTAATTTATTAATATTCTACCTTAATTAATAAGTCTTCTACAATTTTCCCTGCATTATTTGAATTGGTATAGCCCCAGTTGTGAACGTGACACAGCATTGAGAATGTCACAAATGATGTGAAGAAACCCTGGGTCTATGTTCTTATTATTAATTTCATACATCTCAATGATGGATAAATTATATTTGAAGAGAAAAATTATACGCTCAGACCGGGACTTGAACCCGGGACCCTTGGTTTCCTAGTCCAAGTGCTCTACCATTTGAGCTACCTGAGCAAGTACCAATCTAAACGCAAATTTTTCTCTATATACGTTGTAATTCCTGCCCACCAAATGCTTTGAAGCCTTTGCTTCTATCTTTGCAAATGGTGGCTCCTATATTAAGAAGACATATTTGGGAATTATACATTACATTCTAAATGCCAGTACGGCTTTTTCCGATGTTCTTATTATTAATTTCATACATCTCAATGATGGATAAATCATATTTGAAGAGAAAAATTATACGCTCAGACCGGGACATGAACCCGGGACCCTTGGTTTTCTAGTCCAAGTGCTCTACCATTTGAGCTACCTGAGCAAGTACCGATCTAAATGCAAATTTTTCTCTATATACGTTGTAATTCCCGCCCACCAAATGCTTTGGAGCCTTTGCTTCTATCTTTGCAAATGGCGGCTCTTATATTAAGAAGACATATTTGGGAATTATACATTACATTATAAATGCCAGTACGGCTTTTTTCGATGTTCTTATTATTAATTTTATACATCTCAATGATGGATAAATCACATTTGAAGAGAAAAATTATACGCTCACACCGGGACTTTGGTAAGTTCAGTCTTTTTAGCTTGTGATAGTCCTCCAGTATTCCACTGGAGGATTTTGATCGAGTTTGGTTTGGTGTATTTATTTCCTTGAAGAAAGGTCGCCGTCCGGAGATCCGAATGGGGGACTATTTTACCTCCGGATTTGTATTTCTTTTTCCAAGGCTTCATGTTTGTATTGGAGTACAATAAACTAGTTGTAACCGTTTAGTAGTAGGCACCACATGTGGTGGTTACATCACCCATAGAGAGAAAGTAGGTATAGGAAGGAAGGAGAAATGAACCCCTAGGCCTCGAATACTCTAATACCATCAGGGTCGAAAGAAACAAGAGGTCAGTCAAGGGAGACTGGATAGAAAAGTTGAAAGAGGGAATTGGTATGGGAAGAAGAAGTAATACCAATTCGGTCAAAAAAGAAAAACTCACCAAGCTGACCAGTGCTTATTGGTGAGTAGCCCTTCCCTTTCGTTCATCATGCATAAGCATGATTACTAACAGCTGCACCACGAGAAGGTGAGGGATTGGACACTAGGTTACTGTCAAGGTCGGTTCCTTTAAGCCTTCGATGGGAGGAATTAAAGGGTTTCCTCCCTGTTAAAGACAGTAGCCTTTCCACAGCCTATGTAAATATATTGTGATGGACGAAGCATGCATCTACCTGATGGCACCAACAAGACCCGGCAATTTTTTACCAACTAAGGGCCGATTTCACCAACATAGGTAAAATTTGTACCTTACGAAGAATTATATAACCAGGTGAAAAATAACTAAGCGTATTTGCATTTCACCACACCATATATGACCAACGTAAACAAACTGGTGGTTTACCGTGAAAATGATTTTGAATCATATATTTCTCATACGTCATATTCAAGCGGAACAAATTTGAAGGAGGAAAAGAAATGCTATTGGTTGTTACTTATCACATTACCATAGAAACCAAAATAAACACGTTGAACCAACACAAATATGTTCCACAGATCACATCGTACATATTGCACGTGGTACATAGTGCCAGAAATAAAGAACATGCCAAATGGATGATTTTCAAAACTATAATAGAATTAATATAGAAACGTTGAAACTATAGGAAATTATAAATGACCCATAAAACATGCGGAATGGCAAAACATATTTTTTTCTTGATTAGGCCTACTGTTTTTAATTTAACCTAATAATTGATTTAAAACACTGTTTTACATTCATATAATATGATAGTGTTATTATTATCATCATCATTATTGTTAAGTTATGTAGATAGGAAATAACACTATGAGGTTCTTTAATATTGTTTATTTTTAATTATTTCACTCACCTCATACTTCATAATGCATAGCAGACCCTGGGTTTCTTCACGTAATTTGTGACGTTGTCAATGCTGCGTCACGTTCACACGTTCAGTTGTGAACGTGACGCAGCATTGACAATGTCACAAATTACGTGAAGAAACCCAGGGTCTGCTATGCATTATGAAGTATGAGGTGAGTGAAATAATTAAAAATAAACAATATCATTATTGTTGTTGGAATGCTTGAGTATATTTGAGTTATGTAAAAGTTTTCATGGAACAAGCCATTTTAATGGTATAAGAAGAGTAATTATTTTGGTTGGGACCAGGTATTACAGTGTTTAGAAAGTATCTAATCCATCTCTTGACAACGTTGATGCTGTCAACTCTCATTATTGGAAGAATTACCTAATAACATGCAAAATGATTATAATAATATGCAAGCCATGTTATATATAAGGTGATTTTGGAGCCATCAAGCAACAAATCTTTTGATAGGTCCTTCAAAAGATTCCAACATTTCTCCCTCTCAATACATAGAATTGCTAGATTAAAAAACCTTGTGCTTGATGGTTGTTCTGGTGTAATAATAATGTAGGAATGTCCTGTCTGTGGAGGGGCACGCCGTAGCGTAGTGGTTAAGGCACTGAGCTACAAGCCGGAGGGTCGAGGGTTCAAGTCCCGTTGGGGTCAGGATTTTTAAACTGACCCAAACCCTCTGGCGGCACTATGGCCCTGGGGTCGACTCAGCCTCTAACGGAAATGAGTACCAGACGCTTGTTCTGGGGGTAAAGGCGGCCGTCACGCAGGGCTGACAACCCGGCTGACATAAAGTGCCAATTGTCTAGAAAAAGTGGGAGCCCTAACCTCCTACTACCCCAAGGGCCTCCGGGTCTGTTGTGGGATCACTTTACTTTTTTTTCCTGTCTGTGGATGCACTTGTGATGGAACAGATTAGTTTAATTTGTAAAACTTGGAGTAGATCTTGTGAAGCTCAATTTTTTTGGTTGTTCATGGACCATTTAGCCATTTATAAGAACAGTGAGAGTTTTCTTTTTGTCTCACATGTATTCGTTATTTTCACTGTTGTACTTTGGAACACTCCAACCTAGTCTTAAGGGATTTCACAAAAAATGTTTGACTTTATCAGACCCATACCCTTGTCACATTCTAGATATGTAGGTCCACTTATGGAAATGTGACAAGATCTGACTGCAAACGTGTCTTCTCATGAACAATGTAGTGTAAATATCTAAAGAGCATGAAATTTTTATTTGCCCTCCAGCAGAGTCACAGAATGTTTTTAAATGCTGGATTTTTGGGTTAAGAATATTTGTAATATACTGATTAAGAAATGAAGTTACCTTATTGGCTCCTTTCCTACCACGAGTTTCAGGATAAATATAGAAAATGCCTCGTTATCAGACAACTTGTGCATGTTGAAAGAAAAGTAGCTAAATTGTTGCTTGTATTATACAATGTTTGGACAGGGGAGATTTTTCTAAAAATCATGGAAATAAATTTAGTACTTCCCTTCCTAGCTTCCCTCTGGCCATTATAAATAATCTCAGTTCTTGCTATGTGAACCTTATTTTCAATTTCAAGATACATTACCTTCTTCTCTATCTCCAGCCTCATCTCTTCGTTTGCAGTGGTACTTAACTGAACCGGAGTGACTTCTTGTTAGCAGTAAATTCATCATAGATACTACACGAGTTGTTTTTGGGGTATCCAAAGGAAATGTTGAACTGTGTTATGAAAATGGTTTAATACATTTCACAAGATACAAAGTTTTCAGAATAATTTTCTTTTACATGTTATACATTGTTAAAATGCACAGTTCCCCAAGTAAATATAACTTCTGTTTTCTTTATGCTATAATGGCTTTCAGGACCCTTAAATGAGGTGTGTTCCATAACCAGCTCTGGATAATTTGTTGTGCCTATTGGTGTGTTTGCCTCACATATCCTTGCCTATCTCTGCATTAGTATTTATAGATTTTCGGATATTAGCAATTCTCTTTTTTTGAAATGGCATTTACAAACCTGAAAACTTTTTGACATATGTCTTTATTTCATTTACATAATTTTCATCTGAAATTCTTACCTTGTATTTGAAACTTTACTATGAAGGAGAGCATCATCTTCATTTCTTTTTCACCGCCTCTGTTTAATATTGTGGGATGTAATTGGACCAAACATATATATAAATTTTGTGCCTCTAACACTGTAAACTTTTAAATTTGTTGAATTAATTTATTTTGCTCATTCATATCAATATGTTTGAAACATTTTAACCTACAATTACAGGAGTCTCCTGTTTCATGAGTCTGAGCTCTCAATTTTTTGTGAGTATCTTTCATCCTACCAAAAACTCTTCCTCTTCTTACTGCTTTCATAAGACACACTGTTCTTGATCACACTCATTCACTTTGAAAGTATGTGATTCCAATTTTCACTTTTCTCGCACAATATTATTACTAAAACAACATATGAAGTTAAATTAAATTAATATTGAGAAGCTAAAGCTATTACTATCATAGAAATAAGTAAATTAATGAACACAATTACATTATTGTAAATCAATGGTAAAGAGAAAAATTTTTGCCTGAACCGGGAATCGAACCCTGAACCTTTAGCTTTCCGTGCTAATGCTCTGCCACTGAGCTAATCCAGGCTTCATTCCCATCCAAGCAAGAATCCTTCCTTTACCTTGATTTACAATAATGTAATTGTGTTCATTAATTTACTTATTTCTATGATAGTAATAGCTTTAGCTTCTCAATATTAATTTAATAAATAATGCTATAGCTGTGTGGAGTCCCTTCATGTCTTCTTCAGGTAGAAGCCATTCATTGTGTATTTGTGAATGATGATTCATTGCAATTGAATGTGGGGCCAGTAGAGTAAGGTAAAGGAAGGATTCTTGCTTGGATGGGAATGAAGCCTGGATTAGCTCAGTGGCAGAGCATTAGCACGGAAAGCTAAAGGTTCAGGGTTCGATTCCTGGTTCAGGCAAAAATTTTTCTCTTTACCATTGATTTACAACATATGAAGTACTAGAATGAAAAAATAGTGTACATTTAATTCTCCTCCCAAACCAGACACAATATTGAATAAATCCAGTTCTGTTACTCTACACCTGCACTGCAACAGTTGGAATAAAATGACTAGCCTCCCTTTTCCACTTTTCACTATAGACTTACCATCCTCTTTTTTTCACTATCAAATCTCTCAGTGACTAGCCTTACTTTTGCTCCATAATTTAGCCCACATAAAATACGCTGCTCAAGCTATATGAATGTGCCCTTAGGTGATTTTTTTTATTACGTTTACTGACTTACCTCTCTTTTTCCCTGTGGTCTTCAATTCCATCACTGCATTTCCTCAAGAAAAGGTAGCCTCCAGCAGAACATACAGGAATATGTTTGAAAATGACTTGAAAACACTAGTGGGTAACAAGGGAATTACAACGTATATAAGAGAAAAATTTGCATCTAGATCATAACTCGCCTCGGTAGCTCAGTTGGTAGAGCACTTGGCCCGGAAAGCCAAGGGTCCCGGGTTCGAGTCCCGGTCTAGGCGAAAATTTTTCTCTTCAAATATAATCAACACATAGAAGTAATTATCTTGAAATTATATTTTATTTAATATTTTTCAAAATTATACAATAATTCATGTAAATAAACTCTATTCATTACTGCTTCAAATATCTTATTGTTTCTATCAGTTATAACAAACTGCAAAACAATAAGACTGAAGCACATGTTTATAATTTGCTGGTTTTAATTTCATACTGCGTAACATTTTGCAGCATCTCTCAAATGTTCACTAATTATTTATATTGCGACAGGCAATCGGTTATTGGTAAAAGCAATGTTTCTTACCTCTCCTCATATAAATCTTCTAAGTCGATCACGATTTCGTGACCATAATGGTCTCATCTTCAGTACTATTTTGGCGACTCATGTTATGTTGATCGTAAGAAACTCTTCTTCTTCCCTCTGTTGATGGACCGATGAACCTCTGGATCAGGTCAGAATTTGCAGGAATTTCGAAGTTCATAAGTTTCCCTTTGTTTTTCTGAATTTGGATCTTTTCCCGAACTGTGAGTTCCTTTTGTTTATCTATTTGTTTAATTAGACTGGCTTTTGATTCAATTGAATGCTTATCGGACCAAGCATGAGCAGCTACTGCTAACATCCACTTCTCCATTTTTTAAATTTCTAAGATGTTCTTTCACCTGTGTTTTCAAATTTCTTTTTTGTTTTTCCAATATAAATTTTGTCACAATCCCTGCATTTGATCTGATAAATTCCTGATTTGTTTTCTTCTTCAATTCTTTCATTTTTATTGGTTTTAATTATCCTATTAAGGTTCTTCGGTGCTAATTTTATATTACATTTTTTGAAAATGTTTTGAAATTTATGGTGTTTCAATGGATGGTAAGTGAATTTCTTGAATTTTATTTTTTCCGTTTCTTTTATAAGTGTCAATACTAGTTAAATTCATATAAAATTTCGTTGAGGTGAAGTCATATGATGAAAATTAAAAATTAAATTGTACCTGTTGGTAGGTGCCATCGTCCTCAACTTTTGTTCAAATATTGTATATAAAATTAACTGGAGCGCTTTCGGAAGTTATCTTCTATCTTCTGCAGGTTGAGTTTCCGCTATTTGTTGTTGTGTACAGTGATGTTTACTCCAACTGTTTGTAGCAGCAACTGACTTGTTTTTGACGATCTCATATAATGGGTTTGACTGGGGTGCGTTCTCATTGAGAAGTGAGGTGTTTGTTTCCTTTATAATTTTGAGGTCTTCAAATATATTTATCCTAGCTGGAATGTTTTCTCAGTGGATTATCGTGAGTGTGTTTTCAATTGTGTTCATTCGATGACCTGCGTTAATGAGATGTTTAGCATAGCTTGATTTATCACCCGCATGTATGAAATTTTCTTCAAGATCCGCATGAGTTTATTCCAATTTACTCTGTCAAAGGCCTTTTCTAGGTCAACAAATATGCATAAACTTCATCTTTTTTTATATATCTTTCTCCTATTGTTCGAATCTATCCAATTGCATCTCTCATACCCTTTGCCTTCCTGAACCCAAACTGTTCTTCTTCCAATTCACATTGACTGCATGATGTCTCCTTCTGCAGTATCCCCCTCCTAGACATCCGAACGGGGGGGTGATTTATGTCCGGAATCTTTTACCATGGAAAGACTCGTCATAATGTGTTTGCAGCTTTACTAGGGATATATAGGCATGGTAGCTTCCCATTTCTTTCCACACCCTACTCACTCTTTTACACCATTCAAATGACAATACAAACATTAACATTTCTTTCATCTTATACAATTCTCATTGGAAAATGTTAATTGAAATAAAAACATCGAAAATATGAAGCTTTACCGCTAAAAAGTAATGAATAAATTCTCAATAAAAATACTTCTGAATAGTGAATGATCTGTATTTCAAGTGCCCTGCATTAAATAAAAAATAAATAAAAGAAGACATCAGTTGGTGCAACGGTAGTGACAGCTATTAGCATTTGGATGAACGAAAATTGTAAAAGTTGAAAGAAATGTTAATGTTTGCATCGTCATTTAAATGGTGTATTGGTCAGCACACTTGTATGAAAAACGAGAAGTCGAAGGTTCAAATCCCAGTTCAAATGTTAATTTTTCTTTCTTAAATTAGATAAGGAGCTTGCTTATCCCTGCTATTTGTAGTGGCTTACATAAGTGTTATGTCTTTAGAAGGTCAATACAACTAATTCAACCTGGCTTATTTTTAATTCTATGTTTTTCCAAAATCTGTCTTAAAGTGAATATGTAACCAACATAAAAAAATCATGTTTTCCAAAATTTGATACAAATTGGGCCAGTTCATTCTCAACAAATTTTAGGTATTTCCTTTTGTATCAACTGTTCAGTTATTAGTCACACAGTGGACATAAACATTGCTATTAAGAAGGAAATGTGATGTGGATTAAAACTACTATATGGCTAGAATTGAATTTTTAACGTATATTAGAATTTTTATAATACTACACTGCAGTATAAAACAGAAATTGTAACTATTTAGGCCTATTTGGTATCAGTAGTTGAATATGTGCATTTAGCAACAAAAAGAATGAGCCACTTCAAAAGGCAGAGTCCCTGTTATGGCCCACTGCGCATGCCTGGAAAGCTAAAGCACAAGGTAACACATTGTTAAATGTTTTAAATATGCTGTATTTGATTTTAACTGTCTTAAATCATTAAAGACCAATGAAGGAGACATGTTTCTAGATATTTACGAGTGTTCAACAAATGCAATATTACTCAGATTGCAACATTTTAAATAAAGTTCAAATCTTGTAAATAGTGTAAAAGTAAACAAGACAACTAGTTAAATTTACAGATTGACAAATGTACCATTAAACGAAGAAAATTTCAACAAAGAGTTTAAACATATCTTAAAAACTGCTAGATTAAATGGTTTTGATAAAGAATTAATTATAAATAAGTTGAAGAAATTCAAACACAAAAAAATACTTCATGAATATACTACTCTACAAAATTGCAAAGAAAAGAAAAAAATACAAGAAAATTACTTACCATCCTGAAATGCATAGGAAATTTCAAAAAAATTTTGACAAATACATTTCTTTGGCACCAATAAATAAATTTAGTCTGGGTAATCTTCTAAGTACCAATAAAAAAGTCAATGTTCCAGACAGTAAGAAATCTGGAATTATCAAATAAATTGTGAAGATTACAATAAAGTTTATATAGGAAAAACAAAAAGGAATTTGGAAATTCGGACAAAAGAACATTTCAGAAATATTAAAAATTGTGAAATTGAAAAATCTGCAATTGCTGCACATAGTTTATTAGAACATCATAAAATTGGAAGAGAAGCTAAACTTTTAAAACAAGTAGAGAAACCTTTGGAATTGACAGTTTGGGAAAAATATACATTCAGAAAACAAAAATAGATGAATGAATTTTGATATCCCTAACGAAATACATTGATTTCGAAGTTCATAAATTCAACCATAGATGGCAGCACTGAAGATGGCGACAATAGAATAGTTGACGGCCGAAGAATTTCGTCAGTCGGAGTTATGGCTGATGATGAACATGACTATGTTTGAAATCGCGATATCATGGAAGCATGAATCCTATGAGGTGAGTTGTTTAAACAATATGTTCTCCGATGAATTTTAAGACAACTAGTATCCGACATCTGAGTAGCATAGATCGTTAAAGATGAAATATATATGAAAGCCAGGGTTCGAAACTGTCGACCATGTTTTATTTTTATTCATTTGTATTTTCGAAAAATACATCCTATAACATTTAATTCCTGCAACATAATCTTTTCACAATATCATTATAGTGATATATCATGTGCCACTTTAAACTATATTCAGCTATATTGCTGGCCTTCATAAACTGTATAACCATTCAGACCTGCCAGTATAAATTTAATTGTGTATGCAGTACCGATGTTTTAATCTTGCTATAAAAGTTAATGTAATAATGCGAGTAAGTGTAGCTTCATCTATTTATGTTGTTTATGATTCATTTATTATGTATTAGTGAGGCACCAAGTTTTCACCCTTCAATTAAAATATTTAGTTTATGTCTGTCGAAAGTTATTTAGATGATACTATCGTATATAGAGGGCATTGACATATTAAATGATGATCATTTTTTAGGGTTGTATAAAATAGATATACCAAACCAATCGAAGAAATTACACTATGAAAAGATGGAAAATAATGAAACATTAAAAGTTCAACCTATTACCACAAGAATCCATTAAAAAAACTATAACAAAAGAGATAAGACCAGTATATTACAGAAAAGCCTATAAGTAGAAAGATTGATGTAAGAATGGGATTGAGATTAAAGGTAAAAATAAATAACTCAGGCTGCAAAAGCCTCTTTAGGAATGAGAAGAGAAATCCATATTATTAAAAAGAAATTAAAAATTTGGAATTGAAGGACTTGGCTGAACATCTAAATAAATGAATAGAAAATGGTTGCTTCTAGATTATCTCTTAATAGAAAAACAAAATTAATCAATTGATTGAATACAAAAGAAAAAGTGCAATAGTTTGTAGAGAAGTTAGAAAAAACTAAAAGAACACTGTGTGATAAACATATAATTGATATTGAACACGATGTACATGGGAAACAAGAAACGGGCATACAAACTTATGAAACATTTAAATAATAAAACAAGAGATAACACTTAAATTAAATAACATTGCCGAGAAGTAAGATATTTATGCAATACTATCAAGAATTATGGACAGATGACAACAAAATTCAGAAGAAATAATGCAAGCAGATGAACACGTAGATTTAATAACCATAGAGGAATTAACAACTTCTATTGATCATTTCCATAACAAGAAGACACGGGTACCGATATTATGAACATGGAATTAATTAAATATGCATCATTTTCTCTAAAGGTTCGTCTACTAAATTTTATAAATATATGTTGGAAATTTGGATATATACCCGAAGAATGGAAAATCACCAAAATATACCCTATATATAAAAAAAGAAACAGACAAGATTGTTATAATTATAGAGGAATAAGTATATTGAACAAGTGCTATGAAATTTATGACAATATTCTAAAAAAAAACACAACCATAATTATAGAAAATATCATATTTGATATTCAAAAAGGATTCAGAAAGGGAAGATCCTGTTCTGACTGTATATTCACAATGATTCAATTATTTGAAAAGCATATAGAATTTAACATCCCAACATATATAGGATTTTATAGACTATGAAAAAGCTTTTGATATGGTAAATAGAAATAAATTATGGGATATAATGACAAATAAAGGTATTCCTCAACATTTGATTATGGCTATAAAAAAATTTATATGTAAATAATAAAATTGTAATAGACAGGGGTTTTAAATCTAAACAACAAAAAATGGTAAAAATAAATCGTGGTGTGAGACAAGGGTGTCCTTTATCACCTTCTCTTTTTTAATTTATATATAGATGAAGTTACGTTAAAGTGGCAGATTAATTTAAATAAACATTTTAAAATAATTAATAAACTGTTGAATACAATATTATTTGCTGATGATCAAGTAGTGTTTTCCAGTTCAGAAGATGATCTATTTTTAATTTGGAAAAAATAAGTGCCAATTACAATTTAAAAATTTCAAAGAATAAAACAAAAATGTTAGCATTTAAAGGACATGATACCTTAAGAGCAAAAATAGTATAATTGATAATAAAATTTTAGAGCAGGTGAACAGTTTTAAGTATCTAGGTTTCAATCTATCATATGTTAAAATTGAAGATATTAATGACAAAATAAATAAATTTAATCTAAAGTGTGGCACTGTTAAAAGAACCCTTAAAATCACACGAAACTTACTCACTGGCACTATCGAACCAGTAGGTTCATGGCCGCATGGACATAAGCTCTCCATACATCCCTATCCTGAGCTAATGCTATCCAATCATTCCCTGTATAGTCTACTTCCCTCAAATCATAGTTAATGTTGATCTCCCAACTCATTCTTTGTCTACCAACTGGGCGTTTTCCCTCTGGCTTTCCTACAAGAAGCTTCCATGCCCATCTTTCATTCCCCTTAAGCGTATCATGTCCTGCCCATCGCAGTCTATGAGACTTGACTGTTCTTATTATATCTGGCTTCCTATAAAGACCATGTAGTTCATTGATATGTAGTCTTCTCCATTCACCTGTCTGTTCATCTCTCTTTGGTCCAAAAATTTTCCAAAGAACTTTATTCTCAAAAACTCGTAATCTCATTTCCTCCCTTAAAGTAAGAGTAAAAAACACAAGAAAAGAAACAAAAATTAAATTTGATAAAGTAATGGCTGTTCCTGTATTGATGTATGGATCAGAATGTTGGACGATCACTAAAAGATAAGAACAAAGATTGGAAGCAGCTGAGATGAGATTTTTAAGAAATATAGCAGGATACACTCTGCTGGATAAGAAAAGAAATGAAGATATAAGAAAGGAAGTAAATATTTTAAAACTTACAGACCGAATAATTAAATATAGGAACGACTGGAAAGAACATATTGATAGAATGCCAGAAGGAAGATTTCCAAAATTATTGCTAAATCATAAACTGCATGGAAGGAGAAATTTTGGACGCCCACACAGAAGATGGTCTGAACAATTTTAACAATTCTAGCTTTCATGAAACCGGAACAAGCCAACAGGCTTAATCCCTGGATGATGATGATGTCAATCCAGCATAATAATAGCCTATGGATTCATTCATAGTGTTCTGCTAAAGAGCAGGTCTTTCACTGCAAACTCAGCATTCTCCACTCTTTCCTTATCTCAGCTTCCCTCTTTGTTTCTGCATACAAACCATTTATTTTAATATTGTCTATCATCTGATGTCTTTTTCTGCCTCTAACTTTCTTTCCGTTGACCAATCCTTCTAGGGCATCCTTCAGCAGGCAGTTTCTTCTTAGCCAGTGGCCAATCCAATTTCTTTTCCTCTTCTTTATGAGTTCCAGCATTGTTCTTCTTTCACCCACTCTGTGTAGCACATCTTTATTTCTTAATTTGTCTGTCCATTTTATACGTTCCATTCTTCTCCATATCCACATCTCAAAAGCTTCCAGTCGCTTTTCCTCATTCCGTCGTAATTTCCCAAATCTCTGCAACATACAATGCAACACTCCACACAAAGCACTTCACTAGCCTCTTCCGTAATTCTTTTGCCAAAGGTCCGCAGAAAATCCTTCTCTTCTTGTTGAAAGCTTCTTTTGCCATTGCTATCATCTGCTTTACTTCTTGACCACAGTTGTTGTTACTACTGATAGAACAACCCAAGTATTTGAAGCTCTCCACTTGCTCAATGACCTCATCTTTAATCCTCATGTTTATCTTCCTTGGTTTCTTTCCTATAATCATGCCTTTGTCTTATTTATATTTATCTTCATCCCATAATCCTCACACTTATTATTTAGCTCCATCAGCATGTTCCTCAGTGTCATTGCATCTTCTGCTAGCAAAGCCATATCATTAGCAAATCTTATGCACTTTATTCTTCTTCCTCCCATGTTGCTGAAGCAGTTCTTCATTAGGTCTTCCAGGTAGATGTTGAAAAGAGTAGGTGATAGAAGACATCCTTGCCTTACCCCTTTTCCAATTTCTCTTCCCTCTGACATTTCTTCTCCTATCTTAACTTTTATTCGCTGTTTCATATAAAGACTACTTATGATCCTCCTCTCCTTCCAGTTCATGCCAATTTTCTTCAAGATCCTCATGAGTTTATTCCAATTTACTCTGTCAAAGGCCTTTTCCAGGTCAACAAATACTGCATAAACGTCTTTATCTTTTTCTATATATCTTTCTCCTCTTGTTCGTATCAGTCCAATTGCATCTCTTGTACCCTTTCCCTTCCTGAAGTCAGACTGTTCTTCCAATTCGCTTTCCATCATTGAACGTAAACGTTGATTCAGTATTCACAGGAGAATCTTTACAGAGTGTGATATCAAACTGATAGGCCTAAACTCCTTACATTTCTTTTCATTGTTTTTCTTCGGTATTGGTATTAAGACTGTCTCAGTCAATTCTTCAGGCCATTCACCTTCTTTATATATCTTCTTGCATAAACGCAGAATTTCCTTCTTTCCTTCATCCAAGCATTTAACCAATTCACTGGGGATTCCATCTACCCCTGTTGCTTTTCCATTTTTCATTTCCTTAATTGCTAGTTCAGCTTCTTCCTTCAGAATTGAAAATTCTTTTTCATATTCTGATACGTCTTCTTCATTTTCTATATCCAAGTTAGCTGGACGATTTCTTGTCTCATATAGCTCTTCTACATATTTTCCGCATGTATTCATAATTCCCTGTCTGTCTGTTATTTCTTCATTATATTTGTCCTCAATCGGCCACATAGTTTTCCTGCTCTTCTTTTTAATATTACAAGCCATTGAACTTCGTGAGTACAATTAAATCATATTTACCTTTCCCTTCTCCAGATTTCTCTAGTTCTTCACATCTTCTTTCTTCTGCATCCATTCTTCCCTTGCCTTGTGAGTTTTTATTCTAAGTTCGTTGGTTTAGTTTCCTATAGTTTCTTATGGCATTCTTCGGTATTGCTCTTTTTCCATTTTCTTCTTTCTTCCAATCTTCTCTAACATTTTTTTCTGTGACACCAAGGCCTTCTTAATATTCTTGCATCTCTTGTATCCATATTGTTTCCTCTGCAGCTATCAGTATAGATGTGTTCAAAATTGACTCCAGTGTTCCCTTGGTTTTGCCCATATGAGATTTCCATGGCAGGAGGCTTTCTCCCTGAAAATTTTGTTGGATTTCTCTCCTTTCCTCTTTAGTTTTGAGTTTTCTCCAAGTCAAATTTCTTTTGTTGCCTGCTCTTCCTCGTATCTTCTTCAGGCAATATATCTAACTTCGCCTATTAGTAAGACATGGTCTGAATTGATATCTGCTCCTGGTAGGGGTTTTCACATTTTTCAACCAATTTCGGAATATTTATCTGTATCGGTGTGTAGTCGATCTGGTATAATTTTGTTTGTCCATAGCGCTTATCCATGTGATCATCTTTTTATCTGTTCAAAAGTTGGTGATGAAACATAGTATTTCCAATTAGCATTGAATGCTCCTTGTACAGAAACTCACCCAGTTAATTCACCCTCTCTCCTTCTGTGTTCCTAGTCCATATCTGAAAAAGGTACTGCCCATACTTGTCCTTCTCATAACTACCGCATTCCAGTCACCCATTAGGATAACACGTGCCACCCATTCTCTCTCTCTCTATCAACAACCTCTTCTGGTCTTCTCAAGATCTTTCCTCCACTTCTTCATATGCTAACCCCCTATTGGGGATGTAAATTTGCACTTTTAACCCAAGTCCACTTTTTTTCCTGCGTCTGTTAACCTCACAAATTTATCATTCCGAGTATCAATATAACGGCCACTGATATCACTTTTTCTTTCACACGTGGGTCCTTAATAATACAACAACACCATGATTTCCTTTAGAATACCACTGGAATATAACATTCTAAATTAATCACTCATTTAATTCAAACAAAGTGCTGGTAGCCACCTCATTTCTGATATTCACTTACATCCACTTGGTATCTTTTGATTTCTTCCTTCAAATTTTCCAGTTTCCCGGCTTTGCAGAAGAGTTTCTCACATTTCCAGGCTCCAATCCTTAGTCTTCTTTGCTTATGTTGTTTTGACTGGCATAATGTTTCCTTCCTCAGTAGTCCCCTCCCGGACCCCCTGAATTGGGGAGGCTAATTTACGTCTGGAGTCTTTTAACGTGGGAAAGACTCATCGTTGCCATGTTTGCAGCTTTACTAGGGATATATAGGTGTGGTAGCTTCCTGTTTCTTTCCACACCCCACTCTCTCTTTTGCATCTTAAAATATTAAAGCATCTTAAGAAGGTCCTGATGGGCCTCAACTTGGAGGTGAGGAGAGTGGATTTGGCTAAGTTAGACCCGAAATACACCCCAGAGGTTAAATATCAGTTCCATCAGGGTTTTTGACCAGATCAAGGATCCAGAAATTCCAATTATCCTCAGCCCCCCAGCCCATGGATAATGGACAATGGACAATAATAATCATGTTCAAAGATTCTGTTACATAGATACAGGTCTGTTACATAGACAGATACAGATCAAGCTAATATAAAGCGTGTAAAAATGTATAATTTAACATTGTTATAACCTCAACATTATAAAAAAACAGTTATGAATTTAAGTATAGATTAATTAAAATGTCAAAATAAAATGTATTTACTTCATAAAAGATTTTAATACAAATATCACAAAAAAACTGCATAATTGAAGATGCGAACCTGCGATCTTCATTAACAGGAACAGCGACCGCATGCTTTACTGCTGACCTATCAGGACACGTAGGAGAGTCTTCAGTTCATGCCACAAAACACAATAGCTCAGGCACTGCACAATTAGTGACTATTTTCCCTAGTTTTGAAACCCAGCGCTGTGCCGAGTATTACTTAGAAGAAATTGCATCCGAGTCAGGATAATGACTCATTTTTTTGTCGAAGGGGTGTACATTACCATTATATTCCATTTTCTTTTTCCTAAATCTGTCTTATACTAAAAATCTGATCTCGTTGTAATACTGTTTCTTCTAAAATTCCACCTTGATGATCTCCTAGAATGTCATCAATGTACGGAGTTAATTCTGCTTAATAATATATTTGTCAGAATTTTGTATGAAGTTGAAAGTAATGAGATGCCCCTGTAGTTGTTGCAATCAGTTTTATCTTCCTTATAAATTGGTACGATAATTGATTCTTTCCATTCATTTGGAAGAGCTTCTTTTTCCCAAATCATACTAAGCAACCAGCGTATCTTGTCCATCAATTTTTCTCCCCCTGATTTTATCAGTTCTGCTTGGATCTCATCTGAACCTGATGCTTTGTACATCTTCAATTTTTTAATCGCCATTTCAATCTCTAATGCACTTGGTTCTGCGAATAGCATTTCTGCTGTCTGTAAATTATCCTTGATGTGCTGTTCTGTATGTACATTTAATAGCTGATTAAAGTACCTTTTCCATCTATTTAATATACTCCTGGAATCTGCAATCATATCCCCATTTTCATTCCGAATTATGTTTGTTCTAGCCTGAAACCCTTTCTTCTCTATACTAATTCCCTGATATAATTCTCTAATGTTCCTATTTTTTGCATTCATTTCAAGATCATTAATCTTCTATCTCAAATCAAGAAAATGACATAAAATATGGAATTCAAAAAGGCAGATCGGTAATAACCATGTTTAAACAAAGTTTTATGGGATGAGAACATATGAATAGATACCAAATTACAAATTTATAAATCCATAATTCGAAGCACACTAACATACGGGCAGAAACTTGGCAGTTGAATAAAAATTTGAGTTTAAAGCTTATGTCTACTGAAATGGTTTGTTTTAGACACTCAGCTAGACATTCTAAACTGTAAAAAGTCAGAAATACAATCATTTGACCATAAATAAAAGTCCAAAATTCAATATTCGATTTGGGAGATACAACTAGAATGGTATGGTCATACACATAGGATGCCAGAGAAAAGATTACCCATATTACCTTGTAAACCTGTTTATAAATAAATAAATCACTGGGCCGTCCTATGAAACGCTGGAGGGAAAATTTTCTATAGAATCGTAACAGGACTTGGCCTAATACATGGAAGGAAGAAGATAAATAAATAAATAATTATAATTATAAAAATAGAAATATTTACTTAGTTTTTTCTTTAAGAATGGACATACATAATAAAATAGAAAGCATTTTAACAATTAAAACATTTAACCTTATTGGGAATCGAACCTGCGACCTCTTGCATACGAATTAAGCCACTAAGCACTGAGCAAAGGGTTCGCTGCCTTGTTGTGTTTAAAAAGAATGCTCTTCAAAGGAAGAAGGGAAACATGTTGTAGCTCTACAGTGCAAATAGTGTAGTCGTGTGAATCGCGCATTAAAACTTAAAATATTCGAGATCAAGTGTTGGCCTATTCTTTTTCTTGCTAAGTATACATAATAAATAAGTTTGGTTTGCCTTCATATTACCTCATATTTCGTTGTTTCTTGTAAGATGCTTTCAAACATATCTTACAAGAAACAACGAAATTATGAGGTAAGATGAGGGCAGACCAAACTTATTAAGTAGAACCTCATAATATTATTTTCCTAATGTATTTTCATAATGAATACGTATCATTAATATAACAAATTTGGGAATTTTTACATTATGAGGCTTTCTTAATAAGAATCAAATGAATTGTTAATTCTTCTTACCTCATACATCTATGTTTTTTAACACAGATCTGCAGTATTGGGAAAAACATCATTCCCATCGTCAGCTGTTTTCACGATCGTCGATTCTTTATTATGCTGGAAATTTTCTAAATTGCCATCTGGTGTACTTTTGAAAAACTTTGTAATCAAACTTGGTTCATCTGGAACCTCAAAGTTCATGGTTCTAGTATGGTTTTTTGAATGTGTATCTTTTCCCAAAGTGTTAATTCCAAAGGTTTAGATAGATGTTTCAAAAGTTTTGCTTCTTTTTCAATTCTATGATTCTCTGATAAACTGTGTGCCACTATAGCTGATTTTTCAGTTTCACCATGTTTTATATTTCTAAAGTGTTCTTTTTTGCAAGTGTCTAAGTTCCTTTTTGTTTTTTTTATATATACTTTATTGCAATCTTTTGCAATTAATTTGATAAACTCCAGATTTTTTATCGTCTGTGGTGTTAACTTTTTTATTAGTTAACAGAAGATTACCCAGGCTGAATTTGTTAATCGGAGCCAATGTTATATTAAACGTAAAATCTTTTGAAATTTGTTATGAACTTCTGGATGGCAAGTCAATTTCTTGAATTTTTCATCTTTCTTGGAATTATGTTGCAGAGTGGCGTATTCATGTAACCTTTTTTGTTGTTTAAATTTCTTTAATCTCTTCTTTATTATGTCTTCATCGAAACCATTTATGTTAGCTATGTGTACAATATGCTTATATTCATTTTCAAAAAAACATTAAGTGGAATATTTATTAATCTGTGTAATACAGTGGAGGAAATTGGTATAAAGGCACTAACTTTTAGTAGTAAAACAACCTGAAATATTTATGCAAATACCGTATGTGTGTCATAGATTACATAAAATTATCTTGGACATAATTTCATACAGGTCTCCACATTTTGTATTTATTATATATGTAAATATTACGTAAAAACTAAGAAAACGCTGTCCTAGGGGTGGAAATCGGTATAAAGGCAGGTCAACGTCTGGCTCTTACAGAGACATAAATGTAAACAAAACACTGCAGTTACATGGAGACGACGTGTCTGTGAGCATCGTTCATCCGTTACAAGTCAGTATTAAGTACAATGCCTCTATCAAATGAAGAGAAATCAAGAGTTAGTGCCTTCAAGGAGATGGGCCTTTCCAATAGACAAATGGCTACGAAATTGGGGCTTCAAGATGTGTCATTGAGCAGTAGTAAACAAAGCAACGAAAAGATTCTCAATCTTAAAAAGATTAGCCGGAGCAAAGTGGGGCAGTAATCGCCAGACTCTGAACACCACATACAAAACATTCATCAAGCCAATACTACTATACAATGGGGAGGTAATAATCACAGCAAATAACTCGAACCTGAATCGCCTAGAAGTATGCCAAAATCAGGCTTTACGGCTTATAACTGGCGCAGCAAAATCAACTCCAATCGCAGCAATGCAAGCACTAACTCAGAACCCTCCAATATGTCTAACTT
The DNA here is from genome assembly GCA_030220185.1 of Diploptera punctata. Taxonomy (NCBI): domain Eukaryota; kingdom Metazoa; phylum Arthropoda; class Insecta; order Blattodea; family Blaberidae; genus Diploptera; species Diploptera punctata. Next base: position 338,796 of record JASPKZ010007873.1, read on the forward strand.
TAGAGGAACAGGCAATAACACAACATGAGAAAATGTTACGATTAACAACAACAAATGGGAAAAAAGGCAGTTACAACCAAGCAAGTTGAAAACACAAACAAGTTTCTTGTCCAAAGTAATGGAAATAAAAACAGATTTGAATCTTCCTAAATCTAAAGAAAATATTTTGATCAGAGATAACCCTCTTACTTTTGAACCAATTAACATTCAGCTAAATCTAGAAGAACCAGTTACAAAATCTGAAACTCCCACACTTGTACTAAAAGCTCTAGCATTAGAAGTTGTGAATAAGAGATATCCACCAGAAGAATGGTTACATGTCTACACAGATGGATCTACTATTGATAACAACTCAGGATCAGGAATTACATGTGCATTATTTTCATTTTATCAACCAGCAGGATACCACACAACAAATTTTGATGCAGAAGTAACGGCTATTCATATTTCACTCCAACAATTACTATACAGAATAAATAAATTTCAAAATGCTGTCATACTCTCTGATTCTAAGGCAGCAATATATGCAATAAATTCACACAAAATGAAGTCAATACAAATTAAAGAGTGCTACAAAATGATTTAACAACTCCAAAAACTACAGAAAAGAATTCAATTGCAATGGATACCTGCACATTGTGGAATTGCTGGAAATGACACTGCTGATTTTCTTGCCAAAAAAGGCTCCAATTTAATTCAGAATACTACTAAAAGCTTACCTTTCACATCCATAAAAAGAATAATTAAAAACAAATATAAAATCAAACAAAACCAAGACCTATGTAATAAAGCCAAAGACAAAAAATGGAATATTTTAGTAAAGAAGCCAGATATTATTCCAGAAATTCCACGTAAAACTACAGTAGCAAAATTTAGACTGCTTATAGAACATGACTATTTGGCCAAACATTTATATAAAATAGGAATCTACACGAATCCAAATTGTCCTCTATGCAATAAAGACGAAGAAATGAATGAAGAACACCTACAAACCTGTGAAGTATTACCTGTTGGATCCACAATAGAGAAATATTGGAGAGCAAGAACGCTAATGGCTTCGGTGCCAAGGCCCAGCATTTGAAAACAACAACAACAACAGATGTGTCATTGATAATTTTTATCAAACTGGGCCCACAATATGGAAAAAAATGGGAAATATGGACAGACAAGAAAATTGTCTGAGGGCACTAAATATCTCATTTTACATAAAACAAAAGGTAAGAGTACGTTTTCTTCTCAAATCCAGGCCGATTTGAAGTTGCCAGTAACAGCCAGACGAGTAAGACAAATTCTGTCAGAAGACAAGAACCTAAAATTAAAAAAAAAACACCTCTAAACAATGCACATAAGAGTTAGAATGACTTTTGCTGAAGAACACATGTTCTGGAACTCAGAATGGAATAAAGTAATATTCAGTGACAAGAAGAAGCTTAACCCATTCGCTTCAGATTTAAATGTTCAATGCATTTTCCCAGAAACCGGATTTAAGTTACCGTAAATTATAATGTGTGTTTTCAGACATTCAAAACAAACGAAAGTTAACGGTAATTAAGATCACAATAAGGGTGAAGGCAAAAAGCATATTCCTCTACTATTCATAAATGTTAACAGAAGATTACTCTGCCAAGGGATGTACAAAATATTGTAAACTATATAACAGCAGAGTTAAGCGAGTGTATCTCGTCTTCTGAAGTGAAGGCCATTTAACTGCCAGCGAGTCTAACTCGTCTTTTGAGGCTAGTGAGTTAATCTGAACGGACCTGATGGCTTTTCAGTATTACTGGCATGACCGACCTCCATACTGAAGAACATGTTAGAATGAGAAGAAACTTTGGTGGTGGAGGCGTTATGATTTGGGCAGCATTCTGCTTTAAAGGAAGATAAAAAATAGCATGGATATGCATCAAGATGAATTCTGAATCCTACACTGAGGAGCTTTTGGAGTCCAAATTGATACAAATGTATGAGGAATTTGGCGAAGATCTAATTTTTTAGCAAGATAATGCTTCCATTCACATGTCTGCTAAATCAAAGGAGTGGTTCAGGAAGAAAGAAATACTACTTTTGACGTGGCCAGCCAGAAGTCCTGATTTAAACTCGATTGAGAACTTAGAGAGGATCCTGGCAAGGCGTGTGTATCGCAATGGACGGCAGTTTGGGACTGTGACTGAGCTGAAAAATGCTATTTGGGAAGAGTGGGCTTGAACCTCAGTGGAAGAAATAAACACCCTCATCAAGTCAATGCCCAAAGAGAATCTTCCAAGTAATTAACAACAATGGAGGTTCAACTAAATTTTAGAACTTTGTTGTAAACTTTGTGTTCAGTCTTTTTGGTTTAATCTGTGAAATACACAAAGTGCCTTTATACTAATTTCTACCCATATGTGAGAGTGGTATCAGTTTTCATGTACTTTTTTTGGATGGAAATGGATAATTAATTTTGACATTATTTGTGTATTTATTATACTCAATCACCTCCTAAGTTAAGATAGAAAAATGCCAAAGAAAGATTAAATAAACTTCTGTTCACACTTGTAACAAGTGCCTTTATACCAATTTCCTCCACTGTAAACTGTTGAAAATTGCATGTTTAGTGTTGGTATAGATATGTGGATGATATTCATAAGTAATGCCACGAGTGATTTCCAATTTATCTAGATAATTTGGAAATCAAGAGTGGCATTTGTTAGGACTATTTAACGAATAAAATTAAGCTGTTTACTCACAAATCATTATTTAACTATAGTTATTTTAAAATATTTATATATTTAATATAAACGGCGATGTTTGAAAACAAATGAGAAGCGATAGATATGCTTCATGTGCTTCTTTTGTTTATCACTGCAACCAGATCATACTATTTATTGCCAAAGGAACGCAATATTGTAGGAATGCTCTCTAGTGGAGAAAAAATGAAACACATCAAACTGTATATTAATTCATTCCTGATGTCGTATGATGTAAATATGACAATTATATTTTTCTGGATTGTTACCTGGGAAAAAAATACATTAAGAAAGTGCAAACAGTGGTTTTTTTTTTTTTTTTTTGTGATATAATCAATTGCTACAAATGTTTTTATATTAACTCCTGCATGCGGCATGTGTTGACATTCATGCACTATATATACAATCTGGTAGCTGTATTTCTCATAGGCTCAGTCACTGCAAAATAATGGTCAGACCTGTTCAGAATATTAAAAAGGAGGAGCCTTCTTTAATATGGTAATTATAACACTGATAAATATTTCGTGAAACATGACTCTGATTGGTTGTAAAACAGAAATCATTGAAACGTGATTGGCCATTGAGTCCCATTTGGGAAGGCTTACATTCAAGATGCATTAAAATTACTTAATCTTCAAGATGAATCGGTGAAATTCACTATTGAAATAGAACAAGATAACAAGATCCCATTTTTATACGCTTTATATTAGCTTGACCTGTATCTATCTATCTATGTAACGGAATCTTCAATGCGATTTTCACCCACTTAAAATCATTGGATCAACTTGAAACTTTGTATACTTGTAAAGGACCCATGACAATACAACAATTTCATATATTTTTTTTTAAATCCTGGCCAAAATCATCAGAAAATCAAAAAAGGTGTCTTTGTATCTATGTAATGGAATTTTTAGACACGTTTTTCACCCACTTAGAAACATTGGATCGACTTGAAACTTTGTATACTTGTAAAGGACCCGCAATAATACAATATTTTCACATTTGTTTCCAAAATCCTGGCTAGAATCATCAGAAAATAAAAAAAAAAGTGTTTGTGTAATTGTGTAACGGAATCTTTCAGCACGATTTTCACCCACTTAAAATCATTGGATCGACTTGAAACTTTGTATACTTGTAAAGGACTAATGACAATACAATAATTTCATATTTTGTTTCTAAAATCCTGGCCAGAAATATAAAAAATCAAAGAAATGAAAACTGGTATAATACGCTGCGAACTTGTCGACTTTTTAGTCAATCATTGTAAGAGCTCAGTTGATAGAGCGGTGAACTCTAGTGGTATATAATTTCAGTAATCCATAGGTCGCTGGTTCAAATCCGGCTGGGAGGATTTTTTTAGAAGAATATTACTTTTAGCTCATACTACAATAGTATCGAATTTAAAGATATTTACATTTTTATCTTATTCTGAAAAATATTAAAAATAAAAAATAAATAATAGTTCTAAAAAACTAAAACAACATGCTTTATTAGAAAACCAAATTTAAAAAATTAAAAATAATATTAATTTCCAACACGCTTGGGATAAAATTAAAGTGGTCAACAAAAAAATCATCTCCAATACATCTAGAATAAAACTAGAATTATCAACTAAAAGAAAATAATTTTACCATCAAAAGCGTGGGGTGCGTTTTATGATTTTTACATTTTCTTCATAGAGACTTTACTTTTACCAATATCTGTTTATTATCAAATATATTTATTGATATAGAGCACCCCATGCTTTTGATGGTAAAATTATTTTCTTTTTGTTGATAACTCTAGTTTTATTCTAGATATGTTGGAGAAGATTTTTTTGTTTACCACTTTAATTTTATCCCAAGCGTGTTGGAAATTAAAATTATTTTTCATTTTTTTAGTTCAGTTTTCTAATAAAGCATGTTGTTTTAGTTTTTTAAAACTATTATTTGTTGTACTTGTACCTAATAAGAAATGAGCAATTGCAAAGAATTTAATTAAATATTTATAGATAAGACACTCCTACTGATAACTACATAAAATCTTCTGGTTGTAATCATGTTTCACATAAATATGCAATTTTCAATAGTCTGTTACACAGATTAATAATTATTCCACTTAATGTAGAGGATTTTGAGAATGAATATAATCGTAAGTTTAGGAATTATTAATCAAGTTATGAAACCATCCCTTGTACAAAAAAACACCAGATTACGTTTATATAACACTTTGGCTAGACCAGTGTTGACCTATGGTAGTGAAGCATGGACACTAAGAAAACAACATGAAAGCAGAATAACGGCTTGTGAAATGAGATTCATGCACAGAAACAGCGGGTTACACCAGATGGGATCGGAAAAGGAACACCGATATCTTAAAAGAATTGAAGACTACACCAATTTTGGAATATATTAAACAGTACCAACTAAATTGGAAACACCATCTTGAAAGAATGAGTTCAAATCGGATCCCCAAAGCTATTTATAATTATATACCAAGAGGACAAAGATCACTGGGCCGTCCAATGAAACGCTGGAGGGAAAATTTTCTATAGGATCGTAACAGGCCTTGGCCTAATACTTGGAAGGAAGAAGAAGAAGAAGAATATAATCGTATTGTACACATAGCTAACATAAATGGTTTTGATGAAGACATAATAAAGAAGAAATTAAAGAAATTTAAACAACAAAAAAGGTCACATGAATATACACTCTGCAACATAATTCCAAGAAAGATGAAAAATTCCAAGAAATTTACTTACCATCCCGAAGTTCATAACAAATTTCAAAAAATTTAATATAACATCGGCACTGATTAACAAATTCAGCCTTGGTAATCTTCTGTTAACTAATGAAAAAGTTAACACCGCAGACAATAAAAAATCTGGAATTTATTAAATTAATTGCAAATATTGCAATATTTAAGTATATATAGTAAAAACAAAAAGGAACGTAAGACACTCACAAAAAAGAACACTTTAGAAACATAAAAAAATGGTAACATTGAAAAATCAGCTATAGCGGCACATAGTTTATTAGAGAATCATAGAATTGAAAAAGAAGCAAAACTTTTGGAACATCTATCTAAACCTTAGGAATTAACAGTTTGGTAAAAGATATATATTTAAAAAACCAAACTAGAACCATGAACTTCGAGGTCCAGACGAACCCAAGTTTAATTACAAAGTTCTTCAAAAGTACACCAGATGGAAGTTTAGAAGATTACCAGTATAATAAAGAATTGGCAGTCGTGAAAACAGCTGACGATGGAAATGTTTTTCCCGATACTGCAGTTCTGTTTTAAAAAACATAAATGTTTTAGGTAAGAAGAATTCAGGATTCATTTGATTCTTAATATGTATCATATTCAACTCTATTTATTAAAAGTAATCACTAATAATTAAATGAATCGTGATTTTTCCTACCTCATACATCTATGTTTCTTAAACACAGCACTGCAGTATCGGCGACACTTTGTCGTCATCGTCGTGAAAACAGCTGACGATGACGACAAAGTGTCGCCGATACTGCAGTGCTGTGTTTATAGAAACATAGATGTATGAGGTAGGAAAAATCACGATTCATTTAATTATTATTAATTGAACCTCATAATGTTAAACATTCCCAAATTTAATATATAAAAGTAATCACGTTTGACATAATATGAGATAAAATGTTGTAAATGTCACTGAAATTGAAAATGGTTTTCAATTTTTTTTTTTGAAATTTTGGCCTCAACAATGCTGTGCCTGTACACATCTCCATCAAACATCACATTCTTTTATATTTTTTTTATGTTGAGTTGTTTTTGACTCACCTCATACTTCTTAACTCCCTTGCAGACTTGAGTTTCGTCACTGCATTTGTGACATTCTCAGTGCTGTATCACGTTCACAACACATATTAAACTCTATTTATTAAAAGTAATCATGTTTGACATAATATGGGATAAAATGTTGTAAATGTCACTGAAATAGAAAATGGTTTTCAAATTTGTTTTGAAATTTTGGCCTCAACTATGCTGTGCCTGTACACATCTCCATCAAAGATCACATTCTTTTTTTTTATGTTGAGTTGTTTTTGACTCACCTCATACTTCTTAACTCCCTCGCAGACTCGAGTTTCATCACTGCATTTGTGACATTCTCAGTGCTGAATCACGTACACAACTGTTGTGAACATGATACAGCATTAGATTGTTACAAATGCAGTGACAAAACTAGAGTCTGCGAGAGAGTTAAGAAGTATGAGGTGAGTCAAAAACAACTGAACATAAATTAAATTAAACCTCATAGTGTTATTTCCTATCTACATAACTTAATCACATTCTTTCTTTGTAATATAAATAATATGCAATTAATATTTGTAGGAAATAACACTATGAGGTTTCTTTAAATTATTATGAGTTAGGTATTTTGGCTCACCTCATATTGATTTCATAAAAAAAAATATTAGGTGAGTCAAAATACGTAACTCATAATACACAATTAATATATAGTCAATATCTGATATTCCATCCATCCATAGTAATTCTGCCCGAGGGCAGGTCCTTCACTGCAATCATAGCATTTTCATGCTATGCTTGCAGCTTTACTAGGGAATTATAGGTGTGGTAGCTTCCTGTTGCTTTCCACAAGTTACTGTGTTGAAACTGTTTAGATTTTCTCAATGTAATTTGCTGAAAATCAAGCCATAAAAATTCTTAACAATTGTAAGATTGTCATAAGCATAACTAATATTGTTGTGATAGCTGGATTTACATTAAAGTGGAGAAAGTGTCTTAGCATTTTAATATTAGATATAAAAATGACTGAAAATGATACTTTAAATTATCTATACTCTTTTCATACAACACACACAATAGATTGTTATTTCTTTTTTACAGATTTGGGAGGTCAAGCTACAAGCATCGATGTTGTTCAGAATATTGTTAAGTATATTCAACAAACCACAAAAACTTCAAACTGGTAATTTAACATCATTATTAATTTAATTTTGATTTTGCCTTGTTGCACAATGTAGTTTTTGCCTGTAGTTTGAATTTCAATGCACAGTGTAGATATTTGAAATGCATGTAATAAGAAGTTGGATTAGAGTAGATATGTGCCTACTAAAGTAGAAGTGTCTCTAGGCATTTGATGAACCAGATAATAAGAGAATTTAAGTCTGCTAATTTCAGAAACATACATACATATATAATGTACATCCTATGCATGTTTTCCATTATCACTCCAAACAATATCTGAAATAGTGTACCTTATACAGAATTTCTCTCACCATTAGGGTCAGAATTATACAATTGTTAGGGTTATGTACATTAAGTATTTTGAGATAAGAAACCAATGGTCAGAAATGCATATTTAACTTAAGGAGCGAATGATTTCATTATCAAGTGCTCGACATTAGATACCAACCAACTTAAAGGATTGCCATCGAAATGGTTACCCATGCCAGACAGGTTGAAGGTGATAAACCAGGCAAAAAAAAATACCTTGGTCCAAAGAGTGATGATCTTTCACCATAAAACACATCCGTCAAAAAATCTGGACATAGGTTCCACTGGAGTAAAGTTTTCCGGAGGTGAAATAGTCCCCCACTCGGTTCTCCGATGGGGACTCAGAAAATCCATGCCAAAGGCTCAAACATGGGGACAAGATCCTAGGAACATGAAATATTAGGATATTATATAGTAGTGGGGAAGTGTATTACAAGCCGTTCGGCCCATATTTCTCTGTTTTTATTAAAAACTTGCAGGCTGCAATAATTTTGCTGGCAAGTAATCTTTAGCCTACAACTCAATGCTATTAATAAGCTATTAGTTTTTGCTGATGTAGTATTATTAGTCAATAGGGAGGAGATACTAAGGGCCAACATACACACACTATTGAGTAACACTAAAAAATTGGGACTGGAAGTAAACATCAATAAAACTAATATATGCATGGGAGTCAAGAAATATGAGGCGAGTCAAAAAACAACTCAAAATTAATTAAAATAAACCTCATAGTGTTATTTCCTAACTACATAACTTAGTATATTGAAATTCATCGCAGAACATTTTTTGACAACTCACCTCATAAATTTTGTGTTTTTCACGATACTCTGGTTTCAAATATAATCACGTTCATCCTCAGCCACAACACTGACTGAGGATGAATGTTTGAAACCGCAGTATCGTGAAAAACACAAAATATATGAGGTGAGTTGTCGAAAAATGTTCTCCGATGAATTTCAATGATTATGCCTCATAATCAAGGTTTTCTTTGAGACTGGAAAACATCTTACCTCAAATTAATATTGGTTCAGTCTCAAAAAAACTTGATTAAAAAAAAATGTTCTATTTTGGTATCATTATGTAGATGATGTCATAGCAGGCTTCATAGGAACTAAAAGACAATTGAATTCCTTTTTAAATTTTATTAATAACATTCACAAAAGTATTAATTTCACAATGGAATTAGAAACAAATTATAGTATAAATTTCTTGGATTTATCAATAAAACACATTGATAATAAGTTCGAGTTTGGTATCTTTCACAAACCGTCTCATACTGATACCACTATCCATAGTTCTTCTCTTCACCCATGTACTCATAAGGTGGCAGCCTTTAATAGTTACATTCATAGACTTTTGAATATCCCTCTTTCACCCTTGGAATATAATAATGAATTGAATATTATTAAACAATTAGCTATTAATAATAACTATGACCCTAAAATTATAGACTATTTAATTAAGAAAATTCATTACAAAAAAGCAATTAACAAAGTTTTTCCTTTACCCAAAGAAAACATAAAGAAATATGTCATAATGTCATACATAGGCCACAAATAAAATATCTAATCACTTTAAAAAGTTGAACATTAATGTGGCATTTAAAACTAATAAAACTTTACAAAATATAATAAAAAACAACAAAACCAAAATAAAAAAAATAAAAATTATCAGGTGTATATAAATTGAAGTGTGGCACATGTGATAATGTCTATATAGGACAAACTGGTAGACCTTTTATCTCTCGGATAAAGGAACACATGAGAGCATATAACAGAAATTTAGAATATTCAAAATATGCTAACCACCTATTCCAATTTAATCATCGTTTCGATCCAAATTTTTAAATTTTACATGTCTGTATTAAGGATAAGAAGTTAGATCTTCTGGAGGCTGTAGAGATAAATAAATTGAAGAGTAGTAACAGACTGTTAAATTCTCAACTTGATTTGAATGAATCCCCTTTGTTAAATTTAAACATTTAAATATATATTGTTGTATTGTTGCTTAGATCAGTTGATATGTAATAACACAATTCATAATTTGTTAACATGTCTGAAGAAGGTACAGTGTACCGAAACAGCTGTCACTGAATTATATAATAAATATGAAAATCAAATAAAACTACGTTTTATTTTTATTTAATTAATAAATATGGATTTTCATCAAGTAAACACCAACTCAATTGATTATTGATTAAAAGAACCTCAAAATGTTACTTCCTAAAATAAATCATTTAGATATTTGAAGAGAAAAATTTTCGCCTAGACCGAGACTCAAACCCAGGACCCTTGGCTTTCCTGGCCAAGTTCTCTACCAACTGAGCTACCAAGGTGAGTTGTGATCTAGACGCAAATTTTCCTCTTATATACGTTGTAATTTCCTCGTGCTAAATGCTTGAAACCTTTGTTTCTATCTTTGCAAATGGCGGCTTGTTAGCTAAGAAGACATTTATTTGGAATTTAACACTACTTTATATAGCCAGTAGGGCTTCTATTGACATTTCTATCATTAATTTAACACTTCTCACTGAAGGATAAATTATATTTTGGAGAAAAATTTTCACCTAGACCGAGACTCGAATCATTTAGATACCTCATAATTTTTTCTTCCCAACTTTAATTTAATACAAATCTAATATATGTTCACATATAGAAATACATTATGTAATGGAAATGGACACTTAATGAAAAATGAGGGAAATTTCGAAGAAGTGGCTGAATTCAAATTCTAGGAACAATAATTACAAATAGGAATAAGTTGCACAAAAAAAATTAAATAAAAGCTCAATTCTGGAAATGCATGTTATTATGCATTACAGGGACTCTTATTGTCCCAACTTCCCTCAAAAATTGTTAATCGAAAATATATAAAACTTTTATTCTCCCAGTTATATTATATGGATGTGAAACATGGACTCTTACTTTAAGGGAGGAGAAAGAATTTCAGTATATGAGAATATAGTTCTTAGGAAAACTTTTTAACCAAAGAGAGATGTACTGACAGGCAAATGAAGAAGGCTATATAACAGTGATTTATATGATATTTATAGGAAACCAGATATAATAAGAACTGTTGAGTCTCGTAGACTGTGATGTACAGGACATGTGGCATGAATGGAGAATGAAAGAGGGAATGGAAGTTTCTTGTAGGAAAACGAGAGAGAAAGCACCTTGTTGATAAAAAAAATGAATGAGATCGGAGATTAAAATTAAACATTATTTTAGGGAAGTAGATTATACACGTTATGATTGGAAAACATTAGCCCAGGATAGAGATGTATGGAGAGCTTTTGTGATTGCAGTCACGAACATATGGGTTTGATAGTGCCAGTGAGTTAGTTATGAGATCTTGAAACTAGATTGATCAACCAGGATGCTAAACAAAGAACTGTTCATATGCCAGATTTTGAAAAGATAGAGAATCCAGTGGGATAAGTTACTCCTCCATGACACAGGAGACCTAGAAGTTCCTTTGCCTACCAGCTAGCTGTTGCCCTGACATCCATATGTGTTAATCACAGAGTTGGAAGATCATCTAGCCAGTACTTGAATGACAAGTGGTTAGCATGTCAGGTTCCCTTGCCAATATAACTGGTTTTTAAGAATTAAATGAGTCATGATTTTTTCCTACCTCATACTTCTATGTGTTTTTAAACACAGTACTGCAGTATCGGCGACCCATTGTCACCACCGTCAGCTCTTTTCACGACTGTCAATTTTTTTCTTTTGCTGGTAATTATCCAAACACCAGATGGCAATTTGGATAATTACCGGCAAAAGAAAAAATGAACAGTCGTGAAAACAGCTGACGATGGTGATAATGGGTCGCCGATACTGCAGTACTGTGTTTAAAAACACATAGAAGTGTGAGGTAGGAAAAAAATCATGACTCATTTAATTCTTATAAATTTAACCTCATAATGTTAAAAATTCCCAAATTTAATGTATAAAAATAACTGGTTTTCTCAACATGGAATTGCTACTCATTGTAGCTACCCAAATTCCTCAAGATGCTGGGTAGCACCCGTCCAATACTTGCTGAAATTCCATAAAAAAAATGTATTCCCCCATGGGCACTCGAACCTGCACAAGTCTTGTAGCTCTAGATCAGGCATCATGCCTTAAACCACTTGTCCACAGTGCGGGACGTTATACCTTTTTACTATTATTAATCTAATACTCAGAGAGATTGCTATAATGCCATTTGTCTTCCTGCCTTCCAGTAAAGTTGACCATTGGGTTACTCCAATGTATATGGAGTGCTCTACACTGCTTGAGGTGGTCTCATTTCACTGCAGCATTTTCGAACAGCACACAGCTTGTTAAATTGCTGATTCTGATCTGATATAATGGATTTTGCAGAGTTAAATGATAGATTTGTGATGTTGAGGATTATAATTTTTGTTCCTTTCTTTGCTAAATTGTGTGCTACTTCATTTTCTTTGTCTTCAACATGGAAAGGAATTGATTGAAATCTCCTTCTGCTTGTTTTGTACTATTAATAAAGTTTTTTTTTATTGTAACATGTGTGATGTAGATTAAGGGTCGTATGTTAGAACATTACTCTCTACTCAAATTACTTCCAATCACTAGTGAGCTGATTCACCGTGAGCAATTGCTGAGAACGAATTAACGGCCGACTTATCGGTCTTGCACGAGAGTCGACGTTTTCGTAATATTGGCAACGAATTACCCAGAATTCTCAGCGATAAAACCACTTCCATTATTTTCGTCTGCTATAGAGGAATGCATTTATGCTTGCATCCCGCAAATAATACCGTATACAAACACGTCTGCGACACGCAATATTACGCCGATTCTCCTGTTCTTCCAGTTGAATTCTTTGGTAGACTCTATCAAATTCCTCTTCTCCGTGTATACCGAAAACATGATCGAAGTCTTCAAGGTCCGACATCTTGGATAAATGTTGGATAAAGCAGCAAAGTACATCGATTACCATCGGTTCCCTTCGGGATTTTAATTTGAGTTGCTCATTTAAGCTACCTCCGCAGGTAGCTTACAAATTTAACCAATTATTATCGCATGAACAGATTTCTGAGTAAGCAAAATCGTATTAGCATACAACTTGCTCAGCAGAGAAGGCATTTTACTGTCTAATGCGTCCAAACATGCGACCCTAAGTGTTCAGATTTAATATAGACTGAATTCCTGAAACTGAATAACTTTTTGATCTTGTACAATATAACACGTAATTGGGATAGGGCAATTCTTATTGCTTCTACCTCACCATCAAAATGAATCACATGTTAAGTATCCTTGAAAAGCAATGCTTTGCAGAATACTTAGTGGATATTACTAAGAAAATAGAAATCAATCCATAATCATTTACTATAGATGCAAACAATGGGATCAAGTGGTTTTGAACCTCAAGTTCAGTTGTGCAATGGTTCATCCAATGCTGCCAACATCTTACTGTATGGATTTTTTATGGATGAGACTATGGATTTTTCATGAATGACACCAGTCTCCAGAAGTTCAAGAACTCATAGTGTATGAAATGCTTTCCAGACCATTGGTTCCTTATATTGACACATTGGCGATGGGGTATTTAAATAATTTAAATGCCTGTTCCTGGGTATTTAGAGCCTTCTAACTTCTCTTCTGCACTCTTTACTATAAAAATTCATAAAAGATGTTCTAATTAATTTTACGAAGTAAAACTTTCAAGAATCACTTACCAAGGCTCCTAGTACTATTTGAGGGTGTGACATCTCTGGAAACATTCCCCTTTGTGGAGTGGCACTTGGCAAAAAATGCAAATATACCTTGTTTCACTTATTTTTTTGTGTGTTGCACAAACATGGCACCTCCTAGCAGGGTATTTCCTCTTGCCTTTCTCACTTTTCACAATTGTTTCGAGAACATGTTTTCGCATATTGCCTGAAAGCCTCCCAGGGGGGTCCACATGTGGTCTACGTGGGGTTGGTAGTTTGTAGTCTGTATCTGACTCTACTTCCTCCATCTTATTTGTAGCCCAGTCTTTGCCACTTATAGCAGAATGTTTTTATAACAAAGATTTGTAGATATGGTTAATTTCTTATATACTTGAAATGAATTAAACAGAGCACAATTGATAAGACACAATGAAACTTTCTTTGACCACTTTACAGTTTTCCTTAGAATAGAGTAATGGGGCAAGTACTGATCAGCTCTGTCAACACCCTTCATGTGTTTATTATATTGAATAATACAAGTGAGTTTCTGTTTTACTTCTTCATTTCTCCTGGGAACATCAACCATAGATGAATTATGAACCATGGAAATCATGTTGACAACATGAGTATCCTTCCAGCATTGAAGAAGAATATTGCCTTTTTGCCTGAACATACTTTCCCCACGTTTGAGAGACTGTGATTCATTTTTCAAATCTGGAGGAAGACCTCTATTCACCATTATTGTTCCACATGCTCTTACATGTCTAGAAAGGAGATTTTGAGCAATATCTACACTATTACAGTAGTTGTCTTGATATACTTGGTAATTTTGATCAAGATAAGGTTCTAAAAAGGTCAAAATAGTATCCTGTAATTTTTTCCCTTGCCTCGTATAAATTTCTAAACTTCCAATGTAGCCTGAAGTGCTTTCTGTAACCACACGAACAAGTAGACCATATTTTATTATTTTCCCTGGATTATATGTTCGTATATGAAGCCTCCCTCTCCAAGGAATCATAGCCTCATCCAATGAAAGTTGTTGATTTGGTTTATAAACTGTCTGAAATCTTTCAAGAAAAAAATTTAGTAAGGGCTGAATTCTGAAAAGTCTGTTAGTTGACTCTTTTTGCAGAGCATTATTGTTGAAATGCAAACCCCACCAAATTTGTTCAAATCTATTGCGACTTATAATACTCCTAAAAATTGGAGTGTCAAAAAATGGATCAGTTGACCAATAATCCTTCAGTCTATCTTTTTTTTTATTTGCCCCATGAGAATTATTATTGCAAAGAACTTTTTCATTTCTACTGTACTGACATCTGACCGTTTCAACCCTTTAGATGAGATAGTATATTTATCATGATTTTGTAAATGATATAAATTAGTTTCCTCACGTAGCATTTGAAAGAATTGATCACAAAAAAAAAGTTCTAATATATCAGAAATTTTTGTTGGGTCAGAGGGAGTTTGTTTTACCCCTGGATTTCCAAAAAAAGTTTCTAAGTTCAGTGTTTGTCTTGTTTTGGTCCATGTGTTTGCCCCCCACCCTAGAATTATCATCACTTTTGTCAAAACTTTTCTCACTGTTACTGTAAGTTTGCAATGGTTGCACAGTTTTTCTTTTCTTTACAATCACTGAATCATCATCACTGTCATCGTCGCTATCAGTAAATAAATCATCAGGGAAATCTGATAAATTATCTGCATTTAATTCTGCAATAATTTCTTCTCCCATGAGAATTTTTTTCTTATGATATGAATTTGCTGCATGTGTCATGTTGAACAAACAAACTGACTTGTGAATGGAGAATATGACTAGAGAGTATGTTCAGTGCCCACGTGTTGAGTTCGTTCTAAGAAAGGGTTTATTGTCCAGCGAGGCGAGAATTTGCTGATTTAGCTACAGCCGTAACAAGGTCAGCTCATGTTATGGTCAAATGATTTCGACACAAGAAGTTCATGACACCTGAGAGCAATGTATAGTGAGTGAAAATCTATAACGCGTTGAAGACACAAAATTGCATTGCCCGTCTCACACAGTTGAAAACCTCCGATGTAACTTTGCATCATCTGTTCGCAATGTGTTAAAATACATTGTTAATAAGCCTTTATTATTTGTATAATTTTGATCCTGAAATTTAAACACATTATTCATATCTAAATTTCTCAATGTTTGTCTTTCCACTGGTTCCTTTATTTCTTAACTCTGTATATTTGCAACTTTTTAATAAACAGTTAATTCATTTCTATAGATATAGCTTCATCTATAAAACATTATAGATAAATAACTTTTACTTTAAAATACAATTGGAAGTAACATTAAGAGGTTTGTTTAATAATTTAGACATTTAGTCTGTACATTCTTACCTCTTATGGTTGTTTTTGTTGAACATATATTTAAAGGCTTCTGAGCCCCATCGTCCACGATTAAAATAGCTTTTATATTGGCAGTCTTCTGTGATTATCTGCAGATTTTCAAAATTCAGTCCTTTAATTGTTCTTATTATAAATTTAATATTTTTCACTGAAGGACGAATTATATTTGAAGAGAAAAATATATGCTTAGACTGGAGTTTGAACCCAGGACCTTTAGCTTTATACATTTTAGCTCTATACCTCAATCTAAGCATATATTTTTCTCTTCAAATATATAATTCAGTCCTTTAGTTTCACTGATACATATAAATACTGACTTTTTTAATAAATAAATAAATAAATATATATATATATATATATTATATCATTCATATCTTTATTCTTCCCCAATCCTTTCTTTGCTCCCCAAATTTTTGCCAATATCATATAAGTTTTTTTATAGTTACTGTATTGAGGTAAAGTTATCTCATGAGTAATGTCTGTTTGAAGAGTTTGGTGTTCTTTTTAGTTTTCTTTTTTTAATTGCAGGTTGAGAATGCAAAGTTCAATATTATGATATACTCTTAGTGTTTGATAGTTGTTGTTTATTAACCTTCAACATATGGGAGTTTTAAATGCCCTTCACTGTCACTACCCAGTCATTGGAATTAAAAATACCTTCATACCTTATTTAATATATCAGATATATCTGCTCTCAGCAGTAGAGTGGGTATACCTACCATCATGTATATGTGAAATCCGTCCTTTATAAAAGTTTAAGAGCATTTAAAATGGATGTAACAGAAATAAATCACAAACTCTTGAAGGAATTCAATAATCAGAACAAATTAATGGCATTCACATGGATACCACCATTGAGTGAAATGGCAGATGAACTTACCAAAACAGAAATTAGGACACAAATAGCATAGCTGCCTGATCTAAACATATGCAGTAAAATTAACAAAATCAGGAAATAAATGAATTAGCAGTAGCCTCAAAACAAAAGAAACAGAAGCCAAATTCTGATAAATAACAGAATATAATTGCTTAGCCCATCATTTACACATAACTAACGTAATGTGAAACATTTTTTTGTTATTTTCAAAAAACTTATGAGGAATAACAATATGAGGCTTTCAAGTTAATAAATAAAATGAATTGTAATTATCTCACCTCATACAGTCTGTGCTCTTCAAAGCACTGGACCGATTTCGGGAACAGTTGTTCCTATCTTCAGCCATCTTTACGACTGTTGAATTTTTGTCTTCACCTTCATCTTCTAAACTGCCAACTAGAAATTGAGAAATCAGTAATTGCAGCTCATAGTTTGCTAGGGAATCATAAAATTGAAATAGAAGCTAAAATTCTGAAACATTTGGTGAAGCCCTTGGAATTGGCAGAAGAACAAATTTAAATCCATGAATTTTGAAATTCCTGGCAAGCAAGATTTGATCACAATGTTCATCAAATCAACACTAGATGGCAGTTAGAAGACGAAAATTTGACAGTCGTAAAGTTGGCTGAAGATAGGAACAACTGTTCCTGAAACCAGTCTTGTGCTTTGAAGAACACAGAGTGTATGATGTGAGATAATTACAATTTGTTTTAAATAATCTATTGAGTTGGTGTTTACTTGATGAAAATACATATTTATTAATTAAATAAAAATAAAACGTAGTTTTATTTGATTTTCATATTTATTATATAATTCAGTGATAGCTGTTTCGGTACACTGTACCTTCTTCAGACATGTTTACAAATTATGAATTGTGTTATTACATATCAACTGATCTAAGCAACAATACAACAATATTTATTTAAATTTTTTAATTTAACAAAGGGGATTCATTCAAATCAAGTTGAGAATTTAACAGTCTGTTACTACTCTTCAATTTATTTATCTCTACAGCCTCCAAAAGATCTAACTTCTTATCCTTATCAGAAACACGTAAAATTTCAAAATTTGGATCGAAACAATGATTAAATTGGAATAGGTGGTTAGCATATTTTGAATATTCTAAATTTCTGTTATATGCTCTCATGTGGAGAGATAAAAGTTCTACCAGTTTGTCCTATATAGACATTGTCACATGTGCCACACTTCAATTTATATACACCTGATAATTTTTATTTTTTTATTTTGATTTTGTTGTTTTTATTATATTTTGTAAAGTTTTATTAGTTTTAAATGTCACATTAAAAAGCAATTAACAAAGTTTTTCTTTCACCCAAAGAAAACCTAAAGAAATATGTCGTAATGTGATACATAGGCCCACTTTCAAATAAAACATCTAAACACTTTAAACAGTTGAACATTAATGTGGCATTTAAAACTAATAAAACTTTACAAAATATAATAAAAAAAACAAAACCAAAATAAAAAAAATAAAAATTATCAGGTGTATATAAATTGAAGTGTGGCACATGTGACAATGTCTATATAGGACAAACTGGTAGAACTTTTATCTCTCCACATGAGAGCATATAACAGAAATTTAGAATATTCAAAATATGCTAACCACCTATTCCAATTTAATCATTGTTTCGATCCAAATTTTGAAATTTTACGTGTTTCTGATAAGGATAAGAAGTTAGATCTTTTGGAGGCTGTAGAGATAAATAAATTGAAGAGTAGTAACAGACTGTTAAATTCTCAACTTGATTTGAATGAATCCCCTTTGTTAAATTTAAAAATTTAAATAAATATTGTTGTATTGTTGCTTAGATCAGTTGATATGTAATAACACAATTCATAATTTGTTAACATGTCTGAAGAAGGTACAGTGTACCGAAACAGCTGTCACTGAATTATATAATAAATATGAAAATCAAATAAAACTATGTTTTATTTTTATTTAATTAATAATTTGTTTCATTTTTGAACCTATATTTTCTCTGTAAGCAATTGGGATAATTTCATGGACATTTTAGCATCTCTCATTGTCCAGAGTATGAAGTGCTAACAGCTTATCCAGTCTGTAAGGGAAGTCAGGATGAAAATGATGTATCAGTTTCACCAATGGATAAATAAATAAAGTTATAAAACTGCTACCACAATTTAAAAACAGAATATTAGCTGAATCTTTTATCATAGTGACATCATTATTACATTCCTAAACACATCAAAGATTCATGTCATGGAATATTTAACATGTAGATTATTTAGAACAAATACTCTGAATTAAATCTTGAAGATAATACTTGCAGTTTTAAAGGAAATGTAAAACTCTGTAGCACTTGAACAACCATAAAAATAATTCAGGAAGTATCTTAAACTGTTCCACATCTCTGATCTTGCATTTTGAAATTACCACCTGTTTCAATTCATGGTTCACTCTTCTGCATGCAGTTTTGGACAAGATGAATTTGAAGCAGTACCTTCTTTTTGAAGGTCCCAATGTCAAAGGGATATGTGCCATCTTTTAATTTGAAAATATATCTCTGACAACATTTCCAAGTGTAGCTCACCTTCTGCAATTACAATTAGCCGAAATATGCAACATTAAACATACTGAAAGTCCTATTTTTCTGGTATATCAGAACAGTCAGCTTCACAAGATAACTTCCAAGAGGAAGTTAAAAAATCATAAAATCTAATGAATGGACTTTAAGGGCTGTGTGTAAATGCATTTCTCTAAACTCAGTTTTTTCCATTCTCTGGTTAGTTGAGATTTGCATGAGATACTCACTGGACATTCAAAATGGAATCAAGGTTTTTCGATGCATTTTCAATGTGTATGGGACATATTAATAGCAGAAAAACTCTGCCGGGTGACAATTTGTTTAATGGATATTTTACCATTTAACAAACTTAAATTTGTACCAGTCATTTTAAAAATAGGAAATACCTGTAATTACATGGTTACAAAGTTAAATACAATAGTTTGAAGAAAAAAGAAGCAAATTTTTAGAGAATATGGATGCTCTCGTTGAATAACAATCTACAGATACTTCAGGATATATCTATAATAAATATTTTTTAATATACAATATAATATTTAATGATTTTACACAATATATTCGAGAAGATAACATAACCTCAAATGAAAATTCCTATCATCCCAAAATGAATAGACAAGATTGCATTATTACAAATTTTATGCCTGCTTTTTATTATTATATTATTCCATGTGTAGGGTGAGGTTTATACTTAAAGTAAAAAAGAAAAGAGAAACATAAATAAGTAATTTGTTAATATGGTACGGCTATTGGAAGTATTTTAACATAATTTTGGTATTTTTAGGCTAGACCTACACAGGAAATTTGGCTAATAAATAATCAATTAAAAATCCACTTATACCTGCAATTATGTGAAATTTCCCCTGCCCCTATTTAATTCCCCATGTCCTTCAAATCACAGTCTATGAAACTTAATTCTCATTACATTTGATTTTCCATAAAGATCATGTGTGGCTTTCTGCTATGTAGTCTTCTCCATTCATATGCAGATTAGATTAAAATCTGATGGGGTAGTACTTTTTTTCTATTTTGTATTTTGAGCTATTAAAGGCCCCATATAAGGAGTATAATTACTAGATTATGTGGGTAGACCCAAATGTAGCCAAGCAGTTTAAAGCATGAAACCTCGGTGCAGAGTGCAGGACTTGCACTGTTTGAATCCTCATGAGAGAAGATATTTTCTCAAATTTCTTTGGCCAATATGGGACCGGTGCCCATCCAGTATCATTGGAATTTGGATAGCTACAATAAGTAGCAGCTCCAGGTTGAAAAAATCAGCTATAATGACTGGGGGACCTGATATGCTTACTACTTGTCACCCTAATACTGGCTAGATGATCATCCACTTCTGTGATTAACATATGTGGATGTAAAACTAGCATGTAGGCCAAGGGCTTTCTAGGCCTGTCGTGCCATAGAATTGAGATTAAGTAAGTATCTGGATTAATTGTATGAGCGAATATACTGTGCTGTTGTTTGATAAGGTTATTAACCCATTTGTGCCTAGTGTTACATAAATGCAATATTTCCAAAGATTTTTATGTCTGCTGCAAAAAAAAAAATCTTACCTAGTTTAATAACTTGTGAAAATTAAAAAAATATCTGATTGCTATATTTGACAGAGTTATAATGCTATGGAAAAAGTTTTGGCTCTCTAAGATAGCTTTTCAGTAATGTTCTGATTTTATACCTGGATATAATGAAATACTTACCCTATCAAACATTAACCTGTGAATGACGATTCTTTAGCAAAATTAATTACCATAGACCACTCTGCGAAATGTATACAAGTATATATGTTATGAAAGCCTCTAAAAAATTGAAAAATAGGCATAAACTAAGTTCTCGTAAAATTTGTTAAATTATCATCAAGGGTATCATTCTTGTTATCATGATGAGTAAAATTGATAGTTCAGACTTCCGTTTGATACCGATTTATTTTAATCATAAATTATTTATTTTTTAATATTTGCATTATCACCCCATCATCATCATCTTCAAGGCATGGGCCTGTTGACCCGTTCCGCTCCACGCTGCACAATATTCTACAGGTCGTTCTTCCAATGTCATTCCGGTCTTCCTACATTTCTTTGGCCTTGAGGTTTATAATAAAGCATCTGTTTTGATAAATAATTATTTGGCATTTTTTGTACATGTTCAGACCATTTACATTTATTTCTGTATATTCTCTCGTTATATTATATATTTGTAATTCATCTCTGATATCTTGACTTCTCTTTTGATTTCTTAAAAATACATCTGCAAAATACATCTGCAACAGATCTCTGAAATCTCATTTCTATTTTTGGGGCATGCCGTAGCGTAGTGGTTAAGGCACTGAGCTACAAGCCGGAGGGTCGAGGGTTCAAGTCCCATTGGGGTCAGGATTTTTAAACTGACCCAAACCCTCTGGCGGCACCATGGACCTGGGGTCGACTCAGCCTCTAACAGAAATGAGTACCAGACGCTTGTTCTGGGGGTAAAGGCGGCCGTCATGCATGGCTGACAACCCGGCTGACATAAAGTGCCGATTGTCTAGAAAAAGTGGGAGCCTTAACCTCCTACTACCCCAAGGGCCTCCGGGTCTGTTGTGGGATCACTTTACTTTACTTTTTACTTTACTTATTGTATCAATTTTATGCTTATCAGAGATCATTAAAGGCGAGGTCTTAAACCCATATGTTAACATTGGAACGGCTACTGTTTTGTAAAATTTCAATTGGTTTTCCCTTATGGTCTTATTTCTCAAATATCTTGTTATTGAACCACATATCTGTTGAAAATTTTCCTAATTTCTTCTCCATATCCAAATTTTGCAGGTACAATATCATACATCCCAGATAATTAAAACAAGTTACTTGTTCAATGATGTTTGCTCCAATTACATTTCCTTCCTTTTATGCTGGGTTCCAATAAATGCCATGGACTTTGTTTTCTGTGTTGATATCTATAAATCATAATCTTTTATTAGTTTCCATAATTTATAAACTGAATTTTTTGTAGTTGATTTTCTGTGGAAGCAATGATCTGCGAATAAAAGACAGTTCATTTTCATACCATTTATCATAAAATGTTCATTTAAAAAAGTTTACCATGTACTAATGACATCGTCTAAACATATATTAAAAAGTTTTGGCAAAAGAGGCAACCTTTTTGAAGTTCATTGTTGATTTCTATGTAAATTTCTCCTGGACCATTTCCTTTATCTATACGAATTTTTGTATTTTCGTATAAACTTTTTATAGCTGTAATTAGATGATTATTTTACATATATCACATAATTTAGAACTTATAATTTTATCAAATGTCTTCTCATAGTCTATAAACAGTATGTGTGTTTCAAGGTTAAATTCTCTTTTTTTTTCTATCAACTGTGGGAGCAAAATTATACATTCAACTGTAGGGCGGCCTTTTCTAAACCCATGCTGTTCATTTTAAATAAGTTCATCACTCATCTTTTTGGATTCTTCTAGATAGTATTTAGCATAAATTTTGCTACATGTTCCCTCTGTAGTTATTTGGGTTATATATATATATATATATATATATATATATATATATATATATATATACACACACATATATATATAGGGATAACAATAGCTTCACTCCATTCTTCAGGTACACAGCCATATTGCCAGGAGATATTTATTAAGCTTAATATTCTATATTATAAGAGCTTGAGATCTGCATTTAATAAATTTGATATTGATTCTATCAATTTCAGGTGATTTTTTATTTTTGAAACTCTTTATTATTTCAGTTAATTATTCTACTGTTATGGGATCAATACTTAAATCACTTTCCACCCATTAAAACCTAAATAAGAATGCTGTTATGTGCTTTATTTTTAATTATTTTTTTAAACAAACTTAGCCAAATATGGTCTGCCAAAATAGGGAAGGAAAACAAAATCAGTAGGTAATATCAGAAAAGTGCCACTAAGAGGCCTAATAATAAGACCACAAAAACTCATATGTACCTTACTAAAATTACATACAAAATAATAATAAAAATCATCAACTCTTTTAATAAGTCAGTATCTTGGTCAGTACAAGAACAGTAACCTACAGGGTGAATCATAAATATGGCTATTTGTTTGATTGCATTGTGTGATGAAAATATTACCATTACAGGAAATATGAAATTACCATTGGAAAGGCAATTATTCAAATTACAACAATGGAATAAAACAAAACAGTGTAGAACTTACGTCATTAGTCAAAATGGCATTGGATATGCAACAGCAAATTACAATTGCTGCATGGGCAATAACGTATGCTAATGATTGTGAGGCTGCAAGACAGGCAAGACGTGAGTTTAATGTAGCATTGCAGCTGTCGACTGGGGAAGTGGAGAAAGACGACTGCTGGAAACGGGAAGGATGCAGAAAATCAAACCTCCTGGAAGGCCTCACATTAGCACGGATGCAGAAACAACGAAGAGAATTGTGGAGGCGTTCGATGCTAGCCCACAAAAGTCAACCCGCCAAGCTGCACGTGAGCTTCATATCAGTCAATCGAGTGTGTGTCGTGTTTTGAAGCATGAGAAGTAACACCCCGTCAAATCGATTCGTGTCCACGAACTTAATGAAGACGACCCTTACAGGTGGGTGGAATTTTGTGAATTTGTTGTAAGGGAATCAGCAAACGATGAACATTGGTACAGAAAATTGCACTTTTCTGATGAAGCTGTTTTCCATGTGAACGGACATGTTAATCAACACAATTGTCACTATTATGGTAAAGAGAATCCTAATGTTACTGAAGAGACACGTTTAAGATGCGGCAAAGTCACTGTTTGGGCTATGATCAGATGGGAAGGACTGTTACGAATGCGAATTTTGGATGAGACTGTTAATGGTGATCGGTATAGTAATATCCTTAGACAAATTGTCCTGCCAGTAATGCAAAGTGCTGAACATGAACAATGTTTATTCCAGCAGGATGGTGCACCTCCTCACTATGCAATTGCGGTGAGGGAAATTTTGGATGATCATTTCAAAAATAGGTGGGTAGGAAGAAGAGGCCCCATTGAATGGCCAGCCCATTCCCCTGACCTCATAGCATGTGACTTGGTTGTGGGGTTATTTGAAGGAGAAGGTTTATGCCCAGAAACCTCAAGACGTCGACATGCTAAAATTAGTGATTGAGGAAGAAATTAGAGCTATTCCTCTAAACATGTATCATAATGCAATGAATGACTTCCCAAAGCGTTGCCAATTATGCTTGGATGTAAACGGCAAACAGTTTGAAGCAATAATGTGACTTGTTTAGTGTTGTTTTAAGTGATTCGTTTTGTTTTGTTCTATTGTTGTAATTTGAAGGATTCCCTTTCCAATGATAACATCATAATTCCTTTAATAATAATATTTTCGTCACAAAATGCGATCAAACGTATAGCCATATTTCT
Organism: Diploptera punctata; assembly: GCA_030220185.1. Taxonomy (NCBI): domain Eukaryota; kingdom Metazoa; phylum Arthropoda; class Insecta; order Blattodea; family Blaberidae; genus Diploptera; species Diploptera punctata. The sequence continues at coordinate 363,681 of JASPKZ010007873.1, forward strand.
GAATCACACTGTAGATATATTAGTGGTATTCTTTTATTATGTAATAATATTGTTATTTGTGAGTGTTATAAAAGAGGGCAACTCTATTTCAGGGCATTCATTTAACAATGATACACAATCACATAATTAAAGATTATATATTATCAAAATTTCTTATGTATTATTTAGGCCTAACTTCAAAATGCTTGACATTTCAAAAGACATACAATATTAACAAACAAATTATTTAAAATAAGAGACACAAAAATTGTAACAGACAATAATGACATAAATAATTTACAAAATTTAAATAAATATATGTTGAATGCAGCCATAATATGGTAATGTTGCTTATAATTTCTTGCTTCTACATAGTATGAATGGTCGGGCTGCAATTTATAAGTTTATGCTTGATTTTGCAGAAATGGTTTTGATGAGGAATGTGCCGACATTGTAAAGAAAAGAAAGCTAGCAAAAATGAAATGATTACACAAGCCAAATGAGGTAAATTTAGAGCAATTGGGTAGTATTAGACAGGAAACCACCAAGTTACTAAAGAGTAAAAAGAGGGAATATTTGAGAGAGAAGATTAATGATCTTGAAATGAATGCAAAAATGGGAACATTAGAGAATTATATCAGGAAAATTAGTATAGAGAAGAAAGAGTTTCAGGCTAGAACAAACATAATTCGGAATGAAAATGGGGATATGATTGCAGATTCCAGGAGTATATTAAATAGATGGAAAAGGTACTTTAATCAGCTATTAAATGTACATACAGAACAGCACATCTAGGATAATTTACAGACAGCAGAAATGCTAGTCGCAGAACTAAGTGCATTAAAGGTTGAAATGGCGATTGAAAAATTGAAGATGTATAAAGCATCAGGTTCAGATGAGATCCCAGCAGAACTGATAAAATCAGGGGAAGAAAAATTGATGGACAAGATATGCTGGTTGCTTAGTATGATTTGGGAAAAAGAAGCTCTTCCAGATTAATGGAAAGAATCAATTATCATACCAATTTATAAGAAAGGAGATAAAACTGATTGCAACAACTACAGGGACATCTCATTACTTTCAGCTTCGTACAAAATTCTAACATATATTAGTCAGCAGACTAACTCCCTATATTGACAACATTCTAGGAGATCATCAATATGGATTTAGAAGAAACAGGTCTACAAGAGATCTGATTTTTAGTATAAGACAGAAAAGAAATGGGAATATAATGGTACTGTACATCAACTATACGTAGACTTCAAAAAAGCATATGATTCAATTAAGAGGGAGAAGTTATATAGAATCCTGTTGGAGTTCGGAATTCCTAAAAAGTTAGTTAGACTTATACGAATGTGTTTAAATGGCACAAAGAGTAGAGTGTGTGTAGGCAAACAGTTGTTGGGCACTTTTGAAATTCAAAATGGGTTGAAGCAAGGAGATGCACTATCTCCTCTACTATTTAATTTTGTACTAGAGCATGCCATCAAATCTTTAGAGGATGAAGAAGGCCTACAACTCAATGGTATTAATGAGCTGTTAGTTTATGCTGATGATGTAGTACTATTGGCCGATAGCGAGGAGATACTAAAGGAAAACATGCACACACTATTAAGTAACACTAAGAAATTAGGACTGGAAGTAAATATCAATAAAACTAAATATATGGCCACATGTAGAAATACATTATATAATGGAAATAGACAGCTAATGACAAATGAGGGAAATTTTGAGGAAGTGGCTGAATTCAAATTCCTATGAACAATAATAACAAATAGGAATGAGATGCACAAAGAAATTAAACATGAGCTCAATTCTGGATATGCGTGCTATTATGCATTACAGAGACTTTTGATGTCCCAACTCCTTTCAAAAAACGTTAAACTGAAAATATATAAAACTATTATTCTACCAGTTATATTATATGGATGTGAAACATTGACTCTTACTTTAAGGGAGGAAAGGAAATTACGAGTATTTGTGAATAAAGTACTTATGAAAATTTTTGGACCACAGAGAGATGAACAGACAGGTGAATGGAGAAGACTACATAAGAATGAACTACATGATCTTTAGAGGAAGCCAGATATAATAAGAAAAGTTAAGTCTCATAGATTGCGATGGGCAAGACATGTGGCACATCATATGGAGAAAGAAAGACGTGCATGGAAGCTTCTTGTAGGAAAATCAGAGGTAAAACACCCAGTTGGTATACCAAGAATGAGGTGGGAGAATAACATTAACTATGATTTGAGGGAAATAGATTATACAGGGAATGATCGAAAAGCATTAGCTCAGGATAGGGATGTATGGAGAGCTTATGTCCGTGCGTCCATGAACCTACGGGTTCAATAGTGCCAGTGTGAGTAAGTAAGAGTAAGTATGCTTGATTTTGCAATTATTTGACAGATGAACAAATTTGACAGTCATGAAAATGTTTCTGCAAAAGGAATTATCAATAATTTTTACCTGAGTATCCCAATTATGCATTAGTGCATCCATGATACATTTCATATCACAATAAATTTCAACCAAAAGTTAACTTGAAAATTGACATTACTTATAAAACAGCAAAAAAAATGTATATATGACATGAAAAGAGAAATTAATGCCTGAACTGGAATTTGATCCTGGGAGCTCTAACTCTATAAGTGAGTGCAATGCCGTCTTTGCTATCCAGGTTCACAGTACAAATATTAGTTTTCCTTACCTTAGAGCTAAGAATTTTAGGTGCTGCACCTTTTTTTTGTTACTATAATCTTCAAATTAGTTAGTATTGCAAAGAAAACATTAAATAAATGCCCCTAACTGTGTTTTAGTTTCACCTTTTTGCACCTTTTTTCAATGCTAGCACCTTTTTGCACCTTTTCTTTAATGGAAGCACATTTTGCACCTTCTCTAACATTTTTTTTTTCTCCTTTGGAACATTTTATTACCAAAATAATATATATATTACATTTATTCAAATACGATTTCAAGGGTTGGTAACTGTTATCAGTCCACATCACATTACTTCCACTTCAGTGCATTCCCGCTAGGCTATTCCTTTTAAATTAGTTTGCGCCTCATTGCACCACAGTTACGCGAAAGCTATTGTTCAATCAAGGAAGGTTGTTGAGTGCGTGAATAAATGTTTCAGTTCGAAATAATATTTGACTAGTGCGGTCTGCTATTTTCCTGAGTTACCAGTATACAGTATGCCGAAACCAAAAGTGAACTTCTATAAACTACGTGATATTGTTAAAAAGTTTAGTGCAGATGGAATTCAGAGTGACGGATCTGTTATCAGGTGCATTCTTTGTGATATTTCAATAACAATTGATGAAAAACATCAATGCATTCGTATTATGCAGCAAATAAATAGTGTAAGTACTTACACAGACTCTTTAATATAAGACAACATGCGTGAATTTTGTGTCGTTAGTTACTTGTTGTAATTGGTTTTGGTAATCTTTAATGATTACTTACATGCGAAATTTGCAACTTTTATTTTAAAAATTGCACCTTTTTCACCAAAATTTTGCACCTAAAATTCCTAGCTCTAATGATTATATATAATAATTAATATATATATATATATATAAGAAAATGCAAGCATGTAATCTTTTTTCTTTGGGACTCGTTTAATATAGTGTTTTGAAATGAATTCTGGTAGAAGAAGTTGTATGCGGATATCTTGAAAATTAGTATTCACAGTTTTACGTACAAAAATATTTTGGAAGTAAGGCTGTGATATGACAATGGAAGATTGTTTTTGAAATTTGAAACCAGGCTTGCTCTATATATTTTTTATCTTCGTTTAGTCAATTTTTATTAGGAGTTGCAGTAATTCTCATATTATTTCTTCTGTAACAATGCTTGTTGTGTCCTAGCAGTGATTGTTAGTACCAAGAATGATAAGCTGCACTAGAACCAGATTTTTATAAGCATTTTGCTTTTAATGTCTTCCTGTATAAATTAATCCTTGTTTGTATTTCTTCAAGAAAAGATTCATTTTATTATTATTATTATAAATTATAAGTATCATTTGTAAATAAAGAAATTTATTTAATTTACTTTTGCTTGAAGTATTGATTTCGTACACCACGACAACTGGCATTTCATAAAATATAAATATCCATCCATAGTAATTCTGCCCGAAGGCAGGTCCTTCACTGCAATCATAACATTTTCATGCTATGCTTGCAGCTTTTCTAGGGAATTGTGTAAGTGTGGTAGCTTCCCGTTGCTTTCCACACCGGTGAAGGATGATGATGATAATGATAAGGATGATGGCCATATGATTTCGGGGACCGTTTGGGCCTTAAAGTTTTCCTGACATTTGTCTTACAGGTGAGGAAAAACCCCGATAAAAACCTCACCCAGAAAAACTGCCCCGACCGGGGATCGAAACCAGGCCCGCTGCGTGACAAGGCAGAATGCTACCTCGAGATCACAGCAGTGGACAATATAAATATTGGTAATGAGGTTTAATACTTTAAAAGGGTGTATTATGAGTAAGGCTAGAATTTGCATGTATTTCCCTTTGCTCATATATAGCTTCTTCACTTCCTGGTTTAGGAATTAGTTGCCTGTTCTGTCTTCAATAATAGATCTAAGGGTCGTATGTTAGAACATTACTCTCTACTCAAATTACTTCCAATCACTAGTGAGCTGATTCACCGTGAGCAATTGCTGAGAACGAATTAACGGCCGACTTAACGGTCATGCACGAGAGTCAACGTTTTCGTAATATTGGCAACGAATTACCCAGAATTCTCAGCGATAAAACCACTTCCGTTATTTTCGTCTGCTATAGAGGAATGCATTTATGCTTGCATCCCGCAAATAATACCGTATACAAACACGTCTGCGACACGCAATATTACGCCGATTCTCCTGTTCTTCCAGTTGAATTCTTTGGTAGACTCTATCAAATTCCTCTTTTCCGTGTATACCGAAAACATGATCGAAGTCTTCAAGGTCCGACATCTTGGATAAATGTTGGATAAAGCAGCAAAGTACATCGATTACCATCGGTTCCCGTTCGGTTCCCTTCGGGATTTTAATTTGAGTTGCTCATGTAAGGTACCTCCGCAGGTAGCTTACAAATTTAACCAATTATTATCGCATGAACAGATTTCTGAGTAAGCAAAATCGTATTAGCATACAACTTGCTCAGCAGAGAAGGCATTTTACTGTCTAATGCGTCCAAACATGCGACCCTAAGACCATCTCTTCCAAGGACGTCCGACATCTCTTCTTCCTCTCGGGAAAATAATGTAAGATTTTATTCGGTAATCTACTTTCTTCAATTCTTTCTACATGTTTTTTCCACTGAATCTTGTTGTTAAATATATTTTCTTTTATGGAGTAGATTTGCAGTTCTTCATGGATATCCTAGTTTCTTATCTGGTCCATTCTAGTGCATCCTTTTACTCTTCTTAAAAATTTCATCTCGGCTGCTTAGATTTTACTTTCTTGTTTGTTAGTGATAATCCAAGATTCACTCCCATACAAAAAAAAGGACAGGGACTGCCATTGTTTTATAAAATTGTAATTTTGTTTGTTTATGGGCTTTATTATTCAATGTTCTATTTATTGTGCCACAATAACTTGAAACTGGTGAGTTTTATGCTCAATATCTTTATCATAGCCATAGCTGATATCACATCCTAAATTTTTAAAGACTTGTTCAATAATTTCATCTCTAATTATTATTTTCGCACGCAGGGTGTTTCTTCCACAAAATGTCACTACTTTTGTACTTGTGTTATTGTTCGATCTACGGCCTTTGCCTGTTATAATTTTCCATTGTTTCATAATGTTGTTAGTATATATATTAAAAAGAGTGAGTGATAGACTACACACTTGTCTAACTCCTTGATTTATTAAAATTCCTTATGACCTTTTTCCATCAGTTTTTATCACTACTTTATTTACTTCATATAAACCTTGGACTGATTTTATTAGATGGTGTGGATATCCTCATTCTTTCATTATTTCCCATAGTTTAGATCTATTTACTCTGTCAATGGCCTTTTCAAAATCAACGAACAAAAAATATGTTGGCAGGTTAAATTCTCTTCTCTTTTCAATTAGTCTCTTCATAATAAACACATTATCACTACAGGATCTTCTTTTTCTAAACCCTGCTTGTTCTTCTAAGAGTGTATCAGATATCTTCATTAATGTATTAATTATTATTTTTGCATATAATTTATAAGTGGTGTTCAGTAACCTTTTGGAAGAATTCTTATTGTCACTCCATCCTAATAATAATAATTTGATTTAATATTTGAATTTAATATGTTCATATGTCACATAGTTCACTTTTGCACACATTTTAAGGTGTCAAGTAGTCGCCCGAGATTGATTAACATTCCATAGAACGATCTCGCAATGCAGTTGCATGAACACCTGCTTCTAACACTTGTAAAAAAGGGTTATTCCCCAATATTACATAACTTTAATGACTTCACTATTTATTCAGAGGTTTGTTCTTCAATGCTCTGTCTCCTTCATGTGGGAGGCGGTTATCAAATATAAATGTCCCTATTAAACACTTACGTATTTTGGAGGTAGTCTGAAACTTTCATAGCTACCAACCTTACTCATTTAAATTAGCTAAGGGCTTTCTAGAATTATTGTATCAGGGTTTATATATTCAGTAATTCCTTTGTGTAGTCAGATGCAGGAATTTTACCAAACGAGCAACATCTCGGACCTATCTCCATGTATTTCACGTTAAAATATAAATTATGGATAAATCTTTCAGTGCAATAGTTTTCAAGTGATTTGATCAATAGAAACGGGAACTCAAATTAAATAGTATATAATAATAATAATAATAATAGCTTTATTTTACCTGGCGGAGTTAAGGCCTTAAGGCCTTGTCTGCCACTCAACCAGGTTTTAAAAATACAAAAAAAATAATCTTACATCTAAATTACAATATACATAAACGATTACATGTTATAAATACAATTAATATTTATAATGTATTTTGATAGTCAAGTGCAGTTAGTTTGATTTTTATAATTAATAAAAAATATGTTATAAATAATAAACCAATGGAAGTTTTTTTTTTATAGTTTATACAGTCCTCTGCTTTCCTGTCATTTAAAGGATCCCTGAACTGGGATCTGACACACGACCTCTATAATTTTTACTATCTAATCTATTTCCTTTTTTGAAGAGGGATATGACTTCACCTATCTTCCCATTTTCAGGTATTTTACATGTCTTCCAACATTCGTTTATTAAGTTTAATAATCTTATTTCTTCAAATGAACCTGCATACTTTATCAGTTCATTATTTATACCATCTATACCTTGTGCTTTTCTATTTTTCATTTCTTTCAATGCCTCCCTCATTTCAGTTAGAGTAATTCTGTCTATTTCTGATTTATTTTCACTTTCAGAAGGGTGTTTTATAACTAATTCTTCTTCATTACACTATAATTCACTGTAGTGATTTTCCCATGTCTTCAGATCAATGGTATTTAGTTTTGCAGTATTTTTTCTGTTGTATTTAATTGTTTCATTACTTTAAATGCTAAAGATTGTCTGCCATGTACACCGTGCTCTATTTTGGAAATAAATCTTTCCCAGGAATCTTTATGAGCTGTTCGAGTTATTAGTTTTGCTCGATTTCTTTTTTTTTTATATATAGTTCTAAATTCTTCAGTTTTATTTTGTAAGTACTCTAAATATTAATATTTTTTGTCTTGCACAGCCTGCTCTATTTCGTCGTTCCATTTCTTTAATCCTCTTTTGTTGTGAATCTTCATTTGCAGCATTTATAATACATGTTTTCATATTTTCCCACTTATACATAGCTAAAATCATAATTGTCCACGAATTACAAATTTACTTACCTACCTAGCTATCTATAACAGCATAACATCCCAATGATGAATCTTAGCTTCTCCTTTTTAGGAGTTAGACTAAGTTAATTTAGTTATGTTTATTTCCCTAACAATGTCATGAATGGTATGTGGTTAACATTCCAACCCATTTAGGTATCTAGTAAATAATTAAGGTATTACTAGGATGAAAAAAGTCAGTAAATTTTGCTTAGAGAGCTCTTTATTCAGGCTTAAGTTTCTTTTATGTTCCTGAAAATTTTCAGACATAGGACTCATGGCTTAAAGGAATTTCTCCTTGGATTCTTTCATCCTAAAAAATTCATTGACCCCGGCCAGGTTTGAACCTGCGACCCTTGGGATCAGAGGCAAGTAATACAACCACTAGTCCACCAAGGCCAACATTTACTTATCATATATGAAAATTTTTCATTACATGTTTGATCATAATTACATATTTTAAAAAAATTATTTTATGTAAAACTACATATTTTGTCTCTTAATTAAAAATACATTTCATGAGTGAAATATAATTTAAAATATAGTCTATATGACAATATTTCTTCAATTGTGAATTGTGAAAGAAAGATAAAAAAACAGGTATCTGATTGTACACTGAAACAGATTTTCAAAGTTATTCCAAAAAGGGTCAGGGAAGAATTCTATTCATTCAACACCATGAATATAGACACAGGAAGACACTGAAGTCTTGCTTATAGAGATCCACATTGTAATATCTCTTCTAGAACTTCAAAGATCCAGTTATCTATGAATGAAATAGTAGAAAAATGCAGAGAGCATGTCATAATGTATTTGGTTAAGGTAACACACTACAACCTTTCCACGGCATCTTTACCTTGTCTTCCGCTGGAGTGGCTTGCATGCTTAAATTACTCCAATATCTATGACAGTGGTAGAATTTCTGCTGAAAGGGTTATTCATGCCGAAGGTGATAAGCTATACGAAAATAGTACCTTGGTCAAAAGAGTGACTGTTTTCCGCCATAAAAATACAACCATCAATAAACACAAACATGGATTCCACTGAGGTAAAATTTTCTGGAGGTAAAATAATCCCCCATTCAAATCTATGGGCAGGAACTATTTCAGGCAATCCATGGCAAAGGCTCAAACACAGAGACATGTTACTAGGAACATGGAATATTAGGACTTTAAGGGAAGAGAAAAGATTATGTGTATTTGAGAATAAAGTTCTTAGAAAAATGTTTGATCCAACGAGAGATGAAGAGACGGGCAAATGGAGAAGGCTGCATAACAGTGAGCTATATGGTATTTATAGGAAACCAGATATAATAAGTACAGTTAAGTCTCATAGACTGTGATGGGCAGGACATGTGGCACAAATGGGGAATGAAAGAGGTATATGAAAATTTCTTATAGGAAATCCAGAAAGAAAATGCCCAGTTTGTATACCAAGAATGAAGTGGAAGAATAACATTAACTGAGATTTGAAAAAAAGTAAATTATACAGAGGATGATTGGAAAACATTTGCTTGGGATAGGGATGTATGGAGAGCTTATGTCCATGTGACAGTGAACCTACAGGTTTGATAGGACCGATGAATTAGTGTAATAAGCTACTATCCAGAAGGTCAAGTGTTTGAGTTCTGGTGTCACAATTTTTAAAATTGTCTAAACCTTCTGGTGACATCTTGTCTCTGGGGTTGGCTTAGCCTCAAACAGAAATGAGTAACAGACTATATTCTGGGAATAAAATCAGGTGTCATGGAAGGCTAACAACCCAGCTGACATCTCATACCAATTGTCTAGGCCTGCAATGGGATCACTTTACCACTATAGTAGAAACATGACAGTGTCATGTTAAGAATTTTGCATTCCAATCAACCATTTCTTTAACACTGATCTGATCTTCATGTTTAATATAAAATTAATATAAAAATTAAATTTTAACGTGTTCAATATTACATATTTTAAGAAATTTTCATGTACCCTTACATATTTCACTTAATATAAATATGTACATATTTTGCTTGTTAATATTATATAAAAATCCTAGCCTTATATTATTAGTGAACCGTCAAAGAATATCTATATTTATGGAATTGTTCCTTTATGTTAATTCAGCTAAGCTACTTGAATCTTAACAGGATAAAATAGCATAAATCGTATCCTGGATGTCATAATTTAAATAAGACATTCCAATATCATTGTTTCAGTAGCTCCATTTGAACTGGAAATTTTACTTCTCCCAAATATTGTTACTTAACCCTTTAGGTGTCATGAGCCAATCAGATCGGCTCTGATGCTTCTGTCCATTACCTGCCAGACAATGTACTTAAACTACTTGCAAAGCTGATCACATTTGGCGGGTGCAATTTAAATATCTGACACAAGAGATTTTACCAGTGGCATGCAGAGGGTTAATTTGGTGTTTACAAAAAAAAAATTCTAGTTTTTATCAGGAATTTGTTGGTTGTGGTGAACTAGTGGTTATGTTCCTTGCTTCTGGTCCTGAGGGTTGCAAGTTCAAACCTTGCCAGGGTCAATGGATTTTTTTAGGATGGGAAAATCCAAGGAGCAAGTATTCCGTGAGGGACTTTAAGCCATGGTCCCGAGTCTGAAGATTTTCAGGGTTGTAAAAGATCCTTAAGCTTGAATAAAGATGCCCCTAAGAAAAATTTACTGACCGCATACCATTCATGACATCTTTAGGGAAATAAGCATAACTAAATTGACTTGGTCTAGTAACTCCTAACAAAGGAGAGTCATTCTTATAGAAATTAACACTTTGACTTCAAGTTTATTGTTAAATTCTAATGCAGTTAATCTTTATTTAAAGTTTTCAGGTCATAATTTATTATAAATCACGTACATTATAATTCAGATTCTGTTAAACGAACTCAAAAGACAGTGTAACCTGCTAATGAGCAATCTACACATATGACCATCCTATCATTAAGCAACTAGCACATTAAGATTCTAGCAGTTGATACAGTATTCTTGAAGAACTCACTGATTTATATAATACTTAGATGCATTTGCTTCTCTGATATGCAGTCGATGATCACTCTACGGATAAATCGTATTTGAAGAGAAAAATTATACGCTCAGACCGGGACATGAACCCGGGACCCTTGGTTTTCTAGTCCAAGTGCTCTACCATATATTAACTGCATTAGAATTTAACTCTACGGATACTTGTTTTTATGTTGGAATAGTCTGCCTTTCACTAACTTACTTTTACCTCTGTTACTCAAAACTCTTAACAGAATTGGAGCTGTACTGTAATTAATATTGATAAAAGTAATTATTCTCAGATTTATAATATTCCGTTTTTTTTTATTTTTCTTTGTAATTTATATAAGCAAAATTCTACAAATGAGTGAAATTACATGAAATGAGTAGAAGCTTAGCTTTCTATTTGCATTAAAAATATTTGCTTAACAGCATTATATGTTCGAAAATAACACATGGCTTTGATTGGAATTCAATCCTTTACAACAATCCAAAACATGAGAAAGTGTAGTGGGTGACTTGGAAAGCACACACACATACACACACCCACACATATTGATGCTTGTAAATAAAACATTATAATAAATAATAAAACAAGAATTAAGACAGCCAGCTTAATAATTATTGAAAAGTTCACTGAGCAACAAGATTTGCAAGCTACTATCGTGATGCTTTCTCTTCAGAAATCAGGTGAGTCAGGAAGCACTAAATCATATTGAAATATTTCTACAGAAAAGAATTTTACTAGTCAATTAATAACTAACAAATCAAATGAAAAAGTGCATTAATTTCTTACTCAAGTGTTTATTGAATTTTTAGCATTCTTTTGTTTAGCATCTAAATTTACTGAGAATTCTAGAAGAAACACACAAAAGGGAAGATCTCATCACTATTTTCAATCCATACAACCTTCCCCCTCTGAAGTGGAATTTGTAATAACATTTCACATTGCTCCTTAAATTATTATCCATTTTCCCTCTCTCCATATTGAAATGAGTTGGCGAGATTCTTCCTTAGAATATACAAACTGTAAAATTAACTTTATACACTAATGCTCTACTGTCTGAGCTATCTTAAGCATCCAATATAAATGCAAATTTTTCTCTGATACATTTTGATTCCCGAGAGCACCAAAGGCTACAAACCATTGTTCGATACACACACCACTTCTTATTTAAAAAGATTTTAATAGGAATTTTAACATTATTTTATAATTCCAGTAGAGTTTCTTTCTACTGCTTCTAAAGCTCTACTGTCTTTATAAAGTAATGTTAAAATTCCCTTTAAAGTCTTCTTAGATAAGAAGCCACCATTTGCGTGTATATTTTTCTGTTCAAATATAATTTGTCCTTAGTGATATGTTAAATTTATAATAAAAACATATTATTCAGTTGTTTGCATTCACAGTCCCCACACTGTAGATTACAGAAAGATATAAAACATTTTTACATGCAAATAATATTTTCCAATATTAATATTTGTATTGTTTTTAAAATATTAATTTAAGTTGTATCCATCTTGTGTTGCTGATACTTTAAAAGAAATATACAGTATCTTATGAAATGCTACTGTATTAAGAATGTCTATTGCCTCTTTGTTTTATGCAAATGTATGGAGTTTATGTGCAATTTTATGCTTTAATATATTTGTTGGCATGAAGACTGCTTTCTTTGTACGTTTTATTTATATTGTAGAGTGAAATGGGATGGAATGAAAAAGATTGGACCTAGCATTTAGTGGCCAAATAACATAGTTTTGTGAATTTGATGCTTATATGATCCTGAAGTTTGTGTAGATGGATTGATTTGAAAGAAATTGAATTGAAATGTGTTTTCTTAGATGAATTATATGAGTATAATAATATATCTGTAATATATTCATATCTATATACATATTAATTAAGCAAAAAATACAAAGGGGACTAGGAAAGTTTTGCAATATGCAATAATCCATGGCCAGGCAGGTCTGGCACCACTAGGGGAAGAAAGAGGGGTTCAAACTTGTATAGAATTGGGGGAGCATTCTTTTGCAGATGCAGTTTTAGTTTAACAGCAGAAATGAAAGTATGTAAGAATGTCAGGGTGGTCCTAACCTGAGTACTGTGTCATTATTCGATGCAAATATTCTTGTGATCTGACTGTAGATCAGTGCTTTGAGGAGATGGCTCCTGTATTGGGGAATGATTGTCCACATCCCACGACCATATTCCGCTAGTACAGAGAATTGAAGGGAATATTTGAACTTGAAGATGATCCTCGTTCAGGGTGGTCGGTCAAGTCGTCAGTTGTCTTCAAGTACATCGATGCTGTGGAGAAACTGCTGGAGAAAAAGAGATGAATTACCTACCGGCAGATAGAGGAGTCCCCTACATTCCCGCACCTGCCATTCATAAAATTCTACATGAGCATCTTCATGTTAAATAGGTTTGTTCACTGTAGGTGCCACATGCACTTACTGAGGAGCAAAATGGTACTCGTATCAAATGGTGCAAAATGATGTTGAAAAAGTTTAATAACGGAGCTTCTCCTAATGTAAACAGCATCACTACAGGTGACCAAACATGGCAGTATTATTATTACATCCAAACAAAAGCCCAGAACAAGGTGTGGCTATTTAAAGGTGAAGGTACACCAGTGGCAGTGAGGAAATCACGATCAATAGATAAGAGAATGATAACTAGAGACTGGATGTTAGGGAAAATGCCTACAGTTACTTATTATAGATATTGTAAAAATGAATTCATATAAGTTCATACTGACGACCCTAGAGTTGTTTTCCATGAAGTTAATTTTGCCTATAAATGCCTATTTCAGCTCACAATGCCTATAAATACCTATTTGCCATTTTTTCTTGAAATTAACTTAGTATTTCAATGAAATTAATTGAAATGGACAAACTTCATGACACATATCATTTCATAAACATTTTTAAGTGTTCTTTTTATAAATTCTGTTAGAATATTTTACGATAAGGATGACAACAGCCAATGACCTAGCAGGTAGATGGTTTTCCTCTCAATGCACTCCCATTAGATGAAATAACAAGTATCGGCTATTGTATTTTTCCAACTCATGCACTCCCAGTAAGTGATACAACCCTAAGCTCTATCCCATTGTATTATGCTCCAGCTCTAAGGCTTGGAGAAAGTTCTATAGTACAGCTTTGCATCTTTACAATACAAACATTTCTGAGTGACAAAGAGGGTAGATAGCTCAACCTTTCTTTCTCTGTCTCGCAACTGGTGCTGAAACCTTTAAATGACTGGCAATATTATTTTTGTTGGTGGTGACACTGAATTCAGTCTATAATCCTCATTCACAGACAGGTGCTTCAAAAAAAAAGTGGTGCGACAAGTGTATGTGGCTTATTTTTTTACCTTTAGAACAGTTGTTTTATGATGCCTAATGAACAGACAACAGTAAAAGACAAACTGACCAATTTCGTGAAAGAATTTGGTGTGGAAATATTCTCAAGTGGCAGTTCAATATTGTTTTGCAAAATGTGTAAAATTTCGGTGAATTGCATGAAGAAGTACCATGTTTCGCAGCACGTACACACTGCAAAACATAAATATGCTCTTTGTAATAAGGTAAAGCAAGTTTCAAAATCATCTCTGGTATCTTCATATGCTATTGATTGTTCTGTAAAAATTATGTTGTAGTCCATTTTTGGTAGGAGCCTATTTTGAATTTTTAGTGCCTATATTAATGATTTTTAGTGCCTTTTTGCCTGCCTATTTTGAATTTTTTTAAAGTGCCTAATGGTAACAGTCTTCTTCACCACAAGGGGGATTTTAGAGTTGCACTGAAAAACAACACACATTCACTGTGAAATTATACACAGAAGAGTGCCTGTCAAAGATGATTGCAGCGCTAAAGAAACACCACCCAAGGTCAAGGCTAGACATATGGATGCTACATCATGATAATGTGCCTGCCCATAGGGCCAGTGATACAGTGAAGTTCTTAAAGAAACAAAAACTTCCGCTGCTTGAAGATCCTCCCTACAATCCAGATCTTGCTCCTTGTGAACATAGGACTGTTCCCAGAGGTTAAACTGAAGGTAAAAGGAAAGTATTTCCCTTCGGAAGAGGTGCTTCTGGCAGCATGGGACAAAAAGTGCACAGAGCTCTCCGAAGAAAAGTGGAAGCAATGATTTAGTGATTGGTTTCGACGTATGAAGAGGAGTATTCAGTGTGGTGGAAGTTATTTTGAGAGGTCGTGAAAAGTATGCCTGTATTACAAAACTTTTGTAGTGCCCTTTGTATAAAAAATTTGAATATGATCAAGCAGAAAAGTAAAAATGAATGTGTCCTTTTCTTTTGAATAGGTTAGGTGAAGGATCACACAATATGAAGCTATTGAGAACTGAATTACACAGATTGAACTTCATAGTGTTAGTCTTGAGGGCAGATAAATTTTTAAAAATTCAAAATAAATCAAGACTGTGTATAATTAAATTGAATGCAGTCTCAAGTTAATGATCAGGCCAAACCTGGTTCTATGAAAAATTTATTGTAACACACTTGAAAATGCTAAAAAAAGAAGTCTGATAACAAACACTCAAATTGCTTGTTAAATTAACAATATAGAGGGTTGTTACTAATCTCTCAGGATTATTTTAAATTGTTCAATGATATCTGTGTGCATCATGGTCATTGCTTGCAGATGTTCACAGGGGGTTATTCTTGTATGAATTGTTATAATAGTTTCAGCTGAATTTCTTCTAACATGACAAAGAAAATCAATCGCTTCTGGATGGGCTTACATTACAGCCCTTTCCAATACTAATTATGATTATTTGGCAATAATAAGAAATCAACATTAATATTGAGGTAAGATGTCCAGACTAAAAATAATATAATCAAAATAACCTCAAAATATAACTTCCTAAAATTAAATAATAATATAATAAGGAAATTAATTTTTCATATATATATATATATATATATATATATAAAAGAATGGATCCATTATATTTTATATTAGGGGTAAAGCTCATTTTGGGATTGATTCCTGAAGGAGGAGAATATGCAGATCCTTGCCATTCAAGAAGTCAGCATACCTGAGGTGATCAGAAAGGTGGATGCATCCAAAGAGCGATTTCACTGAAAGTGGTAACTTCATTTACGATTGTTAATACAATAATTAACAAAGATTCAAATACAGAAAATTACCACAAAACCAGTTCACAAGCTCCTACTTAGACATATTCAAGAGTGGTACACCATCAACAGAAAGCTTTACAAGTGCCACCTGATTGGAGAAATATGAAAATATATTGTGATGTTGGCTGAAGCATGCATTTACTTGTATGACATCAACAAGCCCCAGACTTTTTTACCAACTAAGGTAATACTTTTTTTGCAAATTAGTCCAGAGAAGAAGGGGCACTTTCTCAAAGAACTTTGCGATCAATGAAGTATATTCTTACATTTAAGAATTAAATATCCAAAGAGTTGCAAAAAAGTTAAAGTCAATTCAAAATACTCCTGGGGGAATATTATAACATCATTGTACCGACATGAGATTCCTGCTCTCTATGGAACAGAGGCAAATAAGTGGAGATCTGTGAAACTGATTTTATTTTTAGGGAAAATTTGTTTTAAAATTTAAAGATTTTGATGTTATTGGGAATTTGGCAGTGTTATTCTAAAAAAAACGTAAATTTGAGTCTTTTTAATCCTAGTTTAGTACATTAAACCCAATAAGAATGATATGTCCAGTAGTTTAAGCCAACTTTCAGCTTGTAAAATTGATATCGATTTTAATACATTAAAATGCATAAAATATTAATCATAGTCACTATTTTGTAAGCAAAATTTACCTTTTAAGAAAAAGTAACCATGGTAAGTATCTCTGCATTCTCAGGTTTCAATCTCTGCCTTCGATCACTCACCACATCATACTGAGAAATAGATCTTTCTGAATCCACATTTGCAGTTGGATACCAGATGGCTTCAAGAGATGTCTTGACAAACTCGGTATACTATTCCTTCAAAGAGCAGTCATTTCAACTCTTCTTTTATGAGGCCTTGGAGAACAACATAGCAACAATTTAGAAGATTCAATGGCACTTGCATATGACAAGTTCTTCAATTCCACCATGGCCCTCTCAGCACTTAGAATTTGATTACTAAATGACCTGAGGTCAAATAATTTACTATCTGCTGCAAACACCAATTTTGAAGGGTCTTTCGCAATTAAGTTTTTCATCTTCGTAAGACTCTTTTGTGCAGTAGTTTTCAACAGGTTCACCACTTCAGCTTTCCTGAGAGCTGTCATCTCTTGCCACAAAGTGGTGAGTTGTGTTGAGAATACCTCTTTTGTTAATAAATCAAGCATAAGATATTAAATATAAAATTGGTACCTGGTAAGTCATTCTTCCTCTACTAAATTATTAAACTTCAAGTAGTTCCAATATGGAGGCCTTTCAAAAACATTGTTTCATCTTCTGCATTTTGACTGGTACTAATATTGTTGTATAAGTTGTACAATGGGTTTATGTCTGTGGGTGTGTTTTCATTGAATATGTCTGTATTCTTTTGCTTCTTGTAGAATCTCTATATCTTTAAAAATGCTGATCCTGTTGTTGTAATACTCTCTGTGTAGTACTGACATGTTATTATCAATTTTATCGAATTGATAACCCGTTTCTAGTATGTGTTTGGCAAAACTTGATTTTTATTTAAAAGTGTTGATTAAATCAAGCATGTTCTCCATAATCTTTAGTTTGGAATGAAGAACATGAGCTCTGGGATAACTGTTACCTTCCAAGAAAGGAACCAAATTAACAAATTGGTTGCAGTTATCAGCAACAAATTGAGCCTGAACTTTTGTGATGGCTAAGAATTGGGGACTTACATCTTTAAGAAACTTCACACCACTGTTTTCTTCACCCAGCTGCTCCATAGATTCCAATATATCATCAAGGTATTCATGTGTATACTTTACAGCTTCAAACCATGTGTTCCAACTAGTTTGTACTGGCATGGAAAGATGCCTAACTTTTCCAGGGCCATTCTCATATTTCTCATGAAGAAAGTCAAGATACAAATGCTTCCTTTTTCTTGTATTGAGAAATGCAACTTTTGTTTTAGCAACAGTTACGTTCAATTGATCTAGGCTGCATTGCCAAATCTGACCCACCAAGTTGTTTTTGTGGGCCCAGCATTGAAATATGGGCAAGTTCCTCCCCCACTAAGCTTTTAGAGTATTGGCACATAAAGTCATGTACCGTGCTGAGTCGGTAATAATCCCTATAGCACATTGTCATATCCAACTTCATATATATTTAAAATGTCCTTAATACTTTGAGTGCGTGTTGAACCGGTGGTTTTGTCAAGCACAGCACTGGCAGCCTAGTAAACTCCTTGCTGATCATTGTCTCCAAAAGACTAAACAGAATATTAAATACGAATTTCCCAGACTTATCAATTGTTTCATCACACATGATGAAGAGATTTTTGTCCTTTAGTATTTGTTTCAATTCCTCCACTTTTTTTGCCCCAATAATTGGTGTGTAATGTTGCCGAATTCTATCTGCAGAAGGCAAGTCACAACTGCCCTTTATATATTTGCCCAATCATTCTCTCATCTTGGGATAATCTAACTTTTCCACAGAAATTCCTGCACTCAAAAATGCCTCCTTAGTGTCAACAATGAACTCTGTTTTGTATTCTTTTGCTTTTTTAGCGTGTAAAAAAAGACCCTTCAACAGATAATTGGCACTTCATTGATGTCTTCTTATTCTTAGCGTTTTTGTGAATTTCACTGCCTTTATGTTTCAGCAATGTGTCCTTTCTTTCATATTCTAGTCTTTTGTCACAGTACTGACATATCAATTTTTTTTCATTTACAAAAAAACTTTCACTGCTGAATTTGTGTGCCCTACTTGTGGCTGACACACCTGGTTTTGACATGACAATAGGTATAAAATTAAAAAAACAAATGATAATGAAAATTACTTGAGACTTAAGTAAAACACAAACTGACCAAGGTATACATTTCACATTCACTGAATGTATCTGTTGAAGGGGGAAAGAGGGGGGAATTAAAATTGTGCATGACCATTGTCAGTATTTGTTTAGTTACATTTTGTTATAAATCCATGTTATAAATATGTAATCCAATAGAAAAAATGCATTTATGTAAATAAGTTCTGTTTTAATTAATTTGGGAATAATAATATTTATCAATATGATATAATTACTCATGGTCCATTGCTGGCTTATTGAAATTGGCAGTGCTTGCATTATTGTCAGGTTACTGCTTATACAGGGCAAGTCAAAATGTTGTGCAGGTTTTCAGAAATTTATTATGTGAAATGTAATGAACATATAATATCGTGAGACATATTGTATGAAAGGTAAACTCTCAAAGTTTAGTTGTCCACTTCTAAAGTTCCGCGTTCACCCGCAAGATGTCAACAGCAGAGCAGTAAAGGAAAATGGCGTTGACTGGGGATCAGAAGTCTTTCTGTGTGCTTGATTACCATGTAAACACTCTGTGACTAGTGTTCAACGACATTTCCGTACCAGATACGATAAAGACCCGCCGGATGGGAGATCCATTCGTAAGTGGTACACACAATTTAGGGATTCAGGCTGTATCTGTAAACGAAAATCGACTGGCCGTCCGTCGACGAGTGAAGAGACAGTCGAACGCGTTCGCACATGCTTCGTGCGGAGTCCACAGAAATCCACCTACCGGGGAGCGACAGAACTTCAACTACCACAAAAAACTGTATGGCGGATTCTCCGGAAACGTTTACAGATAAAACCCTACCACTTGCAACTGGTTCAAGCCTTAAAACCCGCCGATTATGCTTTGCGAGCGTCCTTCTGTGTTGATTTTCTCGCATTAATGGAAGAGAATGAGTTCCATGAGAGGGTAGTTTACAGTGATGAAGCGACTTTCCACCTTTCAGGAAAAGTGAATAGACACAATGTAAGGATTTGGGGAACTGGTAACCCCCATGCAACTCTGGAACATCAACGCGATTCTCCGAAAGTGAATGTCTTTTGTGCCATTTCCCATGCAAAGGTTTATGGGCCCTTTTTCTTTCATGAACGTACTGTGAACGGACATGTTTTCCTTGATATGCTACAACAATGGCTCCTTCCGCAGCTTGAAGCGGATAGTCCAGATTTCATTCTGCAGTTGGATGGTGCCCCTCCACATTACCATGGCAGTGTTCGAGACCATTTGAATACGGCTTTACCACAACGCTGGATAGGCCGTGCATCTCAGGGTGATCAACAACTCATTCATTGGCCACCTCGTTCACCAGATCTAACCCCGTGTGATTTCTTCATGTGGGGTCTTGTAAAGGATCATGTTTACGTACCACCACTTCCAACAACACTGCATGAACTGCGTGCCCGCATCACAGCAGCGCCATTGCTGATATCGACCGCGGACTGCTACAGAAAGTTTGGCAGGAGATTGAATATCGGCTTGACATCTGTCGTGTAACAAAAGGCGCTCACATAGAACATCTGTGAATATTTAAAAAAAAACTTTGAGAGTTTACCTTTCATACAATATGTCTCACAATATTATATGTTCATTACATTTCACATAATAAATTTCTGAAAACCTGCACAACATTTTGACTTGCCCTGTACTTAAAGAAATGTTTTTTTCAGATTTGAACGCACCATTACTTAATAATTATTGATATATAATTGATAATTATGTCTGCAAAAATATAGTGGGGAAAAAACTTATCTTACGCGTTAATATAATTTGTATTTCTAGGAATTCATATTTGCCATAGAACTTAAAATCTATGGAGAGACCATATTTGAGCATGAGAAGTACAGAAAATATTACCTCTATGTTGTAAACTGTGTTGCAACCATTTCCCTTTGCAAGAGTGCATGGAGGAAGCAGATATGGCAATTAAAAAGAAGATAGAATTCAAAAACAGTGTTTAAAAATGCATAGTTAAAATTTTGGGAATAGATAAAAAAAATCTCTGGAATTCTTTAAAAATTTTGGTGTTATTTCGCATTATCATAGAATGTTGCATTATTTTGCAATTCATAAATGCTTTTTTTGAGGTTATGGAAGTGGAGTTAAGAAATGCTACAAGAAAATGACAAAATGACTGCATTTTGCATTATTGCGACTCACGAATTTCACGGATCTCTACAAATAATGTTTGGGTTCAATAAGTCAAGGGCTCCAACCATGTATCTTCTTCAACCTGCAACTTCTTGGAGGAAATGGAACAGGAATCTGAAATGCATGCTGTGCATTCAGTGAAATTTCTTTAATATCATTTCATGTTACTCCAATGGAATTTTGTGCATTTGGTCTCATAAAAAGTAACCCTTGCAAATAGGAGGCCATACTCAATTGAAGGTCTGCAGAAAGCAAATAAGGAGTGATCACAACTTGACATGAAGTGTTGACTTCGAGTGTTCTGCAATGGAAACTAAGGTGCTGGACAATAGCTTGTAGTCCAAGGTCGCCATATAGATCATCACCATTGGTAGCAGCATGGATTTTCCCATGGTATTGAGTTTTAAATATTGCCACCAAAGATGGGAAACAACCCTCTGTATTCCCCAAATTTAAAAGCTAGAATATCATGTTTCATATGAAACTTCCTCCTCTTTAATGCAGTCATGCTGATCTTATAATATGGTATTACATAGAAGCATTTTCCATTAATCTCTAGGCATTGACTATTCTGTTCAATTGCTATCTTAGCGTTCATTTTTAAACATGTTATCCACTGTGAAGTAGACAGTCATGATTTTATTTAAATACATGTTGCAGTGTATTTGTGTGTTAACACACATATTTGCATGAAATACAACTGTGAAAGGTGCTTCATAAATGTTTAGAGAATGTGTTAATTTTCTGACTTTTACTTTATTTTTTCTTTCCTTTTCAGATGTGCAACATTTTGTATTGTTTCTCCATAAGCTAGTGCTTTTGGGGTTCTGCTGTGGTCTCAGTAGTATAGTAGCATCCTAATTGGTATTGTAGAACAGTTTGTGAGGTGGGGCAAAGTTAGTTTTTTTGCATATATTTGTAACATCTTTTGACTTGTTTCCTTCTTTTTACTATCTAAGGGTTGTCAAATCATAGTGCATGTACAGATATATATAACAAAAGTAATTGTGCTGTGTATTCAGTAAATAAATTGTAAAAAAAGTAAGTATTATTATGTTTCTGCTTTGTTGTAAATTAATTGCACATAGTATAATTTATTCATAGTTATTAAGTTTAAATTTTAAATGTCATAATTTTACAGCAAATGTTGTTATAGTCAGTATTCTTGAGAGAGAATTAGGGTCCACAAACCCCGTTCGTTATTCTATTGATGATTTCAAGTGCTGTGTAAAAAGAACACAACTATTCAGAATTTCTGTCACTGAATCATAGATTCTTGGTGTTAAGTTTTATAGCTTCTTGTAAAGGTAATTAATTAAATGTTGCATTGTTTTGTGTTCTCAAAAATAAGCTCAACTTTGAAAATAATATTGAAACAGTACATTTGTCAGCTTGTACTGGATAGCTCGAGAGAAGATTACGTAAGCTTCAATTCTGGCCATTGAAAAATAAATAAATAAATATTGAACTATTACGATAATTTTCATGTCCTAATCATAATCTATAAAACATCAATGTTTGCTTCATTTTCAAATCTTCACTAGAACATTTATTGGTACAGTTTAAGAAATACGTATCTAGATTATGGAGGAAATTTTTTTAGTGATAGAAAAATTATTTCTTTTAATAATGATACCTTCTCATTAAATACGTATTTGCAGAGAAATTGATGACCATGTAAAAAGGCAATGGGATCATAGCACCCCAATTCTAGAACATGTTTTAGTAGAAGTTCATTTATTCCTCTTAGAAATTAAAAATCAAATCCTTTCATGATATCATTATACTTTGATAAAATTGTAAGGAGAGAACAGATATGTTGTTCTAATAATTGTCTGACCTTATTGAATCAATAAACTACTCATGTTAATCTATTTCATTAACTTTATTTTTAGAAATATCCATCCATCCATAGTAATTCTGCCCGAGGGCAGGTCATTCACTGCAGTCATAGCATTTTCATGCTATGCTCTGCAGCTTTACTAGGGAATTATAGGTGTGGTAGCTTCCCATTGCTTTCCACACCTGTGAAGGATGATGATGATAATGGCTGGATGATTTTTGGGGATCGTTGGGCCCTAAATTTCCTGACATTTGTCTTACAGGTGAGGAAAAACCTCACCTAGGAGCCTGTCCCAACCGGGAATCGAACCCGGGCCCGCTGTGTGAAAAGGCAGCACGCTACCTCGAGACCACAGCGGTGGACTTTAAAAATATAATGTATTATATTGTTACATTCTAATTTTAGTAGAAACAAAAGTGTATATTGAATATTTTAATGTACATAATGACCTATTAATTGCAATTTCCTTTTTATCTCTTATATATAAATACATATAAGTATCAATTTTCCATTACATGATTGTTGCTTGATGATGCTCTATCTACATATTTACTCACCAGAGAATTATTTTGCCTGTAATTGGATCTTAAAATGTTTAAACCACTGACAAAATGTTTACATTAATAATCTTGTAAAGAATTTAGATTAATGTAATTACTATTTAATATTAATAATGTAGCAAGGATTGTATGTTTTTATTACAAACTTAAAAGGTATTAAATGTTTGTATTGGTAACCTAGTAAAGGATTATAAATTCTCATATTATTAACTGCTAATGAGACCGTAGATCAGATGGGAAGATGACACAATGAACGATCTAAAGAAAATGAAACTGACCAATTTGAATATGGTAAGAGACATATTGGCATGGAGGAGGATTGTTGAGAAGGCCAAAACATTCACTTTTGAAGTTGTCATGGCTTAAATGATGATGAATGGAAGATAAATACTTACGTTATGTGGAAAGATGATTTTGAATGATAAAATTAATAATGTAGCAGGCAGAATTGATTTACTTAGTTAGGGATATTTAAAGTACAGGGTGGACCGCTCGAATGGACCTAATTTCAATTGCTTGTTACTGGCAAACGGTTGAAGATAGAAACTTAAAACAACGTTCATATTACAGAAAAACTCACCAAGTTTTGATATCCAGATCACCACATCTCTATATGAGCCCCAGCAGTCACTGTGACGATATCAAAGCGATGAACAATTTCTTGCCAAGTACGTTGGAGTATGTCTTCTGGAATGTTCTCAATAGCCTCTATGATGCGCTCACGAAGATCACGAAGGTCTTTGACTGGGGTGGTGTAAACTTTATCTTTGACATAGCCCCAGAGAAAGAAATCCATGGTGTTAAATCGGGAGATCTCGGGGGCCACGCGATTGGTCCTCCCCTACCATCCAACGGCCAGGGAAATGTTGTCCAAAGTTGTACGAACTTCATTGGACCAGTGGGGAGGAGCACCATCTTGCTGGAAAACGATGTTAGGCTGCAGTTGTTCAATTTGTGGAAAGAAGAACTGCTCCAGCATGTCAAGATATGTGGTACCACGAACAGTTTTCTTTCTCGGCGAAGAAAAACGGTCCAATGACCTTATTATGTGACAAACTGCACCAAACATTCATCTTCGGACTATCACGAACATGCTCTTGAATAGCGTGAGGATTCTCCGATCCCCAGATCCGCACATTATGCCGGTTTACCTTGCCTGACAAATGGAAAGTGGCTTCGTCCGAGAAGAAAATCTTGGTCATGAAGTCAGGATCAGCGCCGAGACGGTCCAGCATCGTATTGGCGAATTCCACTCGTTTCGGCATGTCATTCGGCTCCAGACGTTGCACTAACTGCACTTTATATGCGTGCAGTTTGAGGCGTTTGTGGACAATCCGTTGTAATGTCGATTTGGTATTTGAAGTTCCCGCGAAGCTCTTCTTAATGACTTCCGGGGGCTTCGCTCAAATGCGACTTGAACATTTGCTACCATTTCATCGGATGCTCTGCGACCACCACCATGCTTCTTCAACACAGATCCTGTAGTAATAATGTATCACGCCACTTCTTTATGCTTCTAGCAGTTGGAGCATCACGGTTAAACACACGCCGGAACTCCCTTTGAACTCTAATGATTGATTTAAACTCCGCATACCACAAAACAGCTTGCGCTTTCATCTGCGAGTCGCCATTTTCACAAACAATTAAATCTAAGAACGAGAAACGTATCTTTGTGCCATCTACCGACAGGATTCGAAACTTGGTGAGTTTTTCTGTACTATGAACGTTGTTTCAAGTTTCTATCTTCAACCGTTTGCCAGTAACAAGCAATTGAAATTAGGTCCATTCGAGCGGTCCACCCTGTATATTTCATGTAATGTTATATTTTGATGAAGAATAAAAAAATTAGTTCCGCACCATGGCTGAGCGATGCTAGTAGCTACACTCAGATTCAACCCAGGAAGTTACTTTGTGTTTGGAATAGGGAACTGGGTTGCCATTTTAACAGTATTTTCTTGAGAGAAATCCTTATATAAAACTGAAAATTGCAACACAACAGGTACATAATTGTAAGCTGTAGCCGTCCAAGCCACCTCCTCTTAAAGAAAAAAACAGTTACCACTTGTCACTGAGCTCTTGCGGAACTGTACTGTCCTGCATGAAAGTGTCGACTCTCATATTTACTATAAAACTAGTTTGCATGCCATAAAAGAAAAACTATGTTTTTTAAATGTATAGTACATAGATTTGGAAAAAGTACTGCTAACCTTACTGCTACACCCCTCCTTAACAAACAAATACCATTATTATGATTTTGGCAACATCTACCCTCTGTAGGTAGGGGGACACTGGCATAGCCCATAAGGTCTGTAGTAACTTCCTGGTTTGAATTAGAGTGTATGAGAGTAGTATCTCCAGATTGAGAAAACTAGATATTATGGGTTGGGTAACCTGACATGCTGGTCACTATCATCTATATACTAGCAAGATGGTGATTCAAAACATTTTGGATGTGAGGCCAGCACTCAGATGGTAAATGTGCAATTCAGCTTTTTAAATAAAACAACAACAGTTGTAAACTTTTTTCTGTTGTATTAACCCGCATATTTTACTTTTACTAATCCGTCCATCCATAGTAATTCTGCCCGAAGGTAGGTCTTTCACTACAATCATAGCATTTCCATGCTATGCTTGCAGCTTTACTAGGGAATTGTAGGTATGGTAGCTTCCTGTTGCTTTCCACACTGGTGAAGGATGATGATGATAATGATAAGGGTGATGATGGCCATATGATTTCAGGGACCATTTGGGCCTTAAAGTTTTCCTGTTATTTGTCTTACAGGTGAGGAAAAATCCCGATAAAAACCTCACCCAGAAAAACTGCCCTGAGCGGGGATCAAACCCGGGCCTCCTGCGTGACAAGGCAGCACACTACCTCGAGACCACAGTGGTGGACACTTTTACTAATATCAGTGTACTAAATTCAAAAATGTATTTGCTTTTGGCCTAATATGTATGTTTTTTTTTTTTTCAATCTAACAAATTGTAAATTTGCTATAATTTGGTCATAATAAGAGCATGGTGTTGATTAAAATTATTTATTTTCCCATATACTTAATAAGTCCATCTATTTTTTTTTTCTGGGTTAAAAATAAACTTAAAAAGTCATAGCAATATAATAAATGGGAAGGAATATCTTATTAAAAAAGGTTATGTGAGTAGAAGGATTTACCATCAAAATATTTTTTAGAAGTCCTTAGTATTTCTTTCTATCTTCTCATGAAATTGAAATGTGCATGAAATTTTGAGTATTCCTTGGAATGATTGTCTCTCACAGGAGACAAGCAGTAGTCTGTCATATGTATGTCCCATGCTCATGTTAGCCTATTTCCACCTCTCTCAGGTCCTAATGAAACCTGCCATTTTCTTTGCTGAGTTCCCCTAATTTCATAAGGAAGAAATTGATATATGCAATAAAAACATGAAACTTCAGGATCATGTTATAACTGAGCACTTCGAACTTGTACAACATGTTTCTTACAATGCTCCTATAATCTGGGTCTGTGCATTACAAAAAAATTAATTATACATTTTTTAAATTATTCCATCCACTTTCTTCAATTTAATTTACTTTGCTGTGTAAAAATGCCATTCATTAACAACTTACAAATTTGACTTGGACAATGTAGGAAATTTCATGCATGTCTGGAAACAAGTAGAAATGAACTACCAAAACTAAATTTATCATGAATCGCTACTATTACCAACAGAGTGAAAGAAAGGACTCATAATTACTTTTCTCAGAAATGATAAGATAGCTGATGACGTAATAGTAGATCAATTTCTCTAGCAAATTGCAAAATCAGCAGAATGCTTGATTTCGGCAAGGGTAAATTGATTTTTAGAAACAATCTATTAACAACAGCACAGACAGGATTCAGACACCGCTTGTCTACAAAAGGAAATGTGACTCAATTTTTTTTTTCAGGATATCAAAGATGCCATAACACAAAACAGGATCCATTGATACATTGATTTTTCAAAAAGCTTTAGACTCAGTATGGAGATACAAACTACTCAAAAACTCACAAAATAAGGCATTTACAATAACATGTTAAACTGGATCACACAGTTCCTTTTACAGCATTTCTGTGCTACAAAGATTACAATGACTATTTAACTCATGCCCCAAATGGGAGTCAATGACCAATCACGTTTCAATGATTTCTGTTTTACAACCAATCAGTGTCGTGTTTCACCAAATATTTATCAGTGTTATAATTACCATATTAAAGAAAGCTCCTCCTTACAATATTGCGTTCCTTTGGCAATAAATAGTATGATCTGGTTGCAGTGATAAACAAAAGAAGCGGTAGAAGCGTACCTATCGTTTCTCATTTGTTTTCAAACATCGCTGTTTACATTAAATATATAAATATTTTAAAATAACTATAGTTAAATAATGATTTGTGAGTAAACAGCTTAATTTTATTCGTTAAATAGTCCTAACAAATGCCACTCTTGATTTCCAAATTCTGGCAAACCAAAACAGGTATTCCCAAAGGAGCAGTCCAGAGTACAACCCTGTGCTAATGATCTTCCCTCAACAATATCACATGCTGACATTAAGACAGCTCCTTCAACAGATGATATAATCATTTGGACATCATGTCCACAACTAGCTAAATTTGAGTCATCAATGGAAACAGCTCTGAATCTGTTACAAAGGTGGAATGATTGTAATTTGATAACTATTGTACTGGGGGGGGGGAAACTACATTCAAAATTTTTAGCCTGAAGAAAACAAATCCAAAAGTAAATCTGCAATAGTACAAAATAAGCTTTAAGGCAAACAACACAAACAAAATACCATGGCAATGTTTTTAATTCAAAGCTGTCTTAGAAAAATCACACTGAAACAACAAAAGCAACCAGAAGGTTTTAAATTTTAAAAGATTGGCTGGCACAAAATGGGTTAGTTCATGACACACATTGAATGCCACATACAAAACTTTTATCAAGCCAATACTACTCTACAATGGGGACTTACCAATTACAGCAAGTAAATCAAATTTTAAGTAAGTGAAAACAATGAATGAGAGTAAATGTGCAAAAGAATAAAAATAGCAGCAATGAAAGGTCTAACAAATATGTTTAACATTAGAAGAACAGGCACTAATTCAACCTGAAAAAAATATTAAAAGTTAACAACAACAAAATGGGGAAAAAAGATAATTCCAACAAATAAATTTGAAAACTCAATACTTTTTATCAAAGGTTACGGGAATAAAAATGAGGAATAATTTTCCTAAATAAAAAAATATATATTGACGAGAGAAAATAATTTAATCTGCTAACCAATTGATATTCAATTGGGCTTAGTCAGAAAATCTGACACATCCACACATATATTAAAATCTTTAGCATTTGAAGGTGTAATTTAGAGATACCCACTAGCAGAATGGTTGCATATAAATATACCGATGGGTCCACAATTATTAACCATTCAGGAGCAGGAGTAACTTGCTTGTTATTTTCATTCCATCAACCATTTGGTCATCATATAACAAATTTTCATGAGAAATAATTGCTATATATTTCTCACTTCACCAACTATTGTTTATGATAGATAAATTTAAAAAAAACTATAAACCAGTAATTTATGTAATAATTCAAATAAAAATATGTCCATCAAAATTAAAAAACGTCACCAAATGATTCAACAACTTGAAAACCTACAGAAAAAATCTATTGTAATGGGTGGAATTTATGGCAATTAGACTGCTGAACTTCTGGCAAAGAAAGATTTTAAATAACCCAACATAACATTACAAACTTACTTTTCACATCTGTAATAAGAATCATTAGAAATAAATATAGAGAGACACACATGCAAGACATACACAATATAGCTATAGATAAAGAATGGAAATGCCTACATTAACAAACCAGAATGTATTTCTCAAATGCCATGTAAAACTGCAGTAACAAAATTTGAACTTATCACCAAACATGACTATTTTTAAACACATGTAAGTAAAATAGGAATATATAACAATTCTAATTGCAATCCTCAATGCAATAAAGAAGAAGAAATGACTGAAGTATATCTTCAAATATGCAAAGCGTTACCTACTGGATCCATCATATAAAAATACTGGAGTGCACAGAACTATAGTGTGTGAGAAGTAAGTATGTGATTGATACTTATACATCTTTGGCTGCTGAACAATAATGCTTTTGTTATCAGATTCAAGGGACTTATGACTGAATGTTGACATCATTCCTTTATCTTATCTTGTAGTGAAACATATTTTTGGACATTGAAAGCAGGGGACAGACAGTGAGATTTATAAATGCCAATCATATATTTAAATCTCATGTACTGTAATGGCTTCACTGCCAAATGCTAAGAATTAGACAACTCCAGGTTAGGATATTTAATATATTTTCTTATTTTTTTTCTTACTATCTCTGGCTCTGTCCCCCTCCTCTCTGTCTCTCTCTCTCTCTGTTCTCCTCTCTCTCGCTCTTCCTCTTCTCTCCCTCCTCTCTCCTCTCTCTCTCCTCTCTTCCTTCTCTCTTCGTCCTCTCTCTCCGTCCTCTTCTCCTCTGTCTCCCCTCTCCCCCTCCTCTCTCTCTCTCGTCCTTTCCTCCTCTCTTCTCTCTCTCTTCGCCTCTTCGTGTGTCTCCTGTGTTCCCTCTGTGTCTCTGTCTTCCTCACATTGACCTCCTCCCCTTCTCATCGTGCTAGCCGATCTCCCTCTCTCTGGGAACCTACTCTTCTCGTATCTCTTCGTCTTCTCATCTGCTTCTTCTCTCTTCTCGTCTCTCTTCTCCCTCTTCATTCTCACTCTGTGTGTCCTCTGCTCTCTCCGGTCTTCTCTTCTCTCTCTCCTCCTCTCCTCTCTCTTCTTCTCTGTCTCCTCTCTCTCTTTCTCTGCTCCTCTTCTTCTCTCTCTCCTTCTCTCTTCTTCGTTCTGTCTCTCCTCCTTCCTCATACTTGCTCTCCTCTCCCCACTCTCTCTCTCTCTTTCTCTCTCTCTCTCCTCTCTTCCTCCTCTCGTCCTCTCTCTTCTCTTCTCTCTCGTCTTTCTCTCTCTTCTCTCTCTTCTACTACCTGCCTCCTCACATTCACTGTGTTAATCACAAAGGTGGATGATTATTCAGCCAGATGTGATCAGCATGTCAGGTCCCTCAGCTGTTATAGCTAGTTTTCTCAACTTGGAGCTGATATTTACTATAACTACCTAAATTCCTCATGATCCTGGCTGGGCACCAGTCAAATACTGTCTGAAATAGCACTCAAATACTTTGTCCCTAGTATAGTTCCTGTCTAGTGTTTATTTATAGCATTTGAACAAAAAATGGAACATGTCAAATGATGAATTAAGTAATCAATGAATTTGTCTCTAAAGGATGTAATTGCTGCCATACAAAACTAAACTGTCATTGCCAAAAAGTATTATCATTGCTCAAATCTTAAGAAGCTCTATAAAAACAACATTCAAGTGTTTTATTGATAATAATTTTGTTAAATAAAATATAATACTGAAGACCCATTTAGTGAGAATCTGAATTATGGAATTTACAGTCATTTCTATTGCATTTATCCTGTTTGTGCATTACATCAATGATAGTTCCATGAAAGTGTGATTTGGCTGACAACATACACTAGCCATCTCTTCTGTGTTTGTGAGTAATCATGATGTTTTAATGTCCCAGAGTGTACCAGCCATTCTCTGTTTTTTGCAATTACACTGTACTTATCTCTAATACATACTAGATTTAACAAAGAAGTGTTCATGAAATCACTACTTAACCTCATTACTTTTCACTTTAACATGTTCGTTATAATAACAAGTTTACTGGCTAACTAATAAAAATTAGATTTGGTACATAAATAAATACCCAGCTTCCTGGGGGGGGGGCCGTGATCTGGCTGGTACTATGTTGAGTTTATATAGAAATAAGATATAACGCGGAAATTATAGGAAATCATTATGTTGATAAGAGGAATTGTGTTTTTGCAATATCATGGTGAATTGTTTGAGAGGGCACATTTAAAAATATAAATAGTGAAAATTATATTTTAGAAAGAAAAATTAATGCTTCTGACCAAGATTTGAACCCCCAATCTGAAAAAAAAGAGTGAAAAATCATACTTAATCGAGAAACTGAAACTATGAAATTAAGTAAAACTTAGATATGATTACTCAAAAAGTCATTGGTTTTCTCTTTCTAACTCCAGGACACTGGATGTCCATCACAAATATATATCTATATATTTTTTTGGTTTTGTTTTCCTGCAGACTTATTGTTACCTAGTATAAATATTGCTATTTTGATAGAGTTTGTGTCCCTATGGTAATGAGGTTTTTTAATTGGCCTTTTGCCATATTTTCTCCCTCCTGCTTCCCACTAGAGACTTCTGAATGCTCTTAATAATAAATGCTGTAATTTAAATCCTTAAATTTAAATTGGGCAAAACTTCAAAAACCAATTTCTTTCTTTTGCCAGCTTATTTAAATTGTGTTGGACTGCCATTGAAAACAAATAATGCATAGCCATAATATATTATTTGCATATTGTTGTATAACTTGACACAAACTTAGATAATTCCTGCTGACTCATTTTTTCTGCTCCTTTATTAAAATATTAAGTAAATTAAACCAATGTATCCTATAAGATGCATTGCCAATCTAAGGGTTCATAGCAAAAAAAAATCTTGTGTCCAATTTGTATACATTCTGAATATTTTTTAACATCTTGGTAACAGACTTATAATACCTATCCTAATAAAATAAACAAGCAAGTGATCTTTCTGAGATTACTTGCTAGTGTGGTAGCAAAAATTGTGGAAAACATCAAATAAATTAAATTAATTTCCAAAATATAATAATATGTTGCTGCTCATTAGGTTGGATTTTTCAGTAGTGGTTCCAGAAATTAATTTGTTTTAACTTTTTTAAATCATTATATTAAAAATATAAAAAATGAAACAATTTTCATTGACTTTCACAGAGGTTTGACTTGGTTTGGAAATATTAATTACTTGAAAAACTACATTCTGTAAATTTGAGGGCAATATGTTAAGCTAATTTAGTGATTTCATCATTAAAAGATTTATAACCATAAAATACAGCAATAATTTATCTAAATACAGGCAGGGTCCTGTTCTGTAAGACTTTTCAATGATATCGCTACTAATTTAGAAAATTTTACAAATAAGTTCACATTATTTTCAGGTAATTTGCATAATATGGTTATCTTGATCAAGAAATTAGAAATGAGGGTTAATACGATGTATAGCTTAAAATCCATCGATAGAGTTAGAAATGGACATCCAGTAATTCAATAAAAGTAAATAATGAAAAAAATGCTATCAAACATCAACTGAAACAGGTGGAATTTGGTACCAAGCAAATGTGAAAGAAATATGTTGAAAGTGTTTGTAATAAACTAACAACAAAAACTCTCAATATTGAAAAGATAAATATTTTTGTCAATCCTAATTAACTGTTCATCAATTTAAGCAATCTTTAAGTTGTTACAAGTTTGATTCTCAAGTTTTCGCAATTCTTTATCAGATTTTGAAAGGCATGACTACTAAACAAATTTGTACTTCAGAAGAAAGACTTTGCATCATTGAAGAAGTGGAGAAAAATCAAATGGAGAAAAGGATTGATTTAGATAAGTGTCTAGACTTACCACTGTCAACCCATACTTGGACAATTACAAAGAATATCAGACAGCAGATTGATAAATACAATACCTCACCCAAAAAGATGACAGGAGAAAATGAATGGCTATTTCATAAAATAGTTTAATGCATTGTAAATGAAGATGGTGGGAAGATAATTATAATAAATTGCTGTGTTCCTTGAATATATGAATACAAATTTGTCAGTTTATATTATTTTACAGGCATTCACACTGATCATTTATCCATACCCATTGTTTATTTTCAGGTCTCCCGACACAAATGATTAAGCGAGGTGTCACTGTATTCTCAACAGACTTCAAATAATTTTTATAAAATTATTATAAACCAATATGTATTGTGTATAAATAGTAAACACTGCAAATGAGGAAAGAATAACTAACAAAGTGAAATTCTCCATATAATAATATGATCTCTTAACATATATAACTATCAAACAATCTTAATATCACATCTTTTCTAACATAAGTTTAAAAATTGATAATTGAAATAACTAAGATTACCATACAGAAAATAAACCCTCTATTCGTGTCTGGCGAAATGCCAGCCTGGGAGATTAAGCCCCTATAACTGAAGGTTTGTGATATACATAAAATGGAGAACTTTTGAAAGAAATAATATAATAAATTTTAAAGAGTCTTTTAAACTGGAATTCAGAAACCCA
Source organism: Diploptera punctata (assembly GCA_030220185.1). NCBI lineage: Eukaryota > Metazoa > Arthropoda > Insecta > Blattodea > Blaberidae > Diploptera > Diploptera punctata. The sequence goes on from JASPKZ010007873.1 coordinate 397,364, forward strand.
TATTTGGTATTAAATGAAGAGGAAAAATTCTATTGAGGTTTAATTGTTAAGAACTATAGATATATATTTAAAATCATGTGAGGCAACAATAGGATACAGGGAAAATAAAATAATGGTTTTCTGAAAAGACCTAGTTTGAAATTAAAGAACAGGAGAAAATCTAAGAAAATATAAATAATAGTAAAACATGGCAACGAAAAGTGTAGTTTCAAAGTGACTATTCGGAAGGTGATCAATCTGTTATTTGAAGTGTGAGAAGAGATTTTAGAGAATGGATAAATGTGATGGCATTGCAGCACAAAAATATGCAAGTAAAGACTTGTATAACATTACACTATTATTGTCAAATAGAAAATAATCATGAACCTACCTAATCAAGGGAAAAAATGGAAAATTACTTTTTACATGGGAGGAACGAGCATCTAGATGGTGTGATCTTTTTTTATCGCATTCTAAACCAGGTACAGTTAGAAGAACAACAAAATGTGGACTTTCCAAATGGCATACAGGAAGATGACTTAAGTATAAATACAGATGTATCATCTGAAGCTGAAATAAAACAGTCCTGAGACAGTTACACGTTGAAAAATCCTACGGTATAGACAATATCCCTCCGGAAGCACTAAATGCAAAATAAGAATATCAGTAAAAATTCTATATCCATTGGTAAAAATTATACGGGAAAAAGGAGATATTCCTAGAGTTTGGAAGGAAGGCTTAATTGTAAAATTATGAAAAGTTACATTTCTAAATGTGATATTTCAATTATATTATTATCTATACCTCTGCCTGCAATTGCTAGCTGCTTCTGACATAGAAAATGGTATATGAGGAAAGGAAAATTGATGCTTGCATTGGAAGCGGATAGAATGCTGGCATACAAAGCAAGAAGTTTGGGTTCGAATCCTGGTTCAGGCATTAATTCTTTACAAATTAATAAGTAAAGTATTAACTAAGATTATTATCAATAGAATTGAACCAGTGTAGAAAATGCCTCAGGAAGGAACAAGCAGTGTTCCTCAAAGAAAAGAGTTGTACAGACTGGATTAATATGCTTAGAATTATATTGGAGCAAAATATTGAATGGTAAGGCATCTTCTATACAATACCGTATTTACGTGTGTATAGGCTGCACCCAAGTTTCGTGATAATAAATTAGGGAAAAAATATTTGTCTTATATTTTTGCTAAGAGTCAGTGCAATAGACAGAAGTAGGCATTCATCACTTTTAAATCTGGCAATGTTGTAAATTCCAAAGCTTTTGTACATTCGGGCTGCCACTCAGTCATTAACACGAGGGTAAAAGGAGCGGTTAGTTGGTAGGTACGGTGTTCATTGTCATTCCTATTCACTGTGTGTAAACATGCTTCGGTACAGAGCAAGCTATACCTCGAATTTCAAGTTGCAAGTGGTGCGCTAAGCAGCAGAACATGGAAATAGGACAGCAGGAAGAAAGTTTGATATGAACGAAAAATATGTGTGATGGTGGATCCAAATAAAACATGAACTTGAAAACACATCACAACATTGACAATCTTTCCGTAGAAAGAAAGCAAAATATCCACAAGTAGAAAGGGTTCTCCTGGATTATATATGAAAAAAAGGGCAGACGGATTTTCTGTATCCATCGAAATGATACAGTTCAAAGGCCTTAAGAGAGCCAAGAATGTAGAAATCCCATGCAATTAATTTAAGGCATGTTACAGCTGGGCAAGGTGATTTATGACATGTCATGACCTTGTAATTTGGCAGCGTAAATCAATAGCACAGAAACTTCCCGATATGTACCAGGAGAAACTGCTTGCATTCCAAAAACGTCCTCAACTTAAGGAAAACACATAATTATGGCCTAGGAGCAATAGGGAATGCTGATGAGAGGCCTAATTCCGTCAACATGCCAGGAGACATGACTGTGCATAAGGCTGGTGAAAATACTGTGCAAGTGCGAATGGCCGGAGCAGAAAAGCAACAGTGCACCATAATGCTTGGCATCATTGCTGATGGATGAAAACTTCCACCTTTCATTATTTTTAAAAGAAAGACCTCGCCAAAAGAAAAACTACCTCCAGGAATTTTGGTAAGGGTGCAAGAGAAAGGGTGGATGACTGAAGAACTGTACATGGATTGAAGTCAGTGTGATTTTGGCGATCCATGTTGATAAAAGACAGTTTTTAAGGTCATTTAACAGAAAGTGAAAAAACAAAATGAAACGTAAAAAGTGTGACATGGTTGTGATACCTGGAGGAATGACTGACATATTACAACCACTTGACGTTTCAATTAACCACCCTTTAAAACACATTTGCGACATTTCTACCGCAAATGGAGATGCACTTCCAAGAAAATGACATTGAGTGGACGATTGAAAAAACCTTCTCTCACTCAAATCTGTGAATGGATTGTCGCAGCATGGGACTTAATACCACAAGACATGGTCACCAAAAGTTTTAAAGTGACATCTATTTCTAATGCCATGGACGGGACAGAAGACAACGCATTGTGCACCGCCTCATCAGGCTGTGAGGACTCTAGTGGATGTGATGATGAAAGTGACATGGACGCAACAAGTGATGAACAATAAGTGCTGACAACACACATATTTGATACATTTGTTCGAGTATTTGTAAAGTATGTGGGCCTTGTAATTAATTAGATAAAATTGATCTAAAATGAAGCACGTTTTCTAGTTATTTCATGTATAAGCTGCACCCTAATTTTGAAGCTTATATTTTAGGTAAAAATATGCAGCCTATATATGCGTATAATGGTATTTGTTGATTTCGAAATAACCTTTGATTCAATCAAAAGAGAACAATGTGAAATACTCTACAAAAGTACAATATTCCAACAAAAATAATGAATTAAAAACTATGAGGAAATGCATGTCAGGTAATACATGAAGGAAGATTTAACTGAGCCTTTTATTACCACAACAGCAGTTAGATAGAGCTGCATATTGTTTACAATTTTGTTCCTTTTGTTTTTGGAAGATATTATGAAGAAAGTTATACGGGGAATAAAAAGACAAATTCAGTGGAATATGACAAAAAGATTAGAAGTCCGTGAACATTACGGATGATATTTGTATTCTCACACAGAGATATTGCAATGTGGAGAGAAAATAAAATGAATTCAAGATTTAAAATAAATGTATCTAAGACAAAAGAAATGAGAATAAATACTATAACAAATTCAGCATTTAATGTAGATGGACAGGAAACAAGCAAAGTGCAATCATTTACATATTTTGGAAGTGTAATTACGAAAGTTGGTAGTGCAATAATGATGTCCGGGAACATGCTAAAAAAGCAAATGGAGCATTTGTACAGCTGTATGTAGTTTGGAAGAAAAAATCTCAATTAAAACAATGATTTGATTATTTAATTCAAATATGGCTGCAAAACATGGAAAGTTACAACACAAATAAGTAATATACTGCAGGTGTTTATTAATAGGTGCTATTGACATTATTAAATACGAGATGGCCTGATGTGTCATTAAATCAAGAACTGTAGTCTAAGACTACCAACACCAATTGAAAAACAAATCAAAGGATGAGAGTTGCATTGGATTCGACATACTCTATGCAAACCACAAAATGCAATAGAAAGGTGTGCAATGGACTGGAATCACAAGGCGCAAAGAAGGTATGCAGGGCAGTGATGACTTGGAGCACAATTGAATGTGAGTTGAATATGATAGATAAAAAGTTGGAAACGGCCATAACTTTGGCAAGAAGTAGAACCAAATAGAAGAGCTTTATTATGGCCTTATGCTCCAAGTAGGAACAAAAGGAAATGATGTGATATACTGGATGCCAATTGACCAGACTTCTCACACCATGACAAGAGCAAACAAAATGAAGTGAAGTAGATGACACGAGTATGGAGAAGTGGCAAAATGGTGATTTTTGCAGAGTAAAACAAGTGAAACCCTGAGAAAAACCTGCCCTGTCTCCAATTCATCAATAACAAACCCCATATGCAGTGACCAAAACCCAGAGATGGAGGGCAAGTAACTTAACTACTTGCACCAGGAGTATCATGTAATACTGGGAGAAAAAGGAAAAAGATGATCCTCCCCCTAATATTTTTAGATTGTTGATGTTAGAAACTATGTATTTTAGTTGCCAATGACATCTCTTGTGACATAAAATTAGACTGGAGTTGAAATAGGATGTAAGTGATCTCATGCAGTGAAACAGGTTGCAACAACAGTACAGAATTAGCCCTGGCTGGTGATTTTAGCAGTGGGGTTCTCCTACCTATTCCACTGCCAAGACATGCCTATTAAAATGACTAGCCCTGGTCAGAAGGACTGGCAAACAACAGCATTAACATAGTAACATACAACAAGTTTTAAGATTAATTGCCACATCTTGTAAATACTGCGGCCACTGAAGTACAGTTATTTTACTTTTATACAGAATTACTAGGAAAACCAGAGGGAAAATGCCCAGTTGGTAGACTAAGAATGAGGTGGGAGAATAACATTAACCATGATTTGAGGGAAGTAGATTATACAGGAAATGATTAGAAAACTTTAGCTGTGGATAGGGATGTCTGGAGAGCTTATGTCTGCACAGCCATGAACCAGTGGGTTTGATAGTGTCAGTGAGTTAGTTTTATACAGAATTACTACAAATGCTATTGATTTTTATGTGAAGTATTCTGCTGTATTCACAAGTTCATAATTTATTCTATGAAATTAATGAATGATTTTTGGAAACAGTAATTCAATAAATTCTAGAATTTACTATAGCTCTTGAGACAACTCCACAAATTCTTGGTACCTCTTAACAAAACCAAAGTTGGACTGTCATCATCAGCAGCAGCAGCATCAAGGATTAGTCCTAGTCTGTTCCGATCTCATGTTAGAATTGGTCTATCCATCTTTTACTGGGTCTTCCAACATTTCTTCATCCTAGTGGTTTGAAATGAAGAATCTGTTTCAAAATTCTATTGTCCATTCTATTGATGTGGTCCATCCATTCATCTCTGTATTGTGTAATTCTATCTGATAGTTTGAATATATTCAGTTCTCTTCGTATATCCTCATTTCACCTTTGATTCATTATTGTATAGCCACCTACACTCCTCAGAAACCTCATTTCTGATATTGTTTATTTTTTATTATTTCACTCACCTCATACTTCATAATTCATAGCAGACCCAGGGTTTCTTCACATCTTTTGTGACATTCTCAATGCTGTGTCACGTTCACAACTGACGTCCAACGGCCTTCTATCCTGCAGACTGACCTCCGCGCCATCTGGTGGCCGACCGAAGAATTTCCAAATCAGTCCTCTCTCCTTATAACGGGTATTTCAAAATTCATAGTTGTATTTTCATTCTTGCATATGTAAATTTTTTCCCAAATTGTGAGTTCCTTCGGTTTTTCCAATTGTTTAAGTAATTTTGTTTTGGTTTCTATTCTATGTTTTTCTGACCAGGCATGTGCAGCTATTGCAGATTTTTTGGTTTCTCCATTTTTAACATTTCTGAGGTGTTCTTTTAATCTTGTATTTAGATTACAAGCTGCACATGCCTGGTCAGAAAAACATGGAATAGAAACCAAAACAAAATTACTTAAACAATTGGAAAAACCGAAGGAACTCACAATTTGGGAAAAAATTTACATATGCAAGAATGAAAATACAACTATGAATTTTGAAATACCCGGTTATAAGGAGAGAGGACTGATTTGGAAATTCTTCGGTCGGCCACCAGATGGCGCGGAGGTCAGTCTGCAGGATAGAAGGCCGTTGGACGTCAGTTGTGAACGTGACACAGCATTGAGAATGTCACAAAAGATGTGAAGAAACCCTGGGTCTGCTATGAATTATGAAGTATGAGGTGAGTGAAATAATAAAAAATAAACAATATTAAAAAACCTCATAGTGTTATTTCCTATCTACATAACTCATTTCTGATGTTTCTATTCTTCGTTCCTGGTTTTTGGTTAAGACCCAGTGTTCCGATCCATATAGTAGTGTTGGAACCACCATTGTTTTATAAAATTTTAAAAGTGCCTCCTTTCTAGTTCCGTTGAGACTTCGTTTTATGGTGCCACACATATAATTAAATTTATTTATTTTGTTCTCAATGTCTTCACTTTTTCTACATGATACATTTTATCCCAGGTAATTAAAATTGCTCACTTGTTCTATTATTTTATTCTCTAATTGAATTTTTACTCTTAGTGGCTCTTACCCTCGAAAAGCTAAAACTTTTGTTTTTAGAGTAGATATTTTCAAGTTATATGTTTCACATATTTTACTTAATTTGTGAATTGTCTGTTGTAAGCCATCTTCTGTCTCGGATATCACAACCTCTGATCGTCTGCAGAAAGTAAAGTATCTAATAAAATATTGTCAATTTTAAAATGTTCAGTTACAAGAATTTGCCAATTCTGTATGGCATCGTCTATTTAATATATATATATATTATATATATATTAAAAAGTGATGGCGAAAGTGGGCATGCTTGTTTTACTCCACAATTTATTGTCGCTGTTTTATTGTTTTGTGTTTTATGACCCATGCTAATTAAATATTGTATTATCTATATATAAACTTTCAATAATTTTAACCAAATGGTGTGGAATGCCTCTGTTAATCATTATATTCCATAATTTCTTTCTATTCACTCTGTCAAAAGCTTTCTCAAAATCAATAAATGCCATATATGTTGGTAAGTTATATTCTCTACGTTTCTCTATTAATTGTGTTATAACATATATGCAGTCTGAACAAGATCTTCCTTTTCTAAAACCGTTTTGATTTTCTGATAGCATACTTTCAATGATAATTCTGAGATGACGCTTTTAGATAGAGGCATAGATCTTATAACATGTATTTAGAAAACTTATTCCTCAATAATTATTGCATTCATATCTGTTGCCTTGCAAAGTTGGACTGTAAACTAGTAATTGGACTGTATTAAAAATCTGGACCACATGTGTCCTCAGGCATGTTTAGTACTGAAAATGTATATTGCTAAACATCTGATGACTATTTGTCCGCAGGCCTGGCTCTATGTTGGCTCAGTCTGAAGGTAAGTTGCTTACATTATGAAATAGTGTGTTTGTCTATTATACTTAGCATGCAATATTCACAGATTTAAACAGGTACATAGAAAAACTCTCCTAGTTTCTTCAAAATATGACTTTGTCAATGTAAACTAATAAAATTGGTGACAAAGTCTTCCACATAACCACATAAAAAAGTGATTAGTGGTTATGACAGAAGAACTGTAGATAATCACACTATTATTTTTTTAACCATCATTTTAAAAGTGTGGTCAAGAGAATAGAAAAAAAAAGTGGATCTCTAATCCACTTAGACGGCATGTCCAAACTTTTTGGAAAAGGGCCACTGTCATTATGGTTAATTGGTTTGCAGGCCATATGATCCAATTTTTTACCATATTAAATAGAATTTTATCAGCCGCGGTGGACTAGTGGTTATGTTCCTTGCCTCTGGTCCCGAGGGTCGTGGGTTCAAACCCGACCGGGGTCAATGGATTTGTTAGGCTGGAAAAATCCAAGGAGCAAGTTCTCCGGGAGAGACTTTAAACCGTGTGTCCCGAGTCTGATGATTTTCAGGCTCGTAAAAGATCCTTAAACCTGAATAAAAAGGCCTCTAAGCAAAATTTACCAAATTTTCCCGTCCTAGCACTACCTTGGTTTCCTAGATGTTGCTATGAGGTGGAATGCTGACCACGGACCACTCAAATGACATCCGTATGAAAACAAGTGTAACTAAATTAGTATCGTTCAAATTCTTCCCTGTAGGGGGAGAGTGCCTACATCTCTGTTAAGGGAAACATGGGCTTACAAGACAAGAAGAAACAGTATCTAACATAAACTAATTAATTTAAATTTAAAATAGCTAATATATTATTATGTAATATTTATTAAAATATTAATCTCATATTAGTTAAGTTAATTTTAAAGTTAAATTTTTTTCATGTATAATCTAATTCTAAAATCTAAATTGAACAATATATGCATGTTTAATATAAATTTTAGTTTAAAATTTAAATAAAATTGTTATATTGAAATAATTAATTTTTTACCTGTCAATGTGATGCCTGGCACTGCTTTTCACAAACAAGGCATCCAATATCTGGTTTGATTGATGTGTAGCAACTCGAAGCGAACTATCCAGATAACTCGGTGATTCACGTTCTCGTTGTGTACTTCACATGTTTCATTCTGCAGAACACTTGTTCGCATATGTATGTGCTACTGAAAAGTAATACGAAACGTAGTGCATGTCTATTAATGCTCGGAATTTTTTCTCTGGGAAAGTAGTCATGATGGCATTGTAGTAAGGGGACATAAGTTATTCTATAGGTCTGACGATTATATGGAAAATCAATGCACTCCATTTGGACCTTGACTATTTTAATGGAGAAAGGGAAAGAAAACAGATTGAAATTTATAACATTCTCCTTGAAGTCTTGAAATCTAATGGAGAATTTGTTTCTTAACTCTGATATAATTTCTGCATACTTTTGAGAATATTGATTGTTACACATTTATAGGGCTGGGAAATGCACAAAGTTGTTGCTTATTTGTGATTCCCAAAGTTGCAATTTTGTTTCAAGGGCCTTTACATGATCAAACATAATAGTGATCAATTAGTCTTTACCTTGGAGACGTGAATTAAGTTCGTTCAGTTGTGTTGTTATATCTACCAGAAAGGTAGACACATTCATTCTGCATCTTTAAATTCAACAATAGGTTTGCCTTTGTTCTTCATAAATGTTTGTATTTCGTTTTTTGAGATCAAACACTTGCTTCAACATTTTGCCATGGCTCGGCCATCTTATTTCATTATAATAAACAATATCTTCCAATTCTGAATCGAGAATTTGTAAGAAATTTTGAAATTCTCTATGTTGCAAACCATGTTAATGAATGAAATTCACTACTTTTACAATTTTCAAAAACACTAATTAAATTTAGGGATTTAGCACAAAGGTTTTCTTGGTGTATTAAGGAATGATACTGCATTACAGAAATGTTTCCTACTTTAGCTGCCTCTAATTGCAGTAATTTAACTAACCCATCTTGTTTTCCTGCAAATGCAGGAGATCCGTCTGTTGATATACCAGACAGATTTGTATACTTCAAGCCAGGCTTATTCAAGGTTTTGGTGACACCACAAATTAAATAATTGGCTTTAGTGGTACCTTTAATAGGGACAAGAGCAGCTAATTCTTCTGTAATATTAAAATCTTTATGAACTTCCTCTTAAGAAAATTGCTAATTGGGCAGTATTGCTAGCATCACTACTCTCATTGAGTGCCAGAGAATAGAACTGGAAATTTGTGGCTCGGTATTTTGAACTTCTCTCTATATTCGTCAATATAGTGAGCTACAGTCTGTCACGACAAGCTTAATTTTGCAAACTATATTTTTTAGTCAGGGCATATAATATCGACAACACTCTCAATGCACTCTTTAACAAAACTCGCCACCTGAAAGTGGTTTAGATTTTTTGCAATAATTTCTGCTACTGTGTAACTCGCTTTTACCGGAGATTCAATTTGAAGTCACACATTCTTAAAAATTAACTGCTCTCTCAAAAGTTTAATTAAAAGTTCGGGTACCTTGTCTTCACAAAATTGACCCTCAATTTTTTTTATATGAAGATAAATGCTTGGTGTCATAATGTCACTTTATGTTATACTCCTTAAACACTGAAACTGTTCCACTGCAAATTAAACACACTGCTTTCTTGTTTAATTCAGTAAAAAAGTGCCGATTTTTCCACTTTATTTGAAATGATCTACCTTCGTCTGAAACTTTTCTTTTCTTGCTGCTGCACCTAGAAGCCATAATTAACACTTACTCACAGAATTAATTATATTCTTCAAACCTCTCACCAACACTGACACTACAATGTGAGCGAACAACTGCAAACAGGAAACTAACTTGAAATGTACAAAATGAAATGATAATAAAACATCTGGCACACACTTGGCTTTGAAAGTAGTAACCATGCAGTCAACAATGCATGGAGACTTCAATGCGATGCACGGTAGGTAGGTTCATAAATAAAAATGTGGGCTGGGTGTTTCTTAAAATGGATGTTATTTCTCCATGTTTTGAGTAAGAAGATGTGTAGGATAAACTTTTGCAAACACATGAGTTGGAAACAGAAAAAAATCATGCTCTTTCAAGTTTATCTTATACCAAATAGAATTACCTATTTCATAAATGATATTACACTATAACTTACAAATATCACTATGGGCTGCATCGAATGGGATCGAGGGCCACAGGTTGGACACATCTGCTCTTAAATAATAAATGTCAGTCCTCTTCTATACAGTCTCCAGATACACTTGTTCTGTATTATATCCTCAATGACTAAAAGGGGCTGCAAACTTTAAATTTGTTGTGAAATTTTTTTTTTTCTAATTTTTAAAATTATACTTAAATCTTAGAATTGTTTTATTATCGACTTTATAATTACATTCTTATTTTTAAATATATTTGGTGTTTTAAATATTAAAATTATTTATTTGTAATTAATTAATTCATAGTGTATTATATTCCCTATTTCAGGAATGACTTCGTCGGATATGACTGGAAACCCAGAGAGAAGTGGTATTGATGTCTAGAGAAATTTAGGTGCAGATAAAATGGTAACTCACAGTTGTCCTCTAATATTCAATTTAATGGTTATCACAGAACAAAGAAAAAGTTCATTTGTAATTGAGTAATGAGTAATGGAGCTGTTACTTCATCATAATTTTGAATGAAAATTTTCTTCTCAAATTCATTATCTCATAGTATAAGTATTCTTTGAAATTAGAAATGGAAAACGTTAATTCCATTATTCAAGTGTTGGATCTTTAATAGTGGCAAACACTGCTGTAGAGATGCCATCCGATGGAACCTAATGATGTTGCTTATAGCATATGTCAGTTACATACCTACTTTACCTCAGAACATATAAACCCTCCCTTCCCACATCACTCGCATGTGTACTGAGGAGAGGAACAGAGTCTCGTGTTAGCTGGTGGTCTAATGTAGGGTTGTCATGATGTTTTCAAAACTGGAACAGTGTAGTTGGATAAAGATTGAATGTGCCAGAAGTCGTATAACATGGCAATATGATCATGGTCTTTAAGAGGCTTGCAGGGAATCTGCATTGCCTTACAGAGCAGTGGCACAGTGGGTGGCTTTTACCCACCATGCCATTGTTCTGTAAGGTAATGCAGTTTCCCTGCAAGCCTCTTGAAGACCTTAATGACACTGCCATGCTGTATAACTTCTGGCACATTCAATCTTTATCCATCTCCATTGTTCCTGTTTCAAAAACATCATGACAACACTATATTAAACACCAGCACGCATGCACATGATGTGGGAAGGGAGAGTTATGTTCTGAGGTAAGGTAGTTATTACCTGTTTAAGAAGTAAGTGCAGTTGTTGACGGAGGGCACTGCAGTCGTGTTTATGCAGGAATAGAACACGTGACACTGCTATCTATGAGTGCAGAGGGGAATGGGATGTGGTACATTGACAGTGTACACTGCCTTATATGATGTCACGTGTAGCAACAAACAGAGCTTCGTAATTCTTCCGCCTGCAGAGTTATTTTGAAAGACTAATATGTAATTTATATGTACTATCAGCGACATGATTAGTTTCCATTGGATGGCACCTCTACAGCAGTGTTGCTACTATTAAAGTTTGAACCTGTGTATTATAACACATAATGTATCGAGGAAGCAATGAAGAAAATAGAACTAAGGATTTACTGTTTAAATGCAGTTATTAACATTTTACAATTTTAGACACAGAGGATGGGAATTCATCACCTGCTGACAATACACACAGTTGAAATCATTTGAGATTGACATTTTCTAATATAAATATTGTTTTACATGAGCACAAGCACAGAACTTTACTATTGTCTTAAAAGATCTGTTGGGTATCATGAGAATTGGTAAAAAAGCACTGGTGACATTTTTCAAGTGAGCCAGATGAATAAATGGAGTGTGCTCTCGGTGTCAGGTTTTAACCAAAATGGAAGTAAATATTATATTTTCTGAACTTTTCAATGTGATTAATATTAGATTGCTGGAGATTAATTCTCACTATGCGAAAAATATTTTAATTTTTTTAAATAAATGTTATTCATTTTGTTGTACTGTATTTAATCCCTTAATCGAATAAGTCTGAGCAAATGTTGATGGGACTTTAGTTACCTGTCAATTTGTGGGTCCAGTATTACAACTTTCAGTCATGCATGATGCAAACACTGGTAGATATTGTGAATTTCCTGCCTCTTGCATAATTTATCAGTAACTAGTCAGACTGACTCATTCTGAGATTAGACCATGGAGTGAATGTATTATACATGTGTTCATACTACAGTATAATTGTAAAGTAAAGTAATCCCACTACAGGCCTGAGGAGACCCTTGGGGTAGTAGGAGGTTAAGGCTCCCACCATTTCTGGACAATCGGCATTTGATGTCAGCCCTGCGTGACGGCCGCCTTTACCCCCAGAACAAGTGTCTGGTACTCATTTCAATTAGAGGCTGAGTCGACCCCAGGACCATAGTGCTGCCAGAAGGTTTGGGTCAGTTTAAAAATCCTGACCCCACCGGGACTTGTATAATTGTATATTCACTAAACAAACTTGTGTACTTTTTAAGAAATAAGAATTTGTGTGGGAAAACCTAGATGAAAATTTAGATGTAAACTTCCTAACAGGCAACTTGCATGTAGAAATGCAATATGAAACTTAGTGAAAAGGTTCAACACAGAATACAATTACAAGAAAAGCTAACAAAACCCTCATGTCCTAACAGAGGAAAAGCTAGTTGAAATAGGTACTGCCTTGGTACATAGGCATTTAGTATAGTAGACAGTAATTTTAGGATCAACAGAACACATACCAATGAAATTGCTCAAATTAAAGCCCTGTGGTAGGCCAGATTAGCCTCTCACATGCTTGAGGAACTTAAAACTTTCAAACACAAGTTAGGTCCAATAGAGCAGAAGAAATTATTTGTGTGAATGATAATTTCATAAGAAGGTGTGAATATATGTATGAGATAAGATTGCCAGCATCTTCTATGATAAGTATGAGTAATAAATACTGTATCCAATTTCAACCGAGCGATCTTGGCATGTGTGACCAGGGGGTGTCATACAAACCCACAGACCAGTGGGTAAGTAATGTAATGGCAGTGTTTGCTCAGACACATTGTATAAGGAAAATGAGACCAGAATATCTTAATTATAATAACACCTTTAAATTCAATACCAATAAAATATTCATATCAAATTCCATTGAGGTGATTAGTCATAAGATAAAAATTAAAATGTACCTGTTGGCAAGTGCCGTCATCCTCAACTTTGTTAAAAGATGTATGTAAAATATTATTAACTGGAGCCGGCCTTTCAGAAGATAACTTCCATCATCAGCAGGATGAGTATGCACTACTAGTAGTCAAGGTGCTGTAGACGTTGCAGGTCCTGATGCTTCTCCAGTAGGAAGTTAACTTCTGCAAGGCCTCCAGTTAATAATATTTTACATATATAATTTTAACAAAGTTGAGGACGACAGCACCTGCCAACAGATACATTTTAATTTTTATTCTTTACCTTTAACTTTCATTTTATGATGCATATAAGGCTCTTTTAATCACATCAGTATGTTTCCAAATTATTCAATAGGTTTAAAATTTACTACATATTTGAATCGACTTAAAACACAAACATATAATAAGCGATAAAAATTAATATTTGGTATGCAAGTACTTATAATTTAATTCGTTACATTCCTCAGGGTGATATTAAATATATATATGTATATATATATACTAGAAGTCCCGGCCACGCGTTGCTGTGGCTAAGGTGTACGTTAAAAATTTAAATTAAGTTGCTGTCTTTCAGCCAGATTACTTAAAACTAATACTTACACACGAAATTAATAATATTGAAAATAAAATAAACACTGAACACACTTAAATTATGAAATAATCAATATTTGTAATTCAATTGAAATTCACGGTTGCAACAAAAAGCACAGCCATCTGGATCTCTCTTTGTTAAATAATAAACCAGTTACCTTACCAAATTACATTACACCACCATCTGTTAGAATCGTATGGAACTCACAGATAATTATAACTCTTTGTTAAATAATAAACAAATAATTTGCAATAAAAAATAATGTGACTATAAATTTAGTTATAAACTACCCTAAGTCTCAAGTTGTATCAAACTGCACACAGTGTGCAAAATGTTATTAAAATTGGTTCAGTAGTTTAGGATTCCATCGTGGACAAACAACATGACATGAAATTTTTATATATTATGGTATATATATAATAAAATTGTGAGAATTTTACAGTTCAATTTTAAATCTTATATCCTGTACACTGTTTTACTTGCTTATTGCTCTAAACTCGTTTTTTTTTAATACTCTTTAGTGAATGTATAGTATTTCTTGACAGATATAATTACTAGAATGATTGAGTGTGATTCTGATTAATAATTACACTTGTGCAAGGAAATTTTCAATGTAGTAGTTTTCTTATCTGGTTTATGTCAAAAATAAGTAACCAAACTAAATCTCACTCACCTAGTTCATTTTTCAGTGGATATAGGCTACCTCATTTATTTTGTTCTCTTCATCTAGTTTCGTGTTCCCATTCTGGGGTATGAGTTCTATCTTGTTTATCATCCTACATATTTCTGTTTTGTCATAAAGTTTATTCTTAAAAGACTAACAAAAGTAACGCCTATCTTACAGGTATTACATTATTGGTTGAGTTTTAGGATTGCATAATCTTAAATAGCTAACATGAATTTTTATGAATCATTCATTGGTATAAACTGAATCTAGGAGGAACTATTCAGTGATAAAAGTTCAAATTCAAAATAAATGAAATCTGCAATGTACACATAGCAAAAAAAAGGATGGACTGACTCTTGATCTCAAAAATACATATTTTAAGTTCTAACATGCGATTAACAAGAGTAAACTAATTGCACACTAGAGCTCCATTACGTTTCCCCTTCTTCTTTTTAAGAGCATTCTTTCAAGCACAGCAAGCCAGTGAATGCTTAGCTCAGTGCTTAGTAGCTTGATTCGTATGTAAGAGGTCACAGGTTCGATTCCCAGTGAGGATAAATTTTGTAATTGTTAAAATGCTTTCTATTCTATTCTGTCTGTCCAGTCTTAAAGAAAAAATGTACTAACTATATGGAAATATTACTATTTATATTATTATTATTATAAGGTGCACTAGTGGTTATGCTCCTTGTCTCTGGTTCAAACCCGGCCGGGGTCGTTGGATTTTTTAGGATGGAAAAATTCAAGGAGCAAGTCCTCCGGGAGGGACTTTAAGCCATGGGTCCCGAGTCTGAAGATTTTCAGGCTCGTAAAAGATCCTTAAGCCTGAATGAAAAGGCCTCTAAGCAAAATTTACCGAATTTTCCCATCCTAGTACTACCTTGGTTTCCTAGATGTCAGTATGAGGCAAAACGCTGACCATGGACCACTCAAATGACATCTATAAGAAAACAAGTGTAACTAAATTTGTATGGTTCAAATTCTTCCCTATAGGGGGAGAGCGCCTAAATCTCTGTTAAGGGAAATATGGGCATACATGATGATGATGATGATGATGATGATTATTATTATTATTATTATTTATTTATATATAAACAGGCTTTCAATGTTATAAAACATCTTCCTGTGCCCAAAGATTTTTAAATTTTTATCTTCTTTCTCCATTCTTCTCTATTCTCCCATTCCAATTCTTCCAGACCTAGCTCCCTCATACCTCTTCTTATATCATCCATCCATTTAAATCTAGGTGGACCTCTCTTTCCTTTCCCAGGTAGAATGCATTTCAAAGCTTGTCTGGGTCATCTTTTCTCTGGCATCCCACGTATATGACCTTACCATTCTAGTTGTCTATATCTCACAAAATCCAATATTGAATTCTGGAATTTCGTGTGTCTGATATTTGTATTTCTGATTTATTATGTCTTTTCTTGGGTACATTTTGAGTTAATTTTGATCCCCAGGTAATTACATTCTTCACATCCTTTGATACATTTCATTATTATTATTATTATTATTATTATTGTCCATCATCTATGGGCTATTATTATGCTAGACTTGACATATATAAATTTAAAATTTTAATTTTTAGTGTGAAACTTTTTCCTCACGAATATGTAATAAATGAACACACAAATATATGAAGCTATATTATCTTTTATTACATATTTTATAGCATTATTATTAAAATGTGGTAAATTTATAGCTTTATTATTAAAATGTGGTACTGCACATACACAATTAAATTTATACCGGTATATACTAAATAGTGTTATAGGGTTTACAAAGGCAGGTATATTACTTAATATAGTGTAAAGTGGACATAAATTACGTGGCAGGAATTAAATGTTATAGCATGTATTTTACAAAAATAAAAATGAATAAAAAAACATTGTCGAGGGATTCGAGCAATGGCTCTCATATATAATTCATCTTTTTGTAATTGGTTTAATGATCTACGCTACTCAAAAATTGGATACTAGTTGTCAAAATCCTGGTTGTCTTGTTTACTTTTACGCTATGAACGAGAGTTGAACATTGTTTGAAATGTTGCAATTTGAGTAATATTGCATTTGTCGAACACTCGTAAATATCTAGAAACATGTCTCCTTCACTGTTCTGTAACTATTTAAGACAATTAAAACCAAATACAGAGTATTTAAAACATTTAACAATGCATTACCTCATGAACAACAGCTTCAGCTCTTCGAGCATGCACAGTGGGCCATAACACAGACTCTGCTTTTTAATGTGGTTCATTCACCTTTTTTTTTTTTTTTTTTTTTTTTTTTTGTGCTGAGTGTACATGAAAATAGTTTGTAAAGAATGAAATAGAGAAATTCTACCAATATTGCAAATTAATTTCTTATTTATTTTTAGATTAATTACTTATTTATTTTTAGTGAAATTTTCTATGAGTTAAGTAACTCTTCCCCCTCAAAAAAAATTTTTTAAGAGCACACAATGTTTGGATTGCAGAGATATGGTGCATGATTTTTCAGAGAATGGAGATTATTATAGTAGTGATTTTGTTTAACTTCAAAATACAGTATATCCAAGTATCATATAAATTGATAACCTTTGGATGAAAATATTGAAGAATATCTAAGCAGTTATAATACTCCTAAAATTATTTTTACCATTCAGTTTCATTTAACAATGGTTATTAAAGATTGATAACTCTATTTTAAAAAATAAAAATAAAATAATAGTTCTTAAAGTTGTGTAAGAATTAGCATTTTCTAAAGAATGGAGTATCAATAACTTGTAAACTTCCTTCTTGACTAAAAATGTGATATTTGAATTTATGTTCCTAAGTAATTTTATATTAATTTTATATTTATATTAATTATGTTAATCAATAAAAATGTTATACCACACATTCTACCATAAATTTCAAAGCTCCCATAAATACAGATTCGAAAAGTAACTTGGCTATTCTATTCCAAGAGTCCACCCTATGAATGTTCCAACAGAGAACAAGTGACAGCTAGCGTCATGTTCAGTGGCGTGTATTGGATTTTTTTTAGGGTAAGTAATTTGGGAGTAAATGCCAATAATTTTTTTTACTGAAATATCGTATTTTCCATTTCGAAAGTCATGGAGAGGAAATGAGTTTATTTTGGATTTTGACACTTACTTGCTTTTCAATTTAATTCCACCTAAAAGTTTAATTATGTTATATATATGTATATATATATATATATATATATATAACATAGCTGTATTTTAGTGAATAAAATGGAATTATTAAAAAACAGAGAATTTACTTGTCGAAATTTTTCACATTCAAATGTTCTAAAAATAATAATCAGTCTAAATTACTGAATCTATAATTTATTTGACACAGTATAGTGTCAAAAAATTGTACGTACATTTGTCTGTATTTTGTTTTGGTGTCAAAAATTTCACCTGAAGTTCGTTTTTTTTTTTTTTGTTCAAATTCTTCCTGTTTGTTTTCTAGGACTTTTTTTACATTTTTTTAATCTATTTATGCAGTAATCAATATCATAAAATTTTGCTTGCTGTATATCAAATAAACTGTTAGTTACAAGGAAAATATTAACGAACGTATTCAATATAAAATTTAGATCAAATCTTGCAGTGTGATTAAAGCTCCGTGTGCAGCAATATGGGCTTCCTGATCCCAATATTCTCATCTGGATTCGTAATTTTTCCAAGGACAGAAATTAGCACATCCCAATACTCATGTAAAGGGCTTCCAATATAAAACCGGACCGGCCTTACGGAGTTTCATCCGGCACGCAGTGCTGTCTCTTCCTCCCGCAATTCACCCTGCCTGCCACCCATCCTTGAACTGTTTCTTACCTTATAGAAAATGCTGGAAATGTTGTCCTCCCACAGTTAAACAGGCATTATACCGAGTAAACACATTTAGATTGACACGCTTTAGTTCGGGCACTGTCAAGTTTCTAATTTCATTTCTTATGTTGTTCTTCCATCACTGGGCCGTCCTATGAAACGCTGGAGGGAAAATTTTCTATAGGATCGTAACAGGCCTTGGCCTAATACTTGGAAGGAAGAAGAAGAAGAAGAAGATGTTCTTCCAATGTGTGCGGATTTGTTTTGTACACTTTGTCTTTCAGGCTACCCCACAAATAAAAATCACACACTGTTAGATCTGGGGAGCAAGGGGGCCATACACCAGCACTAATCACTCTATCTTCAAACACTTCCCTAATTTTATTCATGGACTCCTCTGCTGTATGAGCAGTAGCAGAATCTTGTTGAAACCACCCATATGATTTCTCATCTTCAGTCAGTTCAAGAAAAAATGGGGTCAAAATGTCATTTCCATACCTCTCTGCAGTTACAGTCTTCTTGTAGAAAATCGGACTGATTATGCGCTTTGCACTAATTGCACACCAAACTCCAATTTTTTGATCATGAAGAGGCATTTCCTGTATTCGATTTGGATTTTCAGAACACCAATAGCGAGTATTGTGAGTGTTCACACGACCATTTAGGTGGAACCATGATTCGTCTGTAAAGAACAAAAAGCTGAGGGTAGATTAACCCTTCAGTCACTGATGAAAAAACCACTCACAATAACGCACACGTGCTATGGGATCACCTTGGTTTAGACAATGAACACGTGTACACTTGTAAGGTTTGAGTTTTAACAATTTTGTTGCTGTATGTGCAGAAGATACTGAAATCCCAACTTGTTGTGCTAATTTCAGTAATGATTTTTGTGGCGAACGTTCCAAATTTTCGCCAATTTCATCTCATTTTTCTTCGGTGAGAACCGTACGCCTTCGCGTGTGTTTCTTATTTTGTACTGAACCAGTGGTCTCAAATTTAGTCACAAGATCGTGGATTGTCAATCTGGAAGGAGGTAATTGTCCAGGGAAGTTCCGAATAAATTCCTCGCAAACGCGACGAGCTGATTCGTATTTATAATAACATTTACACACAAATGTGCTGCTCTAATGTCAGCTGACGTCTCATCTTGTCAAACGATAGTAAACTGACTAGTTCAAGGACGAGCGGCTGGCAGAGTGAAATGCAGACAAGGAGAGAGCGCTGCCTGACGGGTGAAACCCCGTGAGGCCAGTCCTGGTTTATATTGGAAGCCCGGTACTATTCCAACCAAACTAGAACTCTAATTTTACCGCATCAAAGACACACTTGACAACTGTTTATTTCTTCATCAAAAACCCTGTTATTTTGGTTGATCTTGAAAAGAATGCAGCTTGTCCATTCAAAGTAAGGAATAAAATGTATTCTTTAATGATGGTCACAGATTAGAATAATACACTGCTCAAAACAATTAGAGGAACACTATGAAATATGCAAATATTTTTTCATTGGATAAAGGTACAAACATGAAATTAATAAAGTACATTATTTGTGGTTGTTTATTTATTTATTTATTGCTCATGTCAGTAAAAACAAATGAATAACGCTGACAATTAACTTTTCAAATAATTCCGCTATGTAAGCAATTGAATCTTGTGCTTATTTTTCAAAGGTAAACACTCGTTATATAGAGTTAGTATCGTGTATGGCCTCCACGACATTCGATGACACTTTGGCACCTTCGTGGCATGCTCCCAATAAGATTTTGGATTTCCTCTTGCGGGATATTCTCCCATTCCTCCTTCAGAGCATCTCCAAGTTCCTGCAGAGTTTATGGAGGTTGATGTCGGTTCCCGACCTTCCTGTCTAGAAGATCCCACAAGTGTTCAATAGGGTTGAGGTCTGGACTGACCGCTGGCCACTCCATTACCTCAATTTCATTCCTTCTCAGGAAATCCCTGGTGACAGCCGCAGAATGTGCCCTGGCATTATCCTGCATAAACAGAAATCCAGGGCCTACTCCAATGGCAGCAGGTACTACATGCTCTTCCAGAACGTGTTCGATACACCGGACAGCATTCAGTCGCTGGGGAACAAGTACAAGGTCCGTACGATTGTGTACATAACTCCGGGCCCACACCATTATGGAACCTCCTCCGAATCTATCAATTTCTGTACAGCCTCTGCAGAAAATCTTTTCCTGGCCGTCCCTACACCCTCAATCGACCATCACAACGTGTAAGACGATACCTGGATTCGTCCGAGAAGAGCACAGACTCCCACTGGTTCAGGTTACAATCACCATGGTTTTCAGCATACGTACGTCTTGCAGCCTTATGCCCTTTTGTTAAGGGTGGTTTTTTAACGGGCCTTTTTGGACGAATATTCTCTTTCCTTAATCTATTCCTTATGGTTTGGTCTGAAACCCGGATTCCGGAAGCCATATGAAGGTCATTCTGCAGGCCTTTTGCAGTTTTTTGTACGCTGTCGAAGAGCAGAAAGAACAACGTATCCGTCATCCAGGGGGCTTGTTTTAAATTTACGGCCATGGCCACGTCTTCTACAACACTGACCTGTCTCTCTGTGCCTGTTGCGTAACCTGGACACCACGGAAGGAGAAACCCCAAGCTCTCTAGCCACTTGTCGCAGAGATTGACCTTGTCGTAAAAGATGTAGAGCATGATACACTTCAAACTCATTTAAAGGCCTCATTTTGTCAGAGACTTCAATAAACAAGGCAATAATCAACATTCGTCACTATAGCAACATCAGGAACCTTACCAATTAGAAGTGGCCAGTGCCTTCCAAAATAAAAAAAATGTCTCTATATTTGTTATTTGAGGTAATTTCTCTGTATTTAGGCCACGGATCTTTAAAATTTGTATCCAATGATAAAATTAATAATTCAATTTACATTTTGTCCAACTTTCAGCATCACAGCTTTAAAAAATAATTACTTATTCAATTTATTACAAGTGTTCCTCTAATTGTTTTGAGCAGTGTACTAAATGAACAAAAATTGCATTTGGAAAAATGTTTTTCACTTTCGATTACAGTCCATTCAACTGACTTGCCATGACAGATGCTCCATCATATCTTTGTGCAATAAGTTCCTTCTCACATCTGAAATCATGTATCAGTTGAACCACTATCTTGTATAATGCACTGACTGTTCTATTATCAGAAACGTTAATGGATCCTAAAAATCGTTCATGTACTTGGCCACTGTCGATGATATACCGAAACACAGGAGACAGCTGAGAAAAATTACTTATGTCTGTTGCCTCATCTAGAACAATGCAATTAAATTTGATTCATTGATCTCCCTCTTTGATCTGTCTATTAATACATTTGGTATGGACAGATTAAATCATTCTGGATTAAATTTGACATTCCTGTAAATGTCGTAGAATGTTCTAAATGGTGCTTCAGTTTCTCGTCATATTCACCCGAGTAATTTCACGAGTTCAACGTAATTGTATTTATTGATAGAGTGAACAATGAAGCGTTTTTGCTATGAATCTATTTTTTCTTACAAGATTGAGTTGCAAATCCCGATTTTTTTCTTCAGATTGTCCAACATATGTTCAATTCTCGACTTACCGAAGATTTTTCATTTATAATGGAGATCAAATGATTTTAAGATAGACTATGCTTTTTAATGGCTTTATGTATGTTTCCCATGTCGCAATAACCCACACTGTTCCATAGAGATCTTTCGTTATTAAACAGAAAACGTGTCCAACAGTACAGTTTTTATGCACGAGGACACCCTTTTAATCACTTGTTGCTACTGTAAATTTGCGACTTGAAATGCCTTACACCTTAGTTTTGATATTTAATTCAGGAGTAAGTCTACCACTTTGTATTACTCATTCCTCATCTTCAAATGCGCTCCGGCAAAGTTACTTTTAGGATAGCACATATTACACAGTCACATGTGCTTTGTCCACTGTCTTGCCCGACTAATTTTGAGCTTCCACATTTTCAACACTGCTGTACGCAAGAAGCTGAAGTGCTTACCTTCCAGCCATAACGCATATGTATATTCCATTATTAAAACGGTGTTAATATATTTTACCATAATAATATTATCTTAACATACTAATACTTCAATACAGACACAGCAATTAGTATTGAGAATTGTTGGACCACAAGTTTAATTAAAAGTGTAATAATTATGATTTAAAATAAGTTTCCACTACTAGTCAAGTCCCGCACATTTGAAACTGCAGGACCACAGATAACTCAACGAAAACTTACGACAACACACGATCACATCCGAGCAACTTCTAGCTTATCGTGTAGAGCAAGAGTGGTTTATAGCTGGGGAGCTGGATGGAACAAATCGACTACACAAATAATGACCAGGTCACTAATATTATTTATAAATTGCATTAAAATTTTATGTTAATCAATACTGATTATTTCTATGATGTTTCTCATTATTTTTATTTTTTAGTTACCTTGCGTCTATTGAATACATGCAACTGGTCATGTTAGCCATCATGATAATGCTAATTTCTGCTATCATATTACAGTTTTTTATATATGTATTCACTCATAACACAGTCCGTGTATCACATCATATTCTGTACACATTTTATTTCATTAAGTGAGAAAATAGATAAGTTAGTGTACACCAGATAGTTTACAGTGTATTGGCTAAATTTGGCACCCTTGTAAAGAATAAGTTTTGCTATTCTGTTTCAGAATAATGCACTAATGCATATTTATCAACTCGTACATATAAACAATTTTAGAGTAAAAATGTACCAAAAATCAAGAATCTCATCCAATATTTACGCATTACTACCGCATCTTATTGGAAAATGTTGACAGATAAATTTTCACGCGTGTAATTATTCACATACTGCAACAATAATTTGTGCTTTCTCTTTAATATTTTATTATATCGTTTTTTATTTCAATTTATGTAGGTGGATTCCTGGCATAGAATCCCCAATAACTCCAGCCACATTTCTCCACAAATATCTCAGTATTCCTATCCTTTCCTTGATTTGGTTCTCTGTCTCTAGAATTTTTCTTTTAAATTGTTAAAATATAGGCTTACCAAACATTTTCTTAACAATTTAATATGTTATCAAAACTTAAACTCCTCCACAGGTAAAATAAGTATATTTGTTAAAACACAAAAGAATATCTGAATTCCAAAATTAATAACTATTTGTATTATGTTGAGATCCACTCCCTCAAACTGTTAAATTTACAGAGTACAAACAGCAAATTTACCTTAAAATAGAAGAAAATAAACACATACCTTTTTTGGATTAAATTGGTTAGAAATGAAGAAAAAAGAAAAATTGAATTTGGGATTCATAGGAAAGAAACTCATACGGAAAATTTTATTAAATCAGCAGGGTTCAATCCAATTGGACATAAATTGGCAGCCTTTAATAGTTTAACTCACAGATTGATAAACTTACCCTTAAACGAAGAAGATTTCAAAATGGAGAAAAAGCACATAATCAAAGTAGCAAGAGAAAATGAGTTTGATGAAAATATGATATACAAAATGATAGAAAAGTATAAGAAACAAAAAATGATCAACAAAGGTACTCTTGAAAAAGAAAAACCACCTATGAAAAAATACAGGAAATTCACAATAAATTCGAAATATTTGAGAAGTTTATTATTAAATTAGCATCAAAATATAACCACACTTTAAATTAAACTAATAAAAACCAACAATAATGAAAATACTGATAAAAATAAAAAATCAGAAATATATAAAATTGAATGTACTGGTTGTGAAAAGAGATATATATATATATATATATATATAAAGCATTGGCTCAGGACATGGATGTATGGAGAGCTTGTGTCCGCATGGCAATGAACCTGCGGGTTCGGTAGTTCCAGTGAGTAAGTAAGTATATATATAAGAAAAACAGTCCACCGCTGTGGTCTCGGGGTAGCATGCTGCCTTGTCATGCAGCAGGCCTGGGTTCGATCCCTGGTCGGGACAGTTTTTCTGGGTGAGGTTTTTATCGGGGTTTTTCCTCACCTGTAAGACAAATGTCAGGAAAACTTTAAGGCCCAAACGGTCCCCGAAATCATATGGCCATCGCAATCATCATCATTCATATTCATCTTAGGATTAGGGACTCTCCTGGAGTGCCATTATCATCATCATCACCCATCATATCATCGGGGCAACGTAACCCTGCCTTCCAGGCGCCCCAACCTCAGAAGTGGGTTACGAGTATGCCATGCCAGGAGAGAAACCTGGGGCATTTGAATATATATATATATATATATATACATAGCTACTAGATGGCAGTGAAGACTGAGTTCTCGCGACATCTAGTAATAATGGGGAATATAATACATATATAAGAAAAATAAATGTTTGAATTGGATTCGCCTGGTGGTGTAATGGATATCACACTGAGGTACAGACTCAGAGATCCGGGTTCGAATCCCGTCCAGGCATTTATTTTTCTTATCATACCAAATATATATATATGAAAAACAAAAAGAAACCTAAAAATTGGAACCAAAGAACACACAAAAAATATTAAAAATGGGGAAATAGAAAAATCTGCAGTTGCTGCTCATGTTTGGTCTGAAAAACATAATATAAATTTTAACACTAAATTATTACAACTGTTACAAAATACAAAAGAGCTGACTATTTGGAAAAAATCTATATTCAGCAGAACGAAAGCAGAGTTATGAATTTCAAAATACTGACTGAGCGCAACCTCGTTTGGAGGTTCTTCGGCCAACCACAGGAGGGAGCTGACATCGACATCCAGGGTTTACAACATATATCCAACCAGTCTGGCCATGATGCTGATGATGAGAAGACTAATCAAAACATGTTCAAGAACAAATCAACATTTATATTGAGGTAAGATACTACAGACTCAAATAATTTGATTAAAAGAACTTCAAAATATTACTTTCTAAAATAAAACATTCACATGTAGAATCTTAGTAGTCCACCACTGTGGTCTCAAGGTAGCATGCTGCCTTGTCACGCAGCGGGCCCAGGTTCAATTCCCGGTAGGGACAGGTTCCTGGGTGAGATTTTTTCAGGGTTTTTCCACAATATGTAGAAAACAATGGGAAGCTACCATATCTACAATTCCCTAGTAAAGCTGCAAAGCATAGCATGAAAATGCTATGATTGCATCGAAAGGCTTGCCCTCGGACAGAATTACTATGGATGGATGGATAGGTATATATATACTGCCCTCGGACAGAATTACTATGGATGTTTGGATAGGTATATATACACTACATACAAAATTTGAATTAGTAACATAGAAGATTTGTTGGCATATGTTGCTGCTGTTATTATTTGATAAATACTATAAATGGTCAACACACATTCTAATAAATAACACTAAGTAATTGAGGATGGAAGTGAATATCTAATAATACTAATTATTAGAGCTAGGAATTTTAGGTGCTGCACTTTTTTTTTTTTTGTTACTATAATGTTCAAATTAGCTAGTATTACAAAGAAAACATTAAATAAATGCCCCTAACTGTGTTTTAGTTGCACCTTTATTCAATGCTAACACCTTTTCTTTCTTTAATGGAAGCACATTTTGCACCTTTTTTGTCTCCTTTGGAACATTTTATTACCAAAATAATATATATTACATTTATTCAAATACATTTTCAAGGGTTGGTAATGATATATGGTATCAGTTCACATCACATTACTTCCACTTCTGTGCAATCCCGTTAGGCCATTCCTTTTAAATTAGTTTGTGCCTCATTGCACCACAGTTATGCGAAAGCTATTGTTCAAGCAAGGAAGGTTGTTGAGTGCGTGAATAAATGTTTCAGTTCAAAATAATATTTGACTAGTGCGGTCTGCTATTTTCCTGAGTTACCAGTATACAGTATGCCAAAACCGAAAGTGAACTCCTATAAACTATGTGATATTGTTAAAAATTTTAGTGCAGATAGAATTCAGAGTGACGGATCTGTTATCAGGTGCATTATTTGTGATATTTCAATAAAACAATGATGAAAAAACATCAATGCATTCGTGTTACACAGCATATAAGTAGTGTAAGTACTTACACAGACTCTTTAATATAAGACAACATGCGTGAATTTTGTGTCGTTAGTTACTTGTTGTAATTGGTTTTGGTAATCTTTAATGAATATTTACATGGGAAATTTGCAACTTTGATTTTAAAAAATTGCCACCTTTTTTGGACTAAATTTCTGCTAAATTAAAGCACCTTTTTTGCACCTTTTTCACCAAAATTTTGCACCTAAAATTCCTAGCTCTACTAATTATTGTTCTCATGTTAATTTACTGTGACAAGTTTTGAACACTATTTTATTTTGGTCTGTTTCTCGAAACCTCATCTTCTTGCTGGATTGCAAGCTGCATCATTTGTGCATGAGCAGAGAGCCTTCCAGTTCTTTCCATGTCTTGTCTGTATAAGACAGGCTGAGACTGTGTGTTGAGAGTTTAATTTGGGAGTGACAAGACTATTGTCACAGACTACCTTGCTACGGTGGTGAAGGATTGAATATATATTAGTGAGGCATGAAGTGGGACTTATGTGATTCTGTGAAACACTAATTTGTTACAGGAATTTAATTATTGTACCAAAAATATAGAAAGATTGGAAATTATAGTGCAGTAATTGAAATATATTACTGACCGTTATTATATTGGCCCAGCAAGTGGCAATACATAATATAATGGAAAAGAACAGTTAATATATGAGGGAAACTTTGGAGAGAAAAAAAGAAGACTAAATTCAAATACCTAGGAACAGTAATTGCAAACAGGAATGAAGTACAGAAAGAAATTAAAAATAGGCTCAACTCTGGAATTTCATGCTATTATGCATTACTACAGTCCGGCCACTCTTATGTCCGCCTCTGACATTTAGGTTGTATCAGTGGCAGAGGGAGAAACTCACCCTCTACTGCCAATAAGAAAATAGTTTAGTGTGAGTGAGCATCTTCTACAACCAAATCATTGCTCTTGACGCCGCTAGTTTGTTTTGGGATTGCTGCGATGTTGTCGGCTGTATTTCTACTAACCGCATGGCTTCAGTTGCTCTTTGTTGCAGTACAGAGTGTGTTTGTTTGCTGTTTTGCTCTTATGATTAACTGTTGACAATACAGCTTCAGTCTATTATTGTTTTAATATGGCGAGTGGCTCATCTCAATAAAAAAAATTGGTTCTTATATGAGTCATAGCCGAGAATTTATCGGCTGCGTGAATATTTTGAGGAGGGAGACAATGGTGGACCATTGATTCCTGTTACGAAGGTTGTAGAGAGAGTCTATGTTGCTTTGAAGTTGTATAAAACAACTGTTAAAAGTGTTAAAAAAGAAAAGTGTCCATCTGACTTTAACATGCCATCAGCAGCGCTACATATTCCCGGAAAAGTATGACCATATGAAAGCCTCAGAACAACGCTGGATACATTTCTGGAGAATGCAATTAGGCAGCATATTTACCAGTATTACATGAGGAAGGAAAATCATGCTGCAGGCAAGGGAAGCTGATGGGATTCTTGAAAGGCAAGTTGAATAATTGACAATTGCGTTACATGCAGACAGAAATGACACCCAGTGATGAGGCAGAAGTTGATATATACGAAGATTGTGGCGTCTTTCCTCTTGATTAACAACGGTAAAGGTAAGATATTTATTTTAACGATACATGAGAAGGGTTTTTTCTTCAAATAAAAATTATGTTCTTTATTAATTTAACATAGTTTTTGAAGTGATGTATGGAATTGTTGTTTTCGTGAATTTATAGGACTTGTGAATATTTTCGAGAATAGTGTGTTTCGTAGTGATAAATGAGAAATCTCATATTTTTGTTCCATTTTCAATTTCGCGTAATAAAATGAGCATTTATTTCTAATATACACATTCTGGATAAACAGAAAGTGCTATGATTTTATATTCTGTGTGGCACATAAAGTGGCCCCTCCCACTAAACATCCATATCGGCAACATTATCATGAAAATGTCAGAGCCATACACTGAGCGGCTCGACTATAGGACTCTAACTGTCCCAATTTATCTAAAAAAACATTGGTTATTCTTCCAGTTATATTGTATGGATGCAAAATTATGGTTTCTTATTTTAAGGGAGGAGAAAAGATTATGAGTATTAGGGAATAAAGTTTATAGAAAAATTCTTCTTCTTCTTCCTTCCAAGTATTGGGCCAAGGCCTGTTATGATCCTATAGAAAATTTTCCCTCCAGCGTTTCATAGGACGGCACAGTGACCTTTGTCCTCTTGGTATATAATTATAAACAGCTTTGGCGGTCCGATTTGAACTCATTCTTTCAAGATGGTGTTTCCAATTTAGTTGGTACTGTTTAATATATTCCAAAGAAAAATTTTTGTACCAAAGAGAGACAAACTGACAGGTGAATGGAGAAAGTTGCCTAACTGAGCTATATGATCTTTATGGGAAACCAAATGTAATAAGACTAGTTAACTCATATACTCTGCTTGGCAGGACATATGGAATGAAAGAGGGTACAGTGACAACCAATGTAAGTTTCTTTGTTTTGTACAGTCTTATATACAGACTTTTTTTGTTGGGTAGTTCACTTTCATCACAGAACTTGATTTTCCATTTTTCTGCTTCCCATGTCAGTATTAAATCCCCAGATGTTTTAATGTTCTCATTAAGAGACTTTAATGACCAGGATTCTATGCCATTGATTAAAATAAATAATGAAATAATGCACAAATTGTTGTTGCAGTATGTGAATAATTACCAAAGAAAATTGTATATCTTAATTTTTTTACAAAAAAAATTAGAGAAATGCCTTAAAATTGAATGAGAATTTGAAGTAACTTTAACCTAAAATTGCTGTATTTCCTGTGGAAAACTGGATTAGTCACTGTTCAAATATAATAACGAATTTATCCTTATGGTGAGCCAAATTATCCAATAAACT
Source organism: Diploptera punctata (assembly GCA_030220185.1). NCBI lineage: Eukaryota > Metazoa > Arthropoda > Insecta > Blattodea > Blaberidae > Diploptera > Diploptera punctata. The sequence goes on from JASPKZ010007873.1 coordinate 426,740, forward strand.
GTAAACTAAACTGGTATACACTAACTTTCCCATTTTCTTACCTAATGACAGTTTTTGGATACTTTTGATATTCACAATCGGGTGAAGCAAGGAAATGCACTATCTCCTCTACTATTTAATTTTGTACTAGAGCATGCCATCAAATCTTTAGAAGATGAAGAAGGCTTAATAAGCTGTTAGTTTATGCTGATGATGTAGTACTATCGGGTAATAGTGTAGAGATACTAAAGGCCAACATGCACACACTATTAAGTAACACTAAAAAATTGAAACTGGAAGTAAATGTCAATAAAACTTATGTGGTCACACATAGAAATACATTATATAATGGAAATGGACAGCTAATGACAAATGAGGGAAATTTTGAGGAAATGACTGAATTCAAATACCTAGGAACAATAATCACAAATAGGAATGAGATCACAAGGAAATTAAACACGGCTCAATTCTGGAAATGCATGCTATTATGCATTACAGGGACTCTTGGCATCCCAACTCCTTTAAAAAAACGTTAAACTGAAAATATATAAAACTATTATTCTACTAGTTACATTATATGGATACAAAACATTGACTCTTACTTTAAGGGAGGAAAGGAGATTACGAGTATTTGAGAATGAAATTCTTAGAAAAATTTTTGAACCAAAGAGAGATGAACAGACAGGTGAATGGAGAAGACAACATAACAATGAACTACATGGTCTTTATAGGAATTCATAAAATAGGAACTGTTAAGTCTTCTGGACTGTAAAGGGCAGGACATGTGGCACGAATGGGAAATAAAAGAAGTGCATGGAAGCTTCTTGTAGGAAATCCAGAGGGAAAACGCCCAGTTAGTAGACCAAGAATGAGGTGGGAGAATTACATTAACTATGATTTGAGGGAAGTTAGATTATACAGGAAATGATTCGAGAGCATTGGCTCAGGATAGGAATGTATGGAGAGCTTATGTCCACGTGACCATGAACGTACAGGTACGATAGTGCCAGTGAGTAAGTAATGAAATGAGTTAGAATATTATGTGGTAAAAGGACTTAGTAACAAGTGAATTAATGTATAAAAATCTGCAGTGCAAATTAATATTATCATGTTTACTAACATAATGCTATACTCTTAGTTGGAATATTCACAGTTAGACTCCTAGCATAAAATAGCCAATGATCTATAACTTCTTATTTCAATTCCAGAAAGCTGATTTCTTCAGTAAAATTTTGTGTTCTGCTTTTCCTTAAAGACTCCAGAATAAGTTTTAATTTAGTTGTTTTATTAACTAAATAACTAACTATCAAACCTGTGGTTCATGGCCACATGGAATCAGTTCTCCATACATCCCTATCCTGAGCTAATGTTTTCCAAACATCCCCTGTATAATCTACTTCCCTCAAATCATGGTCAATGTTATTCTTCCATCTCATTCTTGGTCTAACAAAATCGGTGTTTTCGCTCTGGTTTTCCTAAAAGTACCTCTTTCATTCCCCATTTGTGCCACATGTCCTGCCCAATGCAATCTATGAGACTCAACTGTTCTTATTGTATCATGTGTCCTATAAAGATCATGTAACACACTGTTATGAAGTCTTCTCCATTTGCCTGTCTATTCATCTCTCTTTGGTACAAAAATTTTCCTAAGAACTTAATTCTCAAATATCCGCAATATTTTCTCTTCGCTTAAAGTAAGCATCCATGATTTGCATCCACATAATATAACTGGGAGAATAACAGTTTTATATATCTTCAGTTTAATGTTTTTGAGAGAAGTTGGAACAACAAGAGTCCCTGTATTGTGTAATAGCACACATTTCCAAAATTTAGTCGTCTATGTTTGAATTCTAGATTTGGAAAAAGATGATAGAAATAGTAGAAATGTGTTTCTTAAGAAGGATGACAGGAAACACTTTAAAGAGATCATATCTGCAATACTGATATTAGAGAACAATTACAAAATGTATGAATTAACAAATAAATTGACAGACAATAAATTAAAATGGTTTCAATATATAAATCGAATGGAGACATCTTGTTTATCAAAACAGACTTTACAACATAATCCAAGAGGTAAACGTTCCATTGGATGCCCCATGACCAGATGGAGGGATGTGCTTTGAGTCAGCACATGCTTACAGCCTTAACTTGAAGTTGAAGAAGAAGAAGGTATTTGAATTCATCACTTCTTCAAAATTTCCCTCATTAGTCATTAACTTCATTAGCTTGGTTTATGATTTCTTCATTTCTCAAACTGTGCTGTTTCTGTGTATCAGATCATGAGCATGTTTTACATATATTCTTGTTGATAGAGGAATTTGAGCAAGTACAAATATTCATTGCTCAAGGAAATTAGATTCTGTTTGAGTGTAGTATTTTTCCAGTAAAATTCTGCCACAATTTACATTGTTATATACTATTAATAAACAATTTTTGAAAATTGGTTTTAGGGATGGATTCAGGTGGGAATAATTCTTATTCACAAAGGAGGGGCTCAGTGCCAGAGGGAGCTATTCCACACAAAATGAAAAAATGACTTTTGTGATTTTTTGGACAGCTGCTGCCATCTCCCTTTTACTATAGAAATCTTAATAATAAGACTGCACAATTGTGTGATCTACATTAATTTTTAGAAACTATTTCCTCTTCCTCCAGTGAACATTTTTGTGCCAGAGGGAGCTATCCCATACTAGAAAGTTTTCTGCTATGTAAATAAATGTAACCAACCATATAGAACCGTTAATAATGAAATTTTATGTTTAAACTATAAAAGGTTAAATCTTTTGCTACTTCTATATTCAGATACAAAAAATATTTAAACCTAAGCATATTCGATCCGATTGAGGGTCTTTCCACTTTTCAGCGGTTGCCCTTTTACCAGCCGGCTGCTGGCCCTTCACATCCACATGTGTCAATCACAGAGGTAGATCATATTTGAGATGTACGAAATCAATAATAAAAAAAAAAACAGAGGTAGATGATCAACAGCCAGTGTAGGGGTGACATGTGGTTAGCATGTTGAGTCCCCCAGCCATTATAGCTGGTTCTTCAACCTGGAGCCGCTACTTATTGTAGCTACCCAATTGCCTCACGATGCTGGGTGGGCACTGGTCCCATACTGGCCGAAATACCATGAGAAAATTTCTTCCCCCATGGAGACTCGAACCAGCGCAAGTCCCGTAGCTCTGCGCCAAGGCTTCCTATCTTAACCACTCGGCTATGGCGCGGGACACCTAAGCATATTCAAAAAATATTAACAATATTATATTAAAGAAAATTGGAATTTTAGGTACATTAAGTTGGTCGTTCAGTAATCTGTACATCCAAAATGGAGGTTAACAGTATAATTAATAATGGAAAGGAACGAAAATGCAGGTAAAAATCATGAAAAAAGTTGGTTGCTAAACGAAAAAAGAAATAGTGGTAATGAATATGAAAGTTATTCAACAAAGAAACATATTCCTGCTCGCAAACAAGGAGCCAGTTGCATGTGTAGTACCCATTCTGCCAGTTCTAACCTTACCTGGTGAGTTATTCATCATTAAATCAGAATACTAAAGAACTCTTTCAGAAATTTTATAGTTTGGGTAGTTATGATATTCAGAATGCATTTTTGTTTGGATTAATACATCCAAGGGCGAGTACCCATGATTACAAAGGTGACCGTATTGACGAATCAGTGTCCAGACATAAATACTCTTTTCAGTATTCTCTTAAATTAGTTAATGGTGAATCAAAAAGAATGTGTATGAAAATGTTTGTGACATTTTTGGGATTTCAAAGAAAAGCCTGTCTACTGTCAGGGTTGATAGGAAGTTAAATCAAAATGGGAGGAGTGATGATAAAGAGAACTCTGAAACTGATGCACATGTTAACTTGGAAACACCTCACTTTGACCAGAGAGCTAAACATGGTAATGTTCATAATAAAACAATGGATATTTTGTTAAAATCTGTTAGGGATTGTATAAATAAATTTCCTAAATACACAAGTTATTATTCTCGCCATGATAATCCAAATAAAGTCTGTATAATCACTGTTTGTTCTGTCTTTATGAAAAAGAATGTGAAGAGAAAGAAGTAACTCCTGCTACACATTACATATATTCTAAAGTATTTAATACAGAGTTCATCTCTAATTTGCAAATCTGACCATATTCAACTCGTCAGTCAGGCTTAAAACCTTTTCTAAATGAATACACATTTTATAAGCATTAATTTCGTTTTGCTAGGTACATATACCTGCCAACCCTTGAGTTACCGTTAACCACAGTATAACAGCTTATTGTGTGGTTCCAAATTTTAATTCTAAGAATTACCCATGCCACAAACTCAAGTAATTTGAGTTATGAAGATGTGAATTTCTTAGGATTTCATAAAATAGTGCATATAATCAGTTAATATAGTAATAAAAAGTTGCAATTTTATACTTCCAACCTACTCTCTCTCTATCTATCTATCTTCGGGTTTTTACAGCTGCTGCCGTCTTCCCGTGCCAAACCTCCAAAGCCTACGGTCTTGGGCATCTTCGATGCTTAGCCCTCTAGCTTGCATTACTGTCTTCATGTTTTCCTTCCATGTTAACCTTGGTCTTCCTCTTTTCTTCTTTCTGTTAGGATGCCATTCATATAGTTGCTTCGGCCATCGCTCATCTTCCATTCTTAAAACATGTCCTAACCACTTTAATTCCTTTTCCTCAATTCTTTCAATTATGCTTTCTTCTGCTTCCATTTTGTTTCTAATTTCCTATTTGTGACATGTTCTAATTTAGACTTTCTGGCACTTCTTCGTAAATAATCCATTTCTAGAGCTATTAGTCTATCTTGTAGTACTTATTGATTGTCCATACCTCACTTCCGTACATTGCAACAGATTCCACCAATGTTTTACCAATATTTTTTTTGTGTCTTTCCAAATATGCTTATCCCACCATATGGAATTTAATGATGATATTATTTTGCTACTCAATTCAATTCTATGTTTTATGTTCTCTTTGCCTATACCTTCGATGTTATCCATAATCATTCCCAAATATTTAGTTTGTTTCACTTGCTTTATTTGGATTCCATCTTCCAATACTAAGTTTTCTCTTTCATTGCTATTTATTGCCCAGATATTCTGTTTTTTGTAATACAGAGTTCAACACAGCATTTAAACTACCTTTTTCTGATACATGCAAAATGTGTGATAGTTGGGTGGCTTCAGAAATTGAAGAAATTCCTTTGGAAGTCAGAGTGCACTGATCTAGAGCTGATCACGCTTATTCATTATTTAAGCAGTTTAAAGTAGGAACATTATATGAAGACTGTGACTACTGTTTGATAACCTATGACTTGCAACAAGCTCTGCCCACACCAAGGATTCCAACAGAATCAATGTTTTATCTTAAGCAACCGTGGGTGTACAATCTTGGGATGCATATATATAACATAGATAATGTGTTTATGTGTATGTGGCCAGAAAATACAACTTCTAGAGGATCATCTGAAGTGACATCTTGCTTAAACAACATACTGTAAGATCCAGTTAATATGTTCATAAACAGAGGCTGATTTTCTACTCTGACTCCTGCAGAGGGCAAAACAAGAATAATACTATCTTTAACAGGTATTACGACCTTGTGTCCATGGGTATGTACGATGAGATTATTAATTATTTTTTTGGTACCAAGACATACCTCTCTATCCATTAACAGAGATCTTGGGGTTGTGTAAAAGAAGATATAAAACACACAAGCCATATTTATACGCCAGATCAGTGGTATAAACTGGTCAGGAAATCTCGGATTAAAAATCCATATTCAGTCATTGAAATTAAGAAGGAATATTTTAAAAACTACCAGTTCCTAAATTCAAAAATCAGTAAAGGTAAATCCAAAGATGATTTCAAACACTTTCATATTAGTAAAGTTTCCACTTTGAAAGTAACAAAAGGATCTACAGCATTATTCTTCAAAGATTCTTTCTCAGATCTGGAAGACAGTTGATTTCTTTAAGAAGGTGCCTGGAAGAAAATAAAAAATCATAGGCAAGAAGTTGCAGAGTGATGGCTGAGCTACTGTTATTGCATCCAGAGCGTAGGAACATTGCTCTCCTAAAACTATGAGATCTACAGTCCATCAGAATTTATATTCCAGTTGTGTACCATACTTTTTATGATGATTTAAGATCATCAAGCAGTGCTGAATTAGGAAAACTGGCTGAAGAAATTGCATAATTCAGGTGTTTATGTTTCATGATTTTGAATAATATGTAAATATTACTTAATACAATTTATTGTAATCAAAAATAAAAAAAATGTTAAATATTACACTTTATTGTATTTTCTAAGATACTACAAAATGTGAATGAAGTATTGAAGTGAAAAAATGTATACCTCAATATAACATTTTTTCAAAAACAACAAATCTAATAAAACTCTCTTTTTCTCAGATTCAAATATCTGTGGGATAGCTCCCTCTGGCACTGAGCCCCTCAAATGATCTCATTAACAATAAAGGAAAATAAATTTATAAATGTTGTTACATTTGACTCATAATTTTAAAGCTGTAAAAATTCTACCATAATTTTACAGTGTTACAAACTATTATTGTCATTATTAATTGTGGGATTACACACAACAACAAAGAATTACTCGCAGGATCAAAATGTATCAATAACTATGTTTTCGGACTTGCAGAAGACGAAAATGATATTAGTTTTTTCCTATCACCTAACCGGAGTCAGATATATCGACGACAACCTTTAGCAGAAGTGGTCGTTTCCGTGAGAGTCACAGGCGCTATTGTCTCTCAAACTGGTCACCCTTATTTTTCTTTTTGCACTGTTTTATTACTCTTAGGGATTGTTAAACCCTGAGGAATTAACAGATATACAAAATTTCCTGATTGCCACTGTCAAATAAGTGAACGAATGGCTTGTAATACCTCGTTCTGTGTAGTTCGTCTTACATTACATCATTGTGATTGTGAATTGTCGATATATGCATTACTGTGTATCATTATAAAGAAATTGTATTAAAACAATCTACTATAATATATTTTAATACATAAGTTTTAGTGTTTTTATAATTTTGCAATGTTTCGCCGCTGTAAGAATTCTTCTAATTTATTCTGTTACGTGTGTGGAGAGTATTTACAAAATCTCAGAGCAGAACTAGTTATAAATGCATACAATTTATATTTCGGGAACTATAGTAAATTTGGAGATACTCATAAATGTTGGGCCCCCAATTTTTGCTGTACAAACTGCCAAAGGATTTTAATAGGGTGGTTAAAAGGTTTGCATTCATGCATGCCATTTGCCATTCCAATGTTGTGGAGGGAACTTACGGACCACATCACTGACTTATTTCTGTATGGTCAATATATCCGGCTTCACTTAAAAAAATAGCATTCTCTTCAGTATCCAAATTTGCAGTCAGCCATGCGACCTGTTAAACATAGTGATTCTTCGCCGAACCTTAGGTGACGTCAGTGATGAACATGGCAAAAGGTTCCATGAAGACATTTTCGAAATGGAAAGGCGTTATAAAGGGAAATCAGTGACCAACATGCTTGCTGTTTACTGCTGGCAACTTATCACAGATGTTTCGGAGCCATCTTATTGGTGTAAGTCATCCAGTAAGAAGTTTTGAAAGGTGAGATTTTTGCTACAATTTAAGCATGTGTTGTAACGTAACTACTTATTTATCCTTGTTAGAAAAAAAAATATTTTAACTTTTTGGATCTTATATGATTTGGTTTTACATAGATCAATTGCTTCTAGCAATATTATTGCAAAAAAATTGAAACTAGATGCAGATAAGCAATAATATGCGAAATATAACGAAAAACGTACAACACATCCTTTCAAAAAACTGTTAGGTGATAGAGAATAACGGACTTCAAATTCGAAATCAGCACATGCCAGTTAACTAAAATCACCTATTTTTATTTCTTCGAGCGACAAAAAGTTCAAATTTGTTTTTGTGTGTTATTACTCTGGAGTTTTATGTACAATATTCATCTCAACATGTAAGAAAACCTTTGGTGTTATCCAGGGTGCCATGGGGAGGTGGCCTTCTTTACACCTATGTCTTATATTTCAGTTTAATAGCACAAAATAAAAAAAAAACTAAGGATATTGACAACAAAAGACTTCCATTATACACAAAAGACAAAGAAATGAGAATGCCTCCTTCACAACACTAACTCCATAACAGTACTTCCATAGAAGACAGCATTTGTGCATTTCAGATTAACTAAGGTCATAACCGCCTTGCAAAGCACCTACAGAAAATAAATAAATTGTATGCATTCTCTGCTATCACTGAGATGAAGTGCAGCTGTCAAACAGGAAAATTTTTAAAACTTGAAAATACTGGAGTGACTTTAGTATCAGACCCAGCATATTAGTTACCAAACAATCATATTATTATTAAATATATTGTGCTTTACAGTGGCATGCAGGTGGGAGTATTTTTATTCATAACAAATAAAGGAAAATAAATAAATCTATAATTCTAGATTTAGCTTGCAATTTTGGAGCAGTAAAAATTCCACCTCAATTTTACATTGTTATATGTTAATATTGGGGCATGCCATTGTGTAGTTGGTTAAGACAGTATGCTACACCCGGAAGGTTAGGGTTTTGAGTCCCAGTGGTGTCAGATTTTTAAACTGGCCCAAATCCTTTAGTTGCACTATGGCCCTTGTAGTCAACTGTGACTCTAACAGGAATAAGAGTAACAGATACTTGTATTGGGGTAAAGATGGCCATAACACAGGGATGACATCTAGTGCCGATTGTCTAGACAGGTGGGAGCCTTAACCTCCTACTACCCCAAGGGCCTCCTAAGTGTTGTAGTGGAATCATTTTATCTTTTCATGTCATGATTATTATTAAATATTTGCGCCTATGCTATTATGTTTTTAATAAACTTGTGTCGTGCAACTGCAAATCACAAGGAGAAATGACTTCAATATTCTCCCACAGTAGGCAGTACACTTCTACAAACAGCAATAACCCATTACAAATTGCTCAAATTTAAGACTGCCCTGGGCACTATTACTAAAATTGGGATTTTAACGGGGACTGTCCTCTCATTATTTAATGGCTTTTAATCATAATACAAGGAAAATTACTCGGTGCCTTAATCTTCTATACTTCAGTGCAAATGGTATCGAAAGGAAATTGATAAATTAGAACTTTTGATTAATAAATTTAATTTAGATATTATCTTGCTAAATGAGACTAAACTTTTGAGTAATAAAATTTTTAAAATAAATAATTATAAAATTTATAGGAAAGAAATGAGAAAACAATATGGAGGTGTAGCTATATTAATAAAAGAAAATATTCTACACTCCCATGTATATTTTCAATTTCAACGATATGGAGGTGGTCACCATCAAGGTCCAAATTAATAATGGACCTATGATTGTCGACTTCATTTTGTACTAGAGCATGCCATTAAATCTTTAGAGAATGAGGAAGGCTTACAACTGAATGGTATTAATAAACTGTTAGTTTATGCTGATGATGTAGTATTGTTGGCCGATAGTGAGGAGATACTAAAGGACAATACGCACACACTATTGAGTAACACTAAGAACTTAGGACTGGAAGTAAATATCAATAAAACTAAATATATGGTCACACGTAGAAATACATTATATAATGGAAATGGACAGCTAATGACAAATGAGGGAAATTTTGAGGAAGTGGCTGAATTCAAATACCTAGGAACAATAATCACAAATAGGAATGAGATGCACAAGGAAATTAAACATAGACTCAATTCTGGAAAAGCGTGTTATTATGCATTGCAGAAACTCTTGATGTCCCAACTCCTTTCAAAAAACGTTGAACTGAAAATATATAAAACTATTATTCTACCAGTTATACTATATGGGTACAAAACATGGACTCTTACTTTAAGGGAGGAAAGGAGATTACAAGTATTTGAGAATAAAGTACTTAGGAAAATTTTTGGACCAAAGAGAGATGAACAGACAGGTGAATGGAGAAGACTACTGAACAATGAACTACATGGTCTTTATAGGAAGCCAGATATAATAACAGTTAAGGCTCGTAGACTGCGTTGGGTAGGTCATGTAGCACGTATGGGGAATGAAAGACTTGCATGGAAGCTTCTTGTAGGAAATCCAGAGGGAAAACGCCCAGTTGGTAGACCAAGAATGCGGTGGGAGAATAACATTAACTATGATTTGAGGGAAGTAGATTATACAGGGAATGATTGGTAAACATTAGCTCAGGATAGGGATGTATGGAGAGCTTATGCCCGCGCGGCCATGAACCTATGGGTTCGATAGTGCCAGTGAGTAAGTAAGTATTGTTTAATTCTGATAGGATTTATTATTTTCTGTCTGTACTTTCATAAATTATTATAATGTCATCTACGTATCTAGCGATTACTTTTATGGTGAAATTAAATGTTTCTTACTTCTCATATAAGTCTTCTGAGTAGATCGCGATTTCGAGACCATAACGGTCTCATCTTCAGTACTTTTTTGGCGACTGATGTTATGTCGATCGGAAGAAACTCTTCTTCTTCCCTCTGTTGGTGGACCGATGAACCTCTGGATTAGGTCAAAATTTGCGGGAATTTCGAAGTTCATAAGTTTTCCTTTGTTTTTCTGAATGTGGATCTTTTCCCACACCGTGAGTTCCCATTGTTTGTCTATTTGTTTAATTAGACTGGCTTTTGATACAATTAAATTTTTTCGGACCTGGCATGAGCAGCTACTAAATGGTGATCAGGGGATGAACTGACGGTCTGTTGAAGCATAGAGCTGCTGGAGGTAAGTCTGCAACATGTTATTCTTAATAGGATTTTGGGGGCTTTTTAAATAAACCCAATATGGATTTTAATACTAGATCTTATAGCTCGTGGATAGGAACCACTTGAAGTAGAAATAAAAGTATAGTTACGAAAATGATACGAGTAAGTCAGGTCATGTGGCATAGTTTCAGCCATCTACTCAAAGTTCTCTCTTTCTCCTCTAAAGATTAGTTAATAAGATAAGTTAGACTAGTGTAATTATCTGTAAACATATATAAATTCGTTACTTATAGTTTTAAATATAGAATATTACAGTTTAATTATTCATTTAATCATCTCAACTAACCTCAAATGATAAAGTCATCAGCCTTACCGCTCGGCTAGCCCAAAATCCGTAGGTAAATCACACACTATCTTACCGTCACAATTAATCCATTTACCAAAGGTCCTTTAATCCCTAATCAAGTCTTTCAAATCGTAACATTGGTGGCAGCGGTGGATATATCGAATATATATATATATTTTTTTTTTCGGTAGGGAAACGAACCCTTACAAATTTCTATTGGACCGATTGGAATACAATAAAAATGAATACGTTGAGATGCGTATATTTAAGCTAAAATCGGGAGTAAAGTTGGTATAAGATTTATGTAGAACATTAGGGAATTTATTAATTAATAGTAATTAGTTAAAATAAATTAAACAATAAAGGCAAGAGAAAGACAGACGTACGAGATTTCGCAATTTATAGCCACTTGGGAAATATATGTTTTGAACATCCATATCTTGTAAGAATTTCATGTGCTATGGTTACCTTAAATGTTAAGATTTTTTTGTTTGCAATAAATAATGAGTAAGGATAGATGAGAAATAGAAAAATATACTATTAATGTATAGCAATGACTCATGGCAACTTCGTAACAATATGTCTACGTGGATCAATTTGTGTGGGTTTGAGGTTATTTACTTACTCACTGGCACTATCGAAATCGTAGGTTCATGGCCGCGCGAACATAAGCTCTTCATACATCCCTATCCTGAGCTTATGCTTTCCAATCATTCCCTGTATAATCTACTTCCCTCAAATCATAGTTAATGTTATTCTGCCACCTCATTCTTGGTCTACCAACTGGGTATTTTCCCTCTGGCTTCCATGCAAGTCTTTCATTCCCCCATACGTGCTAAATGTCCTGCCCATCGCAGTCGACGAGACTTAACTGTTCTTATTACATCTGGCTTCCTATAAAGACCATGTAGTTCATTGTTTTGTAGTTCTCTCCATTCACCTGTTTGTTCATCTCTCTTTGGTCCAAAAATTTTCCTAAGTACCTTATTTTCAAATACTTGTAATCTCCTTTCCTCCCTTAAAGTGAGAGTCCATGTATATTTTCAGTTTAACGTTCGTTGAAAGGAGTTTTGACATCAAGAGTCTCTGCAATGTTTAATAGCACGCATTTCCAGAATTGAGCCTATGTTTAATTTCTTTGTGCATATCTTTCCTATTTGTGATTATTGTTCCTAGGTATTTGAATTCAGCCACTTCCTCAAAATTTCCCTCATTTGCTATTAGCCGTCCATTTACATTATATAATGTATTTCTACGTGTGACCATATATTTAGTTTTATTGATATTTACTTCCAGTCCTAATTTCTTAGTGTTACTCAATAGTGTGTGCGTGTTGTCCTTTAGTATCCCCTCGCCATCGGCCAATAGTACTACATCATCAGCATAAACTAACAGCTTATTAATACCATTGAGTTGTAAGCCTTCGTCATTCTCTAATGATTTAATGGCATGCTCTAGTACAAAATTAAATAATAGAGGAGTTAGTGCATCTCCTTGCTTCAACCCATTCTGGATTTCAAAAGTGTCCGAAAACTCTTTGCCTACACGTACCCTACTCTTTGAGCCATTTAGACACATTCGTGTAAGTCTAATTAACTTTTTAGGAATTCCAAACTCCAACAGGATACAATGTAACTTTCTCCCTCTTAATTGAATCATATGCTTTTTTGAAGTCTATATATAATTGATGTACAGTACCATTATATTCCCATTTCTTTTCTAAAATCTGTCTTATACTAAAAATCTGATCTGTTGTAGACCTGTTACTTCTAAATGCACATTGATGATCTCCTAGAATGTCATCAATATAGGGAGTAAGTCTGCTGGACTAATATATTTGTTAGAATTTTGTACGAAGTTGAAAGTAATGAGATGCCCCTGTAGTTGTTGCAATCAGTTTTATCTCCTTTCTTATAAATTGGTACGATAATTGATTCTTTACATTCATCTGGAAGAACTTCTTTTTCCCAAATCATACTAAGCAACCAGCATATTTTGTCCATCAATTTTTCTCTGCCAGATTTTATCAGTTCTGCTGGGATCTCATTTGAGCCTATTGCTTTATACATCTTCAATTTTTCAATCGCCATTTCAACCTCTAATGCACTTGGTTCTGCGATTAGCATTTCTGCTGTCTGTAAATTATACTCCTCAATGTCCTGTTCAGTATGTACATTTAATAGCTGATTAAAGTAACTTTTCCATCTATTTAATATAATCGTGGAATCTGCAATCATATCCCCATTGAGGTGCACTTGATAATTATTGGAAATATTTAGGCACGGAAATTTGTATTGTACTTATTATGAGGAGTTTAGGTTAAAACAATAGTATGGAATTGAACAAATTGTCAGGACCGTGGATGACGTGTCCACAATACCACGTCGATCTCGTGGCTAGTGGGCGGAGGTGACGCCATCTTGGGAGTGCTACCATGAATATGTTTCTCTACGGTGGTTGGGACCAAAATAATAATCTGCCCATAGTAAGTACGAATGAATTAGCATTAAACTAATTAACTTCGTGGCAAATTATTTTCATATAAAACTGAAATCCCAATTGTTTAAATGTCTCGGATTATTAATTCCAACTTCAGGGCAACTTAAGCGATACCAACATGCACAAGAAGCTGATGAACGGAATGTTGAGTTAAATCAGAATATTAGAGAACGATGGAAAGGAGTAGACAGGAATTCATTTCCAGAAATTTTTGCGAACAGATCGTTTCTGCATACGTTTGGGAAAAAAAAAATAGTCATGCGCAAAGCAAATGTATAGGAACTGCGGTCACTCTTTGTTAAGTTAGCAATGATAAATGCAATTCGAAATGGTCAATATGTGTATATATATATATATATATATCCAAAATCTTAAAGAGTTCTCTAAAGAAAAAAAAAAAAGATTGATCTATCAACACGTGTAATGTGTTAATGAGGATGTTTGTCACTAGGAGTCTTGGATTCAAACCCAGGGATAATGACTTCAGTATTATTTTAATCTCTCCAGAATAGTGCAAGATGGCCGCGGTATAAATTTTACTCGGGTTATTGGAAGTTTACCATTTAGAATGAATCGCTCGACTGACTAGGCATTACAACGACAACTTCTAGAATTCTATAGTTACCAACCGAACAATCACTTAAATTTAAAATTTTCCCATTAACCATAAAGGGAGAAATAAAATAAAATATCAATCATAATGAAATTAGATAAGTAGAGTTTTCCACATGGATATATGGAGTTGTTAGTGCGGAAAATACTAGAAAGTGACTTAAATACAAAAGGAGGGGAACTTTGTTATACTGGAATGCGCACAGTATCAAAAATTGTCCGCATAACGGTGTAATGGAAATAGTTTAGAGATCTGAAAATTTTCCACAATTTGGTGAAAATATTCCACAACTTGTATAAGGAATGACGGCTCAGGTTCATTTTAGGACGCATACTTTTTCACGTAACATTCTTATATACTTATGCATTAAACACCTTTCAACCATTTATGGTGTGTCGTACTGTTTTAATTTTTTTTTTTGGGAATTTATTCGAAATTACCTTAAAAGGTGCTGGTATATAATCATACAATTGCAAATCTTAAATTTTTAACTACAGATTGAATCCAAATTTATTATTGGCTATAATTCAATCGACACATGCTATAAGGGCCGCAGTCAAAAAAGTTGAAAATTAAGTTAACCACATAATCGAAATCTGAAAGATGATTTCAATGTCTTATGATACGAAGACCCCTGTTAGATGCACCATTGTAGTAGAAACAGGGCATGGAGTTTGAATGTTACACGCAATAAGGACTTCAGTCGGTGACTGAGGCTCTGTTAGCATGTCAGGTCATAGAGCGCCTCATGTCGGTACTCCTGTTAGCGGTAAACAGCTGTTAATTCATTTGAACGGGAAGCACTTAAATGATGCTGCAAAGAGATGCGCTGCTGCCAAAATAGTATATAAGAGAAAGGAAAAAAAAAAAAAAAGTTTACACAAAGCTCATAAAATATGCTACACAAAAAAGATAAGCCTCGTGTACACTCAATCTCCTCGATTACATGAAAAATATTCGACTGCCTCAGATTCCTGTTCACGAAACTTTTCATCTGAAGCAGTTGACAACACATGTTCTTTGTGTTCGTGACATTAACAGTAATACATCTTTATCATGAAGGAGTTGGAAAGAAAGGGCCCAATTGAGTATGCTCCTTCATATGTGACTTTGTGCAAAACATTGCTTCACAGTTTATTGAATTGCACTTCTATTCAGATAACTGTAGAGGGCAAAATAATAATAATGTAGCAATAATACTAATACTAGTAGATTTCCAGAAATTGAACACTATTTCCCTCTAAGAGGACTTTCAATCCTCCCTTGCGGTAGGGACTTTAGTGTAATAAAATGATAAATTGAAAACATAGATTCTACTCTGTACATAAACTTACAAAACTAATCATGAAGCCTAGTAAAACTGGGTTTCTAATTAGTGATTTTCGGCATTTTACCTACAGTAAAGATTTTCCAGGATGTATGTTGGCTCGGCATAGAATTGATTCCACGGTGTCCCATACATTTCATCTTTGTCTCCCTGGAATACATATTGTGAGTTTTACTGTAGAACATGCTTATTCAGCAGGTAAAGTGACATTGAAAGAAGAAAAACTACGTGATATTCAAAGAGCAGTTCAATATATACCTGAAGAAACGTCAAAGGTTTTAAGAAGAAATTAAAGTTGGTCTATTGTGGAAACGAAATGACTGGAAGTGTACTCAATATATGCATTTATTTATGTTTGTTCATAAATCTGAAGCATTTTTGTAAATATTGCAATTAATAAACAGCAATGCTATATGAAAAAGTGACCAAATTGACATATTTATTACCAAAAATGTTTAAAACGTACTAAAAGGGCTTCAGACAAATGATTTTGAACATGTATAACGAGCCGAAAATAACTTTGTACACATTTTCGTATATACATGTGAATTTGTTTAATTTGGCATAATTAAACTATGTACTATTTTAAATCAACTGGATTAGTACGTCAGGCGTAAGAAGTTTTACTTAGTTTTCTCAAAACTGGATCTGGCTGACTCAAACCCTTTTTGCATATGCCGATTGAATTATAATGCAAACAGTGTTATAGTATTCAGGGAATTGAGTTTATAAGAGTTAATCTTGGTAATAATCTGTACTTGATTCTCAGCGTCAACCATAATAATTTATTCAATCTGGCAAAATAGTTTGTTTATAATTAAGCAGGCATTAAACTGAATTTATAAATCCAGGAATCAGTCAAACTCATAAATATTTTAATCAGATATAGTAACAAAAAATATCCAGTAAGCTTAATATTAAGCCTGAATAGGCCATTGTGACATTATAATAATTACAGTTCGTTGAACAAACATACATAACGATTTTTAATATGAATAATATCATTCTTGATAACAAGTATGGAGACATTTATGCCTATAAGTAATTGAGAGATGTAGAAGCTTAATCAATCTTATCGAACAGGTCGATGAACATTAATAAACATAAGCGTGGTGAATTCATTAAATATTAGTTTTATATACAGGATCGAATAGTATTAGCTGATGAATTATATTGATTTAAGTGATGTTGTTTAATAATATGAGAGATAGTTAGTACTGCAGAAGGAACAACGATGCTGGCCAGTTATATAATTCTGTATCCGAGTAAACGATTTTGCACGCATGAGACCAAGAATGTAGTTTGACCAAATAATTATAGAGTCAATTATGCTCTGGCAAAATTAAATACTCTGATATGCCCAAAAATGTTTAAATAAAATATCAAGAATGATAAATATTCTATAATTTGATGATCGCAATGTAATTAATGAATAGGAAACACCTAAAGTATATGACAAACAGTAACGTGCCTATAATGCTAAAGGAAATACAGGAGCGCGAGAGTCATAAACATTTTTAAACATAGAAAACTTAAATATTCTTTTATATAAGTGTGGCGATAATTGCGTCTATTTATTAATACGATTAATTCTCTCTTTATAAGGAAATAATAAAAATATTATCCGCAATAAGTAAATAAATAAATGTTATTTATATAATCCTAACCCCAAGTGATATAATACAACATAACCTGTGATTTTTGAGTTCTTGTTGTGAATTATAAGACTTCTTTTGTATTTACATACATTTTTTAATATTTTGAATTTTCAACCAATTTTATAATCTTGCCTTAGACTTTTAAGTATTTATTTAAGTACCCATATTGTGAATGGTGACTTGCTAGTTTCTCCAGAGAGGATATTATGTAGTTGGAGAGTAATTGAATTAAGTCAAGAGTATCTAGTTAACTTTTAGACGTTAACCTTTAATGCGCCTAAATACATAACACAGAAAATAATGGTGGCAGCATTTTTGTAAAATTGTAAACTGTTCCGATCAATTTTATATTATTTGGTCATATTAATTTCATAGCGAGGTGGGCCTATCTAGCATAAGATATCTTTTTTATGTTATTGTAGTAAGTGAGGATGGTTATTGAGATGTGGGGATAATGACTGGCGCAGGCGCACTGATATACAATAGGGCTTTGAAAATATTTCGTGTCAGGTTAAATGCAGCTTCCGTATACTTAAAAAGTGAAGTAAACCGAGTGGTTTAACGCACTCAGAATACGCTGTATCATTATAAATTGATAACTTTCATTATATATCCCAAATGAAGGAATGAATAACATGTAGGAAATCAATCAATGGACACCCATAATAATAAATAACCAATAAATAATGATATCATTAAAATAATAAGTAATCTTACTAAAAATCAGCTAATAATCAGTGGCATTAAACTAAATAGTTTAAAAGCAAACATTACCAATGGATTAGGGAACCATGTAGTAGACTGTGAAATATTGGGATTTTTGTTTAAACCCGACAGAAACTTGAAATAAAGAAACGGTACTTGAAGCTAACTGAGGAAAGGAGTAGATGACCTTAATTACTACATTAAATTACACCCAAAGATTATGAGAGCCGCAAGTAATTATGAACAAACTACGATTAATCTTAACAAAACTAAATAAAATTATACTAAATTAAATAATATTAATAATTAAATAATTAATGAAAGTGCTATAGCTTGAAATGTATAATGGAAACCTCAAAATACGAAGACAGGTCATGAGGTACTATCGGAATTCACAATACGAATTTTAAGTGGCAAATGCGTCCGGGTATGTTTAGACGGTAGGCGAGCACCTCTGGCATCAAAGGTCACTACACAACTAGAATTCGAGAATTATAATAAAAATTGTGACATAAAAGAGGATAAGCGGGGCTCAGTGAATAACAAACTGGCAATCCGAGGTATAAAAGTAAAACATAATAACCTAACAGAAATATTAATAATAATACTAATAATGAATAAAACTAATTGCCAATAACATAATGATAATCATAAAATGTTACATCGATACTTAAAGTAATAATTAATAATATGAGAAACAATCGATTGAAGGATGGCAGATAATATTGAAGGGAATATGGGCTAAATGATAGTAATACTGAGATATCAGATAGGACTAGGCAATAACCCTGATAGTAATATTTGAATAATAATAATAATACTAGAAGTAAACAGGGCGTGAAAGGAGTGTCTAACAAAAATCGACGAACTACCCTCAAGTTGGGTAAGGAAAGGATATCAGAAACTAGTTATAGATAATATGATGTAACAAGAAAGATAAAACTATATAATAATAAAAATAACAAACCACCAGTAATAATAAATATTAACAATAATAATAATTATATTAAATTACCAGTAATGATAATACATAATAATAAACCACAGTAAAATTAATAAACAATAATAAATATAATAATAAAATAAGAGCGAACTATCAGTAATAATAATTATGCTTATGAATAAAATGAATGATAATGGAAAACCACAATCTCAGTTTTAGTAAATAGGACTCATTTAAGTATGTATGGATTCCTGGATAAGTAGTAGTGTCACGAGAAAATAACGTGAAAGCAATCCAATGAAGGGACGTAGCATGTTAAGCCTAAAACGGAAAACGCATGATAGGTTAAATTAAACAGCAGTTATGCCAACACGGATGATAGGAATTATTTTAACACCACGATAAATAAGGAGTGACAACAGTTACAGTTGAAGGAATGATGTGCATTATTCAACTTGGTTAAAATTGTATTCCCATCCATAGTAATTCTGCCCGAAGGCAGGTCCTTCACTGCAATCATAGCATTTTCATGCTTTGCAGCTTTACTAGGGAATTGTAGGTGTGGTAGCTTCCCGTTGCTTTCCACACCGGTGAAGGATGAGGATGATGATAATGATAAGGATGATAATGATGGCCATATGATTTCGGGGACCGTTTGGGCCTTAAAGTTTTTCCTGCCATTTGTCTTACAGGTGAGGAAAAACCCCGAATAAAACCTCAACCAGAAAAACTGCCCCGACCGGGGATCGAACCCGGGCTCGCTGCGGGACAAGGCAGCACGCTACCTCGAGACCACAGCGGTGGACAAAATTGTATTAGTAGATGCGAACGGAAGAGGGGCTTGGGAACTTAGGGGGAAATTATAAACTTTTGAAACGCATTGAAAAGTAGGACAGGCGTTGAAAAGGAGGAAATTATAAACTTTTGAAACGCAACGAAGAGTAGGACAGGCATTCAAAGATTTTTCCAGAATTGCCAAGTACCAAGCATGCAGAAATGATCGGAAACAAATTAATTTATTCCCTTAGCAATTTAGAAGATGGAGGTTAGGATACTTAACAAATAGTTGGCTGACTTAATCGATCTAGTGGAGAGTATTATTACACAAATTTGAGAACCCAAGTGCTACACTGAATATATTTCTAATGAAAATTACACAACAATTATACTCGGCTGATCATGACACTCGACTGAGATGCACACAGAAGGAAACAGAGTAGGAATATATGGTCGGGATCTCTCCCTCTGTGCACCTTGGTTGCATATCAGTGGGGCTAGTGACCAGTTGAGAATAGACACACATGGGATTTGGAACTTATTTAGATTAGTAAATGACCACTAGATCGCTTAAGGCCCTCCATACTTGGGCCCACAAATCACTCGGAACCATATCAAGATAAAAACGAGCAAATAGACTGCAACCTCGGTCAATCTTGGCTAAGCGATGTTAGGCAGAAACCCACAAGAATTTGGGACAGAAACAGAGGAATGGTGAAAGTTTGGGATTATGCAAGTTGGAAGGTGGGACACCCCCGTAATGATAGGATCTGGAGTCACAGACCTCCTCGATGATCCAGGGGCACTGGCCATAACACCTTGCTGGCTTGGCACTGATGTTAAGGACCATGGAACAACAGCACAGATATAGAGTTAGGCATCAGAGAACGAATATTGAACAAGAATACAGATTCTTGAGGAAATAAACATTAGTTGATACCCGGGATTAGGAAGTGAGCAAGAAACGAACCGCGTCTAGGAGAATAGGATCCAATCCACTTTTCGACGCAGTAGTTGTTCGGTGAGGCACCAACAGGCTTTCTAATAGCAATATTGAAGATTAATTCTCAGGCAGCAGACTTAGGGATTCAGAATAGCAAGCAAAGGAGACATACTACCTTGAGGCCGTGCCTGGCATATACTAGAGCCTCTGGGGACTTCCTCCCTAAGGCGTGCCTGGGATATGCTAGAGCCACTGGGGTAGGGATGTGAACAGGAAGCAGACTTGGAGAATCAGGATAGAAAGCAAGAGAAACATACTACCTTGAGGCCGTGCCTGGCATATACTAGAGCCACTGGGGACTTCCTCTCTAAGGCGTGCCTGGGATGTGCTAGAACCACTGGGGTAGGGATGATGATGCCAGAAAAATTCACCGGTGTTGGGGGAAAGCGGACGTAAGACTTACGCACAGGTAGAATATGGTCCAAGCGGATAGATAACAAATGCTAGCAAAATAACATCGGAAACACTAGTGCACTAGAGGGAGCAGAAGGATAATTTGGGAAACACACATACACACGATTGTGCGATTAACAAATAGAACCAAGAGAGACAGATTGACCTAGGATGGAAGGGAAGAATACGACATAAAAACGAGAGGTTAAACACCTAAGGTGGTGTAGATAAGTTTAAGCAAACATAAGCAGTCTAAAGTAAATTAGAACCCCCCTAGGATATAGAGCCGGTACAGGAAGGAGGATGAGTTCCGAGTGGAAGAATACGTAAGGAAAGAACTCCCTGGAGTAGGACGTGGGTAAGTGGTTCAAAATGAAAGGAGGGAAAAACGACCCCCAATAAAAATGATAATATGTATGTGATAGGTAATGAATGAAACCCCAGGAGTAAGGAGTAGAGGGAAAAAATGGAAGATCAAACACATACGTAAATAATGAAACAATCAGTGAATAAAGTATACGAAAAATAATTTTATGAAAGTTCAACAAATCTTCTATGTGAATTTTCCATTCGAACTAACAGTTAGGTGATATCAGGCTGTAAAGTACACCCGGGTCAGAAATTAGGGCAGAAAAAGGGAGAGGTGAGGGACAAGGAATCAGGTTACATATCACCACTGTGCATTCTTAAAGTTGATTCGGTATTGATTTAAACATTAAAACTTTGTGGATTGAAATAGTAACAGTAAGATCAGAGTGATCTGGAAAATTATACTAATGAGAAATGAAAACCTGAATCCCTGTCCAGGCAATTTAAGGCTAGAAAAAGGTAGAGTCAATGAATAGAGAATACCATTTATTCGGAAGGTCGAAAGGAAAAGAGTGCTCTCAAACTCATGACCCTAGGAAAAACGAACGATGACAGAAAATTCAGGAGGAGAGCGAGATATGGGTAATTTATATGGTCCTAAGTCGAGGCATTGACTAAGTAGCCTAGCATTTACATGATAAATACATGTAGTATATAATGTCCTTTCAACCTGATGAACGGACACGAGCGCACCCGGTCTAACCCAGGACTCTATTATAAAGAAGGGATTAGACAAACCCTTAGAATTAGACAAAATTTTGGGCTTTTAATAATAGGGAAAGATGGACCGATCAAAGCATGGAAATAATGTGAATAGAAAAACCTGAATTACTGTCAAAATGGAAAGTTTAGGGAAACGAAAGAGATTAAAAGAGATTGATATTAGAAATGGGATAATTCTTTCATGATGAGATATACAAATTGATAAGCATTAGAAAAAATTCTTTCCCATTTCCAGGTTAAGACTCATAGCCAAAACTGAAACCGAAATGATTATTAAAATTCTATTAGAAAGAGGTTGGCGGCATTTAAGATTAATTCAAAGTTAATTCTTGGTTGTACCATTGAGTTATATATAATTAGGAGTACAAGTAGAGGAACTCAAACATAGGAGAAAAATTATAAAAAGTAAAGATGTACATGGTTGTTTCAAAATCTCGGGACATTATGACTATAAGATAGGTGAATCATCCCGATAAGTATCATTGGTTTCATTTCAAAAGCCCAACTGAACCTATTACGAATACATAGTGTAAGACTCGTAGTAATTAAGTAACAAACACAACTATAAAAATATATATCAAATAAATAAAAGAAGAACCATTAAAACAAGTAAAACACCTTTTGGCACAAGAAATAACGACTGCACCCATGCCTGGATAGCAACATGCTCAACCTATATGAACACGACTGGGCTAACTAGGAACGACGAAGGATGTTGGGTCACCCAGGACATCCCCCCACACCACGAAACTTGATCAGATCAGCTAATGCCGGAACGAAGGATGAAGACAGGGTCTATGCGGGTACGTCTTACTACAACAGAGATAGTCATTCAACATGGAAAATGTCCACCAGTCAATACTGTGCGACATGAGAGACCAAGCAAATACCATACCCATATCAAACCAAACCTCTGATGGTCCGTGGATCAGATATAAATTCCTAACCAGTATTCTACAGTAAGAAAAATTGATAATAAAACACTGATATCCTATTAAACCTATCTTCCGGATAATCCATGGCTCCCAAAAGGAATTGCTGGTCTCGAGAACTTCAAAGGAAAGACCCAAGTACCCGGCATGGCTCTCTCCTGACTGAAGGAAGACACCATCACAGAACGTGGTTCCAGACATTGGATTCAACCAAGGATGCTGAAGAGAGAGATCAACATGAGCTGCTAACATGCCGAGGGGACAAACAGGAACATAGTGCTTCAAGTTTCTCGGTGGATGGGGCTAGTGTATAAACTTAGTGTTACGAAGAAAGTGATAAGCTCTAATTAAAGATTTTACGAAAAAATAATAAATGCTATTTTCTAAATTAAAGTGTGCAAAAGTAACTTGTATGAAAAACAAAAAAAAAAACAGCAAGAAGACAATATAACTTAGCAACAAGAAAAAAATAAGGGGGAATAAGAATATATAATTTGTGTTTTATATATATCTTCTTGTTTCAGGTGCAGAGTGACAAGCTAATCCATTTTTCCTGATGTCTAGCATGTTTTTAACATCAGGTGAATGGTGTGGGTATAAAATGGAGTATGTAAGCGTCAAATGTCCCATATAGCAAAGGGAACTTCGGTTAATTACGACGAGAAAATGGATTAACTTAAGTACAATATTTCAAAGTACATAATTACTTAAAGGGTGTTCATGCTGCATTTCTTGTTATATATTAGTATTTTGGACAGGGTCAAGCCTTTAGGGAACAGGAAAGAGAGCTACACTGTAAGATCAAGGTAAGAAGAGAAAAAACAACTCTAGAGCATGGTGTGTGGTCAAAAGAAATTTTAAGAAGAGAATTCATGGGGAACAGCAATAAGATGGTTTATAATAACGGTCTGGAAAGGGCTTTTTTTAAACCCCTATGTCAGGTCTGAGGGGGCCATGGATATCATATTTTTAATTAGTTATTTAAATAGTCTCATATTATAGGAAATATTAGTTTTAGTTTGGAATTCAGATTCATGCAGTAACAATATACAGTTAGGAATTTGGTCCTGGAAACATCCAGAACAAAATGTAGCCTTAGGCTGAGAAAGTTGGGTTTTCACATTAATTTGGAATGTCAAAGCAGAGGAAAACAAAAACATTTTCCTACATTCCAAAGAGAGCCAGAACAAAGTACTGTTAGGACGTATGAACTTGCTATGCTTACAAAGAGAGAGAGAGAGAGAGAGAGAGAGAGAGAGAGAAATGATGATGATGAAAGTGGGTTGAACAGCAAGCCTCAGAATAGATTTTGCATTTAGAGTTTCAGAGGGAGACATAAATGGTGATCATGGGATGAACTGACGGTCTGTTGAAGCATAGAGCTGCTGGAGGTAAGTCTGCAACATGTTATTCTTAATAGGATTTTGGGGGCTTTTTAAATAAACCCAATATGGATTTTAATACTAGATCTTATAGCTCGTGGATAGGAACCACTTGAAGTAGAAATAAAAGTATAGTTACGAAAATGATACGAGTAAGTCAGGTCATGTGGCATAGTTTCAACCTAATACTCAAAGTTCTCTCTTTCTCCTCCAAATATTAGTTAATAAGATAAGTTAGGCTAGTGTAATTGTTTGTAAACATATATAAATTCGTTACTTATAGTTTTAAATATAGAATATTACAGTTTAATTATTCATTTAATCATCTCAACTAACCTCAAATAATAAAGTCATCAGCCTTACCGTTCGGCTAGCCCCAAATCCGTAGGTAAATCACACACTATCTTACCGTCGCAAGTGAGTGGTTTCGCTAGCACAGGGAGTGTAGTTTCCAGGTGTTCATTGTATATGTTATCTGAACCACATGCTTTATTGTTTTTTGTACTCATAATGGTGTGAATTACTTCTTTTTCTGTGAAAAATTCTGTATCTTGTATTTGCACCGGAGTCATTGGAGAGCATGCCGGGCGTGTGTCTCTAGCCTGCAAGATTGAACTTAAATGTCTCTCCCATACCTCCATTGGGATATTTCTTGGGAATTTCGGTTGCTTTGGTTGAAGAGGTTTGTATTGACTCTACTTGGCCATATCAATTAACCGTTTTTCCTCTTCCTCCCAGAATAGCCTCTGTGATTCTTTTATCTTGATTTTGTACTCCCTCCACCGTCTAACTTATAAGTCCAACTCATCCGCTGATTCCGTTGTTCTTGCATTATGCATTAATGGTTTTTCTTCTTTCTTCATAGCATTCTTTGTTGAACCATGGCTTAGACTTTCGATTTATAATATCTAGTATATGAGTAGTCTTTAGAATCAGTTCTTCTATTAGAGAAGCTGCTTCATTCACTGTTTTAGTTCGCATTAATGTTGTTGTTGTTTTAGTATTGACATTGTCCAATGCTGATAGATCGGCTTTTCTGCTTAGTTTGGTTGAGTTTTCTGATCTCTTCTTTGTTACATTCTCTATCTGCAGTGTTGATTCTAGGGGCAGGTGTTTCCTCTCCACTTCTGGGATGATATTTTGTTTCAATTATTTAAATTTGGAATTGATAAATATTAAGTCTATAGCGCTTGAACCATTATGGCTGACATAGGTTTTAGTTGCCTGGTTATTAACTAGCATAAAACCTTCTTCTTGGAGGTGGTTCACAACTTCTGTTGTTTTTGTGAGACAATATCTATACGACAGTTCAGGTCTCCTGCGAGAATGACAGGGTCATCTCCAGTGATGGTGTTCAAACATTGACTGATTTCGTCTATAATATTAGCTGGTGAGAACTCTGGTTGGAAATATACACATATAAGGGTGCACATGGCGGTCCTTACTACTAGGACATTTTTTGATTTATATGAAACTGCGAAAGGTGAGAAGATTTCTTTGATTAGACAGGTGATGCCGCCTTTGGGTCTGCCAAGATATTGATCGAGTAATGTGTGTTTATTGTATTCCAATCATCTGTAAGGAAGGTTTCTGTTAAGAACACTATGTCGTTAGCCTTAAAGAAATTATCGGGAACTAGTGACAATATATTTTTAAGTCCTTCTATGTTCCAATTTAGTGTCCTTAGTCTGAGTTGCTTTTGTGTCTCATTCGGTGAATTCCGCTACGTTGTCTCGAAAAAACGGGGAAAGCGGAAACGCCTGACTGTTATCCCTGCTGGCCAGAATTCCACTTAATTTGCTTTCTCTAGGAAATTAAGTGGGATTCCTAACTTAAAAGCTTTCGTACTCCCTTTAGTTGGCAGTTCTTCACATGTCACATTTTCTTTAATTCCTTTTTTTGCTAGGAAATTTTGAATGGTGCCAGTGGTTGTTTGGGGCTTCAGTCTACCCACGAAGAGCCAGGCTGTCTTGTCTACTGCTTGTAAATCATCATCACTCGGTCCGGCACCGGTCATGGCTGGTTGTTGTCTTGCAGGTCGTCTGCCTCTTCGGCGGGTGACTTCTCTCAATGGTTCCTCATTTGCATGTTGTTTTTGTTTCTCTTCTTGCACTACCTCACTTTTCGATGGGAGATGTATTTCGCTTCTTGTGTTCTGATCGGTCTTTGGATTTGTGTGAGTATGTTTCTGTTGTTGTTTTGTTTCTTCCTTCTGAGTATTTTTAATTTCTTCTTGTATTAGACCTTTAAAATTGTTTGTTAGTGCTTCCATCATTTTAGAAGCACGGAAGTGGTTAAACGATATACACGTGTTCTCTACCCTTTCGGGACCATCGTGGCATCCGGTTACAGGAACAAAGGACCAGCAGTGATCGTGACAGTCTTTTTTAAGTGTTGTGCAGTGTGCTTTCGCGAATTATAGAGCGAAGTCCCCAAAATATTGTCGGCCTATAGTGGCCATCCAAAAAATAAACCACCCTTGTGTGTGCAGTGTTCGGCTTAGCTGATAATTCTATATAATTAGTGTAAAAGTGATAGTGCAAGTGCTCTTTAACACGCTGGTAAGTCGTGTACTTACCTCCTAGTAATTAAGTTTATGGAACTAAGTCTTGCAATGGCAAGCAGCATGTCTAATAATAATTATTTGCATGATAAATGGTGGATGTCGTAGAAGAAAACAAAAAATCAGACGAAATATGGGCGGAGGTTCTCAGGGAATTCGAGACACTTATAGACAGTGCTAATCTGTATGAAAATTCACCTCACTTGAAAACAGCCTCTGAAATACGAGGACTTATCGTAATCATCATGAGTTTCCAGGATACCTTCCCCCAATTCGCTGGTTCCTCGCTGGCTGAAGACATTGCCTTGCAGTGCAGGAACCAAATAGATGAGATTCAAGTGGCAACACGTGACCTGAGCTACTATCTAGAGACAGTAGCTAACATAGTACAGGACACGTTCAAAGAAATTCAAAATGAATGCCTAAGCAAAAAAGGAAAAGGTAAAAAAACCGCGGACAAAGCAAAAGACTTTCCGTCCATTAGTGAAACTAAGAAAACCGCGGATAAATCAAAAGACTTTCCGTCCATTAGCGAAAGCAAAAATAGCCACAAAAGGAAAAATCCACAAAAAATGACAGAATCTAAAATGCCACGGCAAACAACAGCCAGCGAGGACACCCTTCAGCTTGAATTGTCCAACAGATTCGCAATTCTGGCTAACGAAAACGTGAACTCGGTTTCCTCTACACGCAGTGTGTCAGGTAAGGGAAAGCCAGTGCACAAACAAGGTACGGTAAGTGACTCTAATAAATCAAAAGAGAAACCATCCACAGACAGAAATACAACAAATGACACAAAACCAATTACAGACAATGCATGTGGACAATGGTCCATCCACTAAGGAGAACCCATCCACATGTAACTCACAAACAGACAACACACACGAAGAGTCACCAGTACCTGGACCTTCAAATACTATTCCTAATGCCAACTCTAACCCGAAAAGAGGTCCTAGGCCACCTCCAATCACACTCATAGGCCATGCCGACCTAGTTAAAATATACAAAACACTGAAAACACTCATATCAAATGGCATCAAAATAGTCAACACTAACGAAGATCTCAGGTACTACACCACTACCAAAGAAGACCATAGTACTGTAACGCGATATTTCGACTCTATTGGAAGGCAATATTATACCTTCTAATATAAAACAGACCAACCCCTGAGGGTAATGCTGAAAAGGCTTCCCTCTAATGTCGATATCAAAGACATTAAAAGTGAACTCATGGAACTAGAATATGAAGTAGGCTACGTAGTGTCAAACAAATATCGAAGAAAAATGAGGATGGTTCTATCCACAGATTCCCTCTTTATGTAATCGAGCTCGCCAACAATGAAAAATCCAAACAAATTTATCATCTCGATAAATTATACAGTACAGTGGTCTCCTTTGAGCCATACCGTCCTCGCTCTGGCCTCAAGCAATGCTTCCAGTGCCAGAAATTCAACCATACATTTGCTGGTTGTAAACTTACTCCCAAATGCGTTATCTGTGCAAAAGAACACAGCCATAAAAATTGTCCAGTCCGAGAAGAAGCACGATCTGATTCCTCTCTTTTAAAGTGTGCAAATTGTGGAGAAATAGGTCATCCTGCTTCATACAGGAAATGCCCAAAGTATGAGGAGGCTAATCAGGCCTACCTAAGAAAGCAGGCAACCCAAACAAGCTAAAAGTACTACTGCACGTACTTTTAATTCCCAAAAATTAAACCCCCAAATATCCTATAGTGCTGCAGTAAATTCTGGCATCCCATCTAAACCTCAAATAAACTTACAGGAACGCATTGCTTCGGCCCAAGCACAAGGAAGCACAATGGCTACACCTAACCTACAAAACCTGGCACACAGCATGGCCCCCATGCTGAATACTATAAAAAACCCAATGGAACGTATGATGTTCCTAACTCAAATGATGTCGTTATGTTTCAGCGATGTATAGACACGCTGAGGGACACTTTCTTAATGTCAAGGCATTTAATGCCAACGGAATTGCCTCTCAGATCCATGAACTGGACATTGTACTACACACACACGACATCGACATACTCCTAATCAGCGAGACGCATCTGAAACCAAAGGATAAATTCCGACTCGCTGATTACTACATATATCGTACAGACCGCATTAATGGACCCCTTCGTGGTACAGCAATCTGTATTAAAAAATCCATCTCACATAGACACATCTCTGTCCCAGGGCTACACTTCTTTGAAGCCACTGGCATTATCCTTCCTATAGCATCACACTTAAACATATTCATAGCTGCAATATACAAATCACCACTCAGACCACTCACGTGACATGACATGCGCATCCTTACATCCTTCTCGCCCCGGTACCTACTGGCAGGCGATTTCAATGCTAAGCATCGCGCATGGAACTGTAGAGTACACAACGCTTCTGGTATGGTTTTACAAACCTTCTGTAACAACCATAACATTGAAATTTCAGCACCAAGGGAACACACCTTCTTTCGAAACACACAGCAAGGCTTATGCTCCGATATCCTGGATATTGCACTATCCAAAAATATCGACATCTCTCCACAAATAGGCACATTACATGGTGAGCTTAACTCAGATAATGTCCCCATCACCTTTAAGCTCACCACTAGGTACTTACTTCAGCCCCCCTTCCGGCCACACACGACGAATACAGACTGGAATCATTATTCAAGACTCCTTTCGCAGTGGATTAATTCTCGACTGAGAATCAACTCCACTGAAGAACTGGAGACTTCCATAAATGACTTCCAGGCTTCTATTCAAACCGCACTTGACACAGCCACATCACGCAACACACACTACACGACGTCCTACACAAACAGATCAGACACTTCTCGACCTCCTGGAGCATAAGCGGAGAGCCCTCAAACAGTACAGAATCTATGGAGCACCTCAAACAAAGCAGGAGTACAATCGCTATGCTCGACTGGTCAAAGAACGACTGCAAGATCACAAAATTACGCAATGGGAAAATTCCCTGGCTAACTTTAATGCAAAAAAGACCCCACCTTGGGAGATTATAAAAAGAATAAAGTCAAACCGCGGACCTTATAAACCGACTGCAATTCAGAGTAATGGAACTTGGGCTTATCATCCTTACGATCAAGCACAAGTTCTCGCGGAAAATCTTGCAGACCGATTCAGACCACAAGAGCTAACGACGCCAGTTCACGAAGCTGAAGTCAATGACAGAGTAGACACTTTTCTAGCTGCTCCCTTCCCTAATGAAAGACCCAATATCCATCTAGCTGACTTACGCTCTCATGTCCAGGCCCTTCGCACTACAAGTGCACCAGGACATGATCGGATCAGTAATCTAGCCATAAAACACCTACCGCGCAAAGCGCTACTACGTCTCCTCACCATATTTAAATCCTGCATACAACTTAACCATTTCCCTGCAGCTTGGAAGATGGCTAAAGTAATTGTATTACCGAAACCAGGTAAAAATCCAAATAATCCAGACAATTTGTGACCAATAATCCTCCTGCCAGTTCTAGGAAAAATCCTAGAAAAACTCATTTTGGCAAGACTCAAAATTGAAGTTACAAATAAGGAACTAATTCCTAACCATCAATTTGGATTCAGAAATTCACACAGCACACCGCTGCAACTGGCCAGGCTTATAGACCAGATTGTCACTGGTTTCAACGCCAAGCGTAGTACAATAGCAGTCTTCCTTGACATTGAGAAAGCGTTTGACACAACTTGGATAAACGGATTGATATACAAGCTAATACAATTCCAAATTGATCCAAATTTAGTCAAAATTATCTCCACTTATCTGAGAAATAGAACCTTCTACGTCTCAGTAAGTGGTAATAAATATGACATGAAGTCCATACTGGCGGGAGTTCCACAAGGAGCTGTCCTTTCACCCTTATTGTACTCACTATATGTCTCGGACCTTCCTTCACCTCCATCACTCCAAATAGCCTCCTTTGCTGATGACACTTGTCTCTTCATGCAATCGAATCTCAAATCCATTCCTCACAGACTTGCAACATTCCAGCGAGCAATAACCATAATATATGAATGGTTTTGCTCCTGGAACATTAAACTTAATGCAAATAAAACACAAGACGTGCTGTTCACCAAATCAAACTTTCCCTGTCCAATTCAGCTCACTATGGGTGTGCAACCCCTACCAGTAGAAACTTCAGTCAAATATTTAGGCCTAATATTGGATAAAAAAACTCACACTAAGAGCTCATATCGACCATATCACTTTTAAAGCTCAGCAAGGTATAGCCATATTATATCCGTTTTTCAAGTCGCCGTCTCTGTCCCGAAGGATCAAGGTCACTCTATACGTGGCCGTGATCCGTAGTATGCTATTATACGGCTGTGAATCTCTGAGTATCCTTGCGAAATGCCACAAAAAGAAACTTCAGATATTGCAGAACAAATGTCTCAAAATTAAACTTTCGGCACCGCGTTACACAAGGATAACGGAGATGCACGAGGCCACGAAGTTACCATATATTGTTACTATCATAACTGAAAGGGTTACATCCATGCTCCGAAATATAAATGATCATGGAAACCCCATAGTACGCAATATAGGACACCTTCCACAATGGCGTACTACACATAGAAACATACTCGACACATTACCCACCACCCGTAGTATTCAGCATGAAATAACCAAGATCAGAGGGCTCAGCGCAGATTGGCGTGGCTCATTCCGGTCCTGAAAGTTATCAGCGACACGGTTTCCGATGCCCCAATTAAGCGAGATCTATCTGCCTTGGAATCAAACATTCACATTATATCAATAGCATATGCTAAAATAGAATCAA
Source organism: Diploptera punctata (assembly GCA_030220185.1). Lineage (NCBI taxonomy): Eukaryota > Metazoa > Arthropoda > Insecta > Blattodea > Blaberidae > Diploptera > Diploptera punctata. The sequence continues at coordinate 458,551 of JASPKZ010007873.1, forward strand.
TCCCCATATAACCGCCGTATAGGCTAGGGAAAACAGCGAAACCCAATACTGCACACACCTACGCTTATTCGCCGTCAAGGGACAAATAACAGTCCCAGCAAAAGGCACACTGGGCAGCGCAAACAGCTGTCAACTACAGTCAGTCCATCATTTTAAGTATGGTTTGCGTGTTATTCTTTGTAATTGTCTCTTGTATTGTGTTGTAATCCAGGGTTGGGTTGTTGAAGTTCCTAATTCTGCTACTAGATGTCAGGTTCTGAGTGCTGATGGTTGTTAATTCTTGTGTGGTGTCACTACGTGTCGTCACATGTTCCATAGCATTCGTTGGTGTGGTCTCTTGTCCGCCAGATGTCATGGGAATTTATTATGAACGTTGGTCATTTAGATTTCCCATATTGGTGGTGCCATCTGGCGACAATTCCATAAGCATAAGCTCTGTACCGTATGCGTTCCATGCGAAACCAGCATGACGCCAAGTGTAACGCGAGCTCACGTCACGTCGGGCGCGACACGCTGTACAACAAACCATAGCATTAGACGCCTTTCGATGTTCTCTAATGCTTTTGTGCACCCCAGGCCAACGCAATGCAAGAGATGCTATGGTTTATCACGACGCAAAGCGCCAGCTCAAAAATTGCTCCCCGTGTATTTAAATGGACGTGGTTTATCTACAACGCAAAGCGCTGGCACCAAGAATTTTGCGCTGACATGTCGCGTCGTGTATTTGAATCACTTGAATCCGGAACGCAATTTACCAGCGCAAACAAACAATATAGAAGATATTATCCGTACTCTTTGGTGTAATTGCTAAAAACAAACTAAGATTTTATGACAAAATGTCGGAAATACAGTACTTGTTTTGTAACTTACCAGTTTTAACGATGAAAGTTAGATAGTTTTGTTGCAAATCATCGAGTTCTACACAATATGAGCATGAAGGAGTACAGATATGTACAGAAAAAATAGTTATTGTGGCTTGAGCTTAGTCAAGAGATAAATAAAAGCTGTAAATATTGTATTTTATATTAGGGATATTATGGATGTACATAAATTTCGTCTTCTATTAAATTCAAAACCTGATAAAACTGCTCAGGCGAAAATCTGAAGTATTCTAAAATTTTGAATTATTATCAACCATATGTTTATTTAAGAACTAAATAATAATGTATTCTAAAAATTTCCATACAACATTCATATGATGTTGTTGCTCTAGGTATATTTTCTGTCTTTACTAATATTCTGTACTATTTTAAACGTTTTGCAACGATACTTAAAACTTTTTTATAAAGAATTTTAATATGTTTATCTATGTACACAAATTATGACTTTTCCTCTCAATTATTTTTCAAAGTTCTTTAGAATTGAAGTTGGCATACGTGAACGCTTATAAAAATTAAATCCACCAGACGGCAGGACATATGTGTGAATGACCAAACCATATTTTAAGAAATAGGCCTAAATGTTCAATCACTTCATTTTGTTAGGTTTCGATGGGTCAGTATAGGGTACATCAGATTAGTTTATAGTTTACTAAATAGTGCGTCTTTGATCCGAGGCTTGATCCTTGGGACTGCGAGCAATGTATAACATTGCCCCTTGAAAGTGGGTTGCTAGCCCGTTTTCAAGGCGGGTTTATTATTCGGGGTTTCCTCCCTAGGCCGATTGCCTTCACCCAGCTCCAGAGCTCAGCCTGCCCCGTTTTATTTGTGAATTGTCTCTCCTAGATGGGTTATCTTGCAGGACTAACAAACCCCATCCGCCCGTTTGTCAATCTACAAGGCAGTAGATGCAGAGTTGCCTCTTCCGTCAGGTACACCGTACCGAAGTACTCCATCTCCGCTGTATCTGCTGTTGAGGTCTTCACCGTAACTCTGGCAAGGGGCCCTCACGAGGTACTATCAGCTGGACAAGGTTAACCAAGTTTTTTTACGAGGTATTACTCCTCCCCCTCTCACTTTTTCAACCTGGCTTGGGACAGTCTATGGCGGGTTTGATCATCCAATGAAATATAAATGAACCTTCCATAATAGTAGTTCACAGGAGTCGGTAATTGACTACATTTTAACAAATAGAGAAATTCATTTTGATCAGATAATTGATGTCCGGACACATAATTCAGCTGATATAGGAAGTGACCACAAATTAGTTTTATGCAAAATAAGAATACGATTGCCAAACATAAAGAAACGAAAGTCAGCATATATAACAAAATTTAATATTGAATCATTCATAAATAGTATGTATGTAATTTATTTCATTAGATTATGCAGGGACAGGTTTGTATACATTCATTTTTGTGAACACATTTGGGAATTTATTATAAGTCGGTCATTTTGATTTCCCATATATGTGGTCCCCAACTACGAAGGAAGGACGTCACCATACCCCGCACCTGTAGTGAACACAGAGAACGAATAGTAGCGAATGAACACGCAACAAGCCAGAGATAACCCACTATACATCCACAATACATCCACAGTCAGCCCAGCTTTCTTGCCATATATACACACAGTCACGGATCGTATCGGAAAGGTACTACAAAAGTATAGCATTAAAACCATTTACAGACCTACAAGGAAAATAGAAAATTACCTTCGCTCAGCAAAGGATCCTCGACCACCACTCTCCACTTGTGGGGTATACCGGCTTCCATATTCCTGTGGAAGATTATACATAGGAACCATAAAAAGAACCATAGCCACCCGTTTGACTGAACACAGAAGAAACTGCAGACTAGGACAAATAGAAAAATCGGCCGTAGCAGAACACTTCATTACGGACAACGGACATCAGATTCTGTACGACGAAACACAGGTTTTAGCCACAACACCATATTATTTCCACAGATTTTAAAGAGTGGCCATAGAAATCTACAAACACAAGGACAATTTCAACAGGAAAGGTGAAGGAATTAAACTAGCTAAAGCCTGGTATGACACATTAGACAATGGATGGTCAAAACTAATCAATAACAAAGAGACCGTTCCGAACCTGTCACAAGGCAGCTTGATGATGACATTGTCTACGACTGCGCCCAGCTATCCAGAGGTCAGCACTAGTATAAATACGGGTCTACAACATTCCGCAGATCACTTACAGCCGAGTCTACTACAAGATAACATCACCTAGAAGCACTCGCCACTGAAGATTCCTCCGCAGTTGAGGGAAAAACGTCTGGAAGAAATACCAGCTATAGACCACGGCCACATAGCCCGGAATCTATTAACATAATGTTATTACCGATCTGCCTTTTTGAATTCTATATTTTGTCATTTTCTTGGGGACATTTTGAGTTAATTTTGATCCCCAGATAATTACATTCTTCACATCAATTGATGCATCCCATTATTATTATTATTATTATTATCATTATTATTATTATTATTATTATTATTATTATTATTACTTACTTACTTACTTACTTACTTACTTACTTACTTACTTACTTACTCACTGGCACTATCGAACCCGTAGGTTCATGGCCGCCCGGACATAAACTCTCCATATTACTATTAATATTATTATTATTATTATTATTATTATTATTATTATTATTATTATTATTATTATTATTATTATCATCATCATCGTCATCATCATCGTCATCATCGTCGTCTTCGTCATCATCGTCATTATCATCATAATTATCATCATCATAATCATTACACATTATTATTATTATTATTCTCATTATCATCATCATCATCCCCTCCATGGTATCTTTACCTTGTCGTGGTGGAGTGGCTTGCGTGCTTAAATGATCCTGAGAGCTATGCCGGCGGTAGCATTGCTGCCGATAGGGTTACCCATGCCGGACTGGTCGAAGGTGATAAGCCAGACGAAAAAAGTACCTTGGGCGAAAGAGTGACGATCTTTCACCGTAAAAATACAACCGTCAAGAAATGCGGACATGGGTTCATCTGGGGTAAAATTTTCCGGAGGTCAAATAGTCCCCCATTCGGTTCTCCGGGCGGGGACTACTTCAGGGAACCCATACCAAAGGCTCAAACACAGGGACATGTTCCTAGGAACATGGAATGTTAGGACTTTATACAATAGCGGGGCACTAGAGATATTAACGCGGGAATTAGATAAATCGCCCTTGGATATAGTCGCTTTACAGGAAGTTAGGTGGCCAGGAGAAGGTAGTCAGGAATCAGGAAGCTTTGCATTATACTATGGGGGTGCAGAAAGACCTGCATTTGGAACGGTTTTTTTTTTTAGTCAGAAGGAGGATCCTATCCGCTATCCGAGATATTAAGTTTGTTAGTGATAGGATATCATACATAATTCTAAAGGGTAAACGACATGATTTTATAATTGTAAATGTACATGCCCCCACAGAAGATAAAGATGACAAGATCAAGGATGAGTTCTATGAAGAATTAGAATGCTTATTTGATAGCCTTTCACGATATCATATGAAAATTGTCTTAGGAGATTTTAATGCAAAAGTGGGGCGGGAAGATATATTCAAACCAACAATAGGCAAATTCAGTCTTCATGAAGATAGTAACGACAACGGGGTTAGATTAGTCACATTTGCCACATCAAAGAATCTCATTGTTAAGAGCACAACATTTCAGCATAAGGATATTCATAAATACACCTGGACGTCTCCAGATGGAGAAACTCGGAACCAGATAGATCATGTATTAGTGGATAAACGCTGGCACAGTAGCATCATTGATGTTAGATCAGTTAGAGGGACAGACTGCAATTCGGATCATCATCTGGTCAGAGTGAAAATCAGACAACGGCTATCGCTTATGAGAGGAACAAACGCTAAAGATGATTCTGTAAAATATGAATTAAAAAACTTGAAAAATGATGAAATGCGGCAAGAATACCAAATCAAAATTGCTAATAGATTTGAAGTACTGGAATCTTCAGATGACAATGTGGCAAACGAAGAAGAAACTGATATAAATAAAGAATGGGAGGCTATAAGAGATACTATTAAATTGTCAGCATCAGAAAGCATTGGTTGTTTAAAAAAGAGGCAAAACAAGAAATGGTTTGATGAGGAATGTGCCGACATTGTAAAGAAAAGAAAGCTAGCAAAAATGAAATGGTTACACGAGCCAAATGAGGTAAATTTAGAGCAATTGGGTAGTGTTAGACGGGAAACCACCAAGTTACTAAAGAGTAAAAAGAGGGAATATTTGAGAGAGAAGATTAATGATCTTGAAATGAATGCAAAAAATAGGAACATTAGAGAATTATATCAGGGAATTAGTATAGAGAAGAAAGGGTTTCAGGCTAGAACAAACATAATTCGGAATGAAAATGGGGATATGATTGCAGATTCTAGGAGTATATTAAATAGATGGAAAAGTTACTTTAATCAGCTATTAAATGTACATACAGAACAGGACATTGAGGAGGATAAGTTACAGACAGCAGAAATGCTAGTCGCAGAGCCAAGTGCATTAGAGGTTGAAATGGCAATTGAAAAATTGAAGATGTATAAAGCATCAGGTTCAGATGAGATCCCAGCAGAACTGATAAAATCAGGGGGAGAAAAATTGATGGACAAGATACGCTGGTTGCTTAGTATGATTTGGGAAAAAGAAGCTCTTCCAGATGAATGGAAGGAATCAATTATCGTACCAATTTATAAGAAAGGAGATAAAACTGATTGCAACAACTACAGGGGCATCTCATTACTTTCAACTTCGTACAAAATTCTAACAAATATATTAGTAAGCAGACTTACTCCCTATATTGATGACATTCTAGGAGATCATCAATGTGCATTTAGAAGAAACAGGTCTACAACAGATCAGATTTTTAGTATAAGACAGATTTTAGAAAAGAAATGGGAATATAATGGTACTGTACATCAACTATATGTAGACTTCAAAAAAGCATATGATTCAATTAAGAGGGAGAAGTTATATAGTATCCTGCTGGAGTTCGGAATTCCTAAAAAGTTAGTTAGACTTATACGAATGTGTCTAAATGGCTCAAAGAGTAGGGTGCGTGTAGGCAAACAGTTTTCAGACACTTTTGAAATCCAGAATGGGTTGAAGCAAGGAGATGCACTATCTCCTCTACTATTTAATTTTGTACTAGAGCATGCCATTAAATCTTTAGAGAATGAGGAAGGCTTACAACTGAATGGTATTAATAAGCTGTTAGTTTATGCTGATGATGTAGTACTATTGGCCGATAGCGAGGAGATACTAAAGGCCAACACGCACACACTATTGAGTAACACTAAGAAATTAGGACTGGAAGTAAATATCAATAAAACTAAATATATGGTCACACGTAGAAATTCAGTTATATAATGGAAATGGACAGCTAAGGACAAATGAGGGAAATTTTGAGGAAGTGGCTGAAATTCAAATACCTAGGAACAATAATCACAAATAGGAATGAGATGCACAAAGAAATTAAACATAGGCTCAATTCTGGAAATGCATGCTATTATGCATTGGCAGAGACTTTGATGTCCCAACTCCTTTCAAAAAACGTTAAACTGAAAATATATAAAACTATTATTCTACCAGTTATATTATATGGGTGCGAACATGGACTCTTACTTTAAGGGAGGAAAGGAGATTACTAGTATTTGAGAATAAAGTTCTTAGGAAAATTTTTTGGACCAAAGAGAGATGAACAGACAGGTGAATGGAGAAGACTACATAACAATGAACTACATGGTCTTTATAGGAAGCCAGATATAATAAGAACAGTTAAGTCTCGTAGACTGCGATGGGCAGGACATGTTGCAGCGTATGGGGAATGAAAGACGTGCATGGAAGCTTTCTTGTAGGAAAGCCAGAAGGAAAACGCCCAGTTGGTAGACCAAGAATGAGGTATGGAGAACACAACATTAACTATGATTTGAGGGAAGTAGATTATACAGGGAATGATTGGAAAGCATTAGCTCAGGATAGGGATGTATGGAGAGCTTATGTCCGCGCGGCCATGAACCTAGGGGTTCGATAGTGCCAGTGAGTAAGTAAGTATCATCATCATCATCTTCCTCATCATCTTCATCATCAATCGGTCATCTCTTCATCATCATCTTCATCATCATCGGTCATCTCAATCAATCATCTTCATCATCATCATCATCATCATAATCATCATCGTCATCATCATCGTCGTCATAATCGTCGTCGTCATAATCATCATCGTCGTCGTCGTCATCATCGTCATCGTCGTCATTATTATTATTATTATTATTATTATTATTATTATTATTATTATTATTAGGCCTATTATTATTATTATTATTATTATAGATGATGGATAATATTAATAATAATTATTTTTCTTTTTATTATTGTCTATCATTTATGAATTATTATTATGATGGACTTGACATATGTAAACTAAATATTTTAATTGAAGGTTGAAACTTTTTCCTCACTAATACGTAGTAAATAAATAAACACATAAATATATGAAGTCCCGCGCCGTAGCCGAGCGGTTAAGGTAGGAAGCCTTGGCGCAAGCTACGGGACATGCGCTGGTTCGAGTCTTCATGGGGGAAGAAATTTTCTCATGGTATTTTGGCCAGTATGGGACCGATGCCCACCCAGCATCGTGAGGCAATTGGGTAGCTACAATAAGTAGCAGCTCCAGGTTGAGGAACCAGCTATAACGGCTGGGGGACTCGACATGCTAACCACATGTCACCCCTACACTGGCTGTTGATCATCTACCTCTGTGATTGACACATGTGGATGTGAAGGGCTAGCAGCCGGCTGGTAAAAGGGCAACCGCTGAAAAGTGGAAAGACCCTCAATCGGATAAATATATGAAGCTATATTTTATTTTATTACATACATTTATAGCATTATTATTAAAATGTGGTACTGCATGCTCAATTAAATGTATACCGCTAGCTAAATAGTGTTACAGAGGCAGGAGTATTACTTAAGATAGTGTAAAGTGAATTAGATTATGTAGCAGGAATTAAATATTATAGGATGTATTTTGCAAAAATACAAATGAATAAAAAAAATTGTCGGAGGATTTGAACCCTGGCTTTCACATACATTTCATCTTGTAAGTAGTTTAACTATCTGCGCTATTCGAACGCCTGTTTCTAGTTGCCGTGTTTACTATTACACTGACTAGACGTATAAACAGGCCACCTGCACCCTGGATGTCTGATAATATCCGCTTGCTTATGACTGAGAGAGACGTAGCATTCAGGAAATACAGGAGGAACAAAGAACTGACAGACTTACAGACATACAAACATCTGAGGAATAAAGTCAACCAGACTGTCAGGAATGCAAAACTAAGATATGCCCATACTATTATTACACAATCAATGTCCAACTCAGCTGACATGTGGAAAAATTTAAAATCAATAGGCCTCTGTCAAAATAAACTACAGGTAGAAACAGCTGACCTACCTCTAGATGAGTTGAATGACCATTTTACCACGCTTCCCTACTGACAACACACAATCACAACACAAACAACAGACAATAGATGACTAATGTCATATTCCCAACCTACCGGAGAAAAATTCTTTTTTTCCTATGTCTCACCTGATGACGCCAAAAGAGCAGTATTACGTATTAAATCTAAAGCACAAGGAATAGACAGTATAACAATAACTCTCCTGCAAAAAATAATAGACATTATTCTCCCAACAATAACCCACTTTTTTAATGCCTCTGTAATGACCGGGACTTATCCCAGACTCTGGAAAATGGCTCTAGTTCGTCCTACACCGAAATCAAACACTCCCACACCACTCGATGATTATAGACCAATTAGTATTCTTCCCTGTTTATCTAAAGCACTGGAACACATAATACACTCACAGTTAACAGACTACCTCACCACACACGACTTACTTGATGAACATCAGTCTAGTTTTAGAACAGGACATCACACACTACTTGACATTGTAGAGGACATAAGAGACTCAATGGACAAAAGCAAACTCACCGCAATAGTCCTACTCAACTACAGCAAAGCCTTTGACACAGTAGATATAGACTTAATGCTAGCGAGACTAAAGACACTACATCTGTCGGAAAACTGCCTTGATTGGTTTGCATCTTACCTCACTAATCGTCAGCAATCAGTTTCTGTTAATAATCGCATTTCTTCCTGGCACTTGGTGAGGAAAGGGGTACCTCAAGGTGGTGTCCTCGCTCCTCTTCTTTTCTCGATTTATATTAATGACATGACCAAGAAACTACTAAACTGCAAGCATCATCTTTCCGACGACCTACAGATTTACACACACTTTAGGCCCGACGAAATTAATGAATAAATGTAAACAAAACGCAAGCAATAATTATCGGACATCCAAGGCTATTTCACCTCATAAACAATGGCAATATGCCGGCTGTCATATTAGATAATGAACAAATTCCTTATACCGACGTTGTTAAAAACTTGGGATTTTACTTAGATTCTATTTTAAATTGGCATGTGCAAGTAAAACAAACATCTAAAAGGATCTTCTCCATAATGCATTCCCTAAAGCAACTTAAACATTTTCTTCCTACAACTCTTAAAAGAATTTTAATCCAAACTTTAGTGATGCCGCATTTTGACTACTGTGATGTTCTACTAACTGACATAAGTGACGGATTGTCGGACAAACTGCTGCAGCGTGTCCATAATATGTGTACCAGATTCATATTTAATGTTCGAAAATACGATCACATTTCTCCATTATTCCACGAATTGTCATGGCTACATCTAAAAGAGAGAAGAAAATCGCACTGTCTAATTCTCCTATTTAAGATTCTACATACCTCGATTCCCAATTATTTATCATCCCGTTTCCAGTATCTATCCTCAAACCATAACTTAAACACAAGATCACAACATAGTCTCTTACTTAATATACCGCAACATAGGACATCACATCACTCCATGTCATACACCATCTCCACTTCTCGCAACTGGAATTCCCTACCACAAGAAATAAGGGGCTGCCGGACATTGGCATCTTTTAAAAGAAATCTAAATTTATATTTGCTCTAAACTCGACTTCATTATTATCCAGTGTAAGATATATATATTAATTGGTGTTTCCCGTATAATGTATCATATTTATATTATTATTATTATTATTATTGTATCAGTATTGTTATTACCCTATAAAATGTTGTTTGTACATGACATTTACATTGCTACATTTATTGTATCTTTAACTGTATATAATTAGTATAGTGTATATCTATATTTGTCGAATATTTATTTGTATTTGTGCTGGTTGAGTGGAAGAGAGGGCCTTATGGCCTTAACTCTGTCAGAATAAATAAAGTATTATTATTATTATATTATTATGAACGAGAGTTTGACTTTATTTAAAATATCGAATTGGAGTAATGATGCATTTGTCCAACATGCTTAAATACCTAGAAACATGTCTCCTTCACTGTTCTTTAACTATTTAAGATCATTAAAAACAAATACAGCATATTTAAAACATTTAACAGTACGTTACCTCGTGAACTCAGCTACGGCTTTTTGAGTATGCGCAATGGGCCATAACAAGAGCTCTGCTTTTTGAAGCGGCTCATTCTTTTTGTCGCAAAGTGTACATATATGCCATATCTTTGACCTAATTATTATTCTTCATGTAGCCACCTGTCATTGTTCTGGGGGTCAAGTTTTAGATAAGATTCTCTATCTATCTTGGTTATTCCATGTCTACTCTTCCATAATTTCCATCAATTGAATTACCCTTTTCCATATATACTCCTTAACTTGTTCTACGACTTTGTCTATATCTTGGTCAACCTCTGAAACATGGTGTTAATAGAGCCAGTAAAGTTACGCCAGGCATAGCAAGCCATAATAGATAACTGTCTGCTATCGAAGGATAACCATATATTGAATTTATATATATATATATATATATATATATATATATTGTAATTTGAACCCCAGAATGTGCACTTGAGACTGAAGACATATTACATTAATTAAAACTTAAAAACACAATAAAGGAATATTTAATTATAAATACGTTACTTGTTTTATAATTTTTTTCAGCAAAAGAACTGATATTTTTAGTTAGAAGAATGTTTGTTTTCTACCATTTATTTTATAGCTTACTTTATGGTTATTGTGTTGAAATAATATGTAGGATTTCTGTATGTTTTCATGTTCATATAACTGTAGTAGGTTTATAAAGTATACAGTACTTACTTTCTATAACTTTTTTTTTCTTTCCATTCATATAAGCAATTGTCTAGTAATGCTGCTCTTGATCTCCATCTGGAAAGGGGTCATTGATAACTGAATTCACCACCAATACAGTGAAATGAATGGTTTATTGTTTGATTGAGATTATCATATGTTAAGAATGGTAAGATAGTAAAATACCTGTAATTTTAATGTACCTTTATTTTTAGGGACCAAATTTTGTTGGAAAAATATGTAGAGAAAGAAATTAAAAATCTCAATGCATTAATTCTTCATAATTACTTAAATTCTCTTATTGTTTATTATTATTATTTTTGTTCATGTCTAAAATAAATAAATTTAAATGATTATCAAATGACATCTCTATTTTTATTTTAACCTTTCCTTGAAAATCAGGGTCATCCTTTGTTTAATTCTAAGGAAATGTAATGCAAGAAATAATGTTATTTATAAGAAAATTTTGAACAAAAAACCAGTTTACATGAATACTTTAAAAGAATTAATTGCATTGTAGAATTTTTTTCCAGTTTTCTAAAATTAATCAACTCTTTTCTGATGTTAGGAATATATTCCATGTATTGGAAAAAGAGTGAGTTGAGGGTCTTGGAAATTGAGATTCAGTTCTGAATTGATATATTCATAACACTGTGAGGTTTTATTTATTAATAATTAAATTAATCAAATTTTACAGCTTGCCTCATATTTTTGTAAAACAGAGGACCGGTTTCAAAAGAAGTTTTTCTTTCGAAACTGGTCCTGAGTTTTTCAATAAAATGTGGTGAGCTGAAAATCTGATCAATTATTAATATTATTCCAGGAAATATTTGAAATGTATTACAAACGCTGAAAGTGACGACTGAGCCAGTGGGGTCAATACTGATTAGTTATACTTTTATCGATAGATGGCGCACATTATTTTGTCGATAATACAGTAAGCTGTAATCAGTTAGTGTTTTCTGCCAACACTTGATGTCTCTGGAGTCTAGGCATCACTGAATAACATTGTCGGTGGTCATCTCAATAGTGGGTTATCGATGTTCTTGAGGTTAAGCTTCCGGTGTGAGTACAGGTGTAAGTACAATGCGTGTATGATTTAGTACACACCAGGCCAACGCAAATGGAAGAAGGTGATGCCAGGCCTAGTTTTTTCTGCCAAAGCTTGGAGGCGCTGTAGTCGCTTTACTTGCAACACTGTTTACTTACATACTTACTCACTGGCACTATCGAACCCGTAGGTTCATGGCCGCGCGGACATAAGCTCTCCATACATCCCTATCCTGAGCTAATGCTTTCCAATCATTCCCTGTATAATCTACTTCCCTCAAATCATAGTTAATGTTGTTCTCCCACCTCATTCTTGGTCTACCAACTGGGCGTTTTCCCTCTGGCTTTCCTACAAGAAGCTTCCATGCATGTCTTTCATTCCCCATACGTGCAACATGTCCTGCCCATCGCAGTCTACGAGACTTAACTGTTCTTATTATATCTGGCTTCCTATAAAGACCATGTAGTTCATTGTTAAGTAGTCTTCTCCATTCACCTGTCTGTTCATCTCTCTTTGGTCCAAAAATTTTCCTAAGTACTTTATTCTCAAATACTCGTAATCTCCTTTCCTCCCTTAAAGTAAGAGTCCATGTTTCGCACCCATATAATATAACTGGTAGAATAATAGTTTTATATATTTTCAGTTTAACGTTTTTTGAAAGGAGTTGGGACATCAAGAGTCTCTGCAATGCATAATAGCACGCATTTCCAGAATTGAGCCTATGTTTACTTTCTTTGTGCATCTCATTCCTATTTGTGATTATTGTTCCTAGGTATTTGAATTCAGCCACTTCCTCAAAATTTCCCTCATTTGTCATTAGCTGTCCATTTCCATTATATAATGAATTTATACGTGTGACCATATATTTAGTTTTTACTGATATTTACTTCCAGTCCTAATTTCTTAGTGTTACTCAATAGTGTGTGCGTGTTGTCCTTTAGTATCTCCTCGCTATCGGCCAATAGTACTACATCATCAGCATAAACTAACAGCTTATTAATACCATTGAGTTGTAGGCCTTCCTCATTCTCTAAAGATTTAATGGCATGCTCTAGTACAAAATTAAATAGTAGAGGAGATAGTGCATCTCCTTGCTTCAACCCATTCTGGATTTCAAAAGTGTCCGAAAACTGTTTGCCTACATGCATCCTACTCTTTGTGCCATTTAGACACATTCGTATAAGTCTAACTAACTTTTTAGAAATTCCAAACTCCAGCAGGATACTATATAACTTCTGCCTCTTAACTGAATCATATGCCTTTTTGAAGTCTAGATATAGTTGATGTACGGTACCATTATATTCCCATTTATTTTCTAAAATTTGTCTTATACTAAAAATTTGATCTGTTCTAACCCTGTTTCTTCTAAATGCACATTCATGATCTCCTAGAATGTCATCAATATAGGGAGTAAGTTTGCTTACTAATATATTTGTTAGAATTTTGTACGAAGTTGAAAGTAATGAGATCCCCCTGTAGTTGTTGCAATCAGTTTTATCTCCTTTCTTATAAATTGGTACGATAATTAATTCTTTCCATTCATCTGGAAGAGCTTCTTTTTCCCAAATCATACCAAGCAACTGGCTTATCTTGTCCATTAATTTTTCTCCCCCTGATTTTATCAGTTCTGCTGGGATCTCATCCGAACCTGATGCTTTATACATCTTCAATTTTTCTATCGCCATTTCAACCTCTAATGCACTTAGTTTTGCGACTAGCAGTTCTGCTGTCTGTAACTTATCCTCCTCAATGTCCTGTACTGTATGTACATTTAATAGCTGATTAAAGTAACTTTTCCATCTTTTTAATATACTTCTGGAATCTGCAATCATTTCCCCATTTTAATTCCAAATTATGTTTGTTCTAGCCTGAAACCCTTTCTTTTCTATCTTAATTTCGTGATATAATTCTCTAATGTTCCTCTTTTTTGCATTAATTTCAAGATCATTAATCTTCTCTCTCAGATATTCCCTCTTTTTACTCGTTAGTAGTCTGGTGGTTTCCCGTCTAATACTACCCAATTGCTCTAAATTTACCTCATTTGGCTCGTGTAGCAATTTCATTTTCTGCTAGCTTTCTTTTCTTTACAATGTCGGCACATTCCTCATCAAACCATTTCTTGTTTTTCCTCTTTTTTAAACAACCAATGCTTTCAGATGCTGACAATTTAATAGTATCCCTTATAGTCTCCCATTCTTTATTTATATCAGTTTCTTCTTTGTTTGCCACACTGCCATCTGAGGATTCCAGTACTTCAAATCTATTAGTAATTATGATTTGGTATTCTTGCCGCATTTCATCATTTTTCTAGTTTTTTAATTCAAATTTTACAGAATCATCTTTAGCGTTTGTTCATCTCATAAGCGATAGGTGTGTGTCTGATTTTCACCCTTACCAGATGATGATCCGAATTGCAGTCTGTCCCTCTAACTGATCTAATATCAATGATGCTACTGTGGCCAGCATTTGTCCACTAATACATGACCTATCTGGTTCCAAGTTTCTCCATCTGGAGACGTCCAGGTTTATCTATGAATATCCTTATGCTGAAATGTTGTACTCGTAACAATGAAATTCTTTGATGTAGCCAAGGTGACTAATCTAACCCCATTGTCATTACTATCTTCATGAAGACTGAATTTTGCCTATTGTTGGTTTGAATATATCTTCCCGCCCCACTTTTGCATTAAAATCTCCTAAGACAATTTTCATATGGTATCGTGGAAGGCTATCAAATAAGCATTCTAATTCTTCATAGAACTCATCCTTGATCTTGTCATCATATTATCTTCTGTGGGAGCATGTACATTTACAGTTATAAAATCTTGTTGTTTACCCTTTAGAATTATGTATGATATCCTGTCACTGACAAACTTATATCTCGGATAGCGGACAGGATATTCCTTCTGACTAAAAAACCCGTTCCAAAATTCAGGTCTTCCTGCACCACCGTAGTATAATGCAAAGCTTCCTGATTCCTGACTACCTTCTCCTGGCCACCTAACTTCCTGTAAAGTGACTATATCCAAGGGTGATTTATCTAATTCCCGCGTTATTATCTCTAGTGCCCCACTATTGTATAAAGTCCTAACATTCCATGTTCCTAGGAACATGTCCCTATGTTTGAGCCTTTGGCATGGGTACCCTGAAGTAGTCCCTGCCCGGAGAACCGTATGGGGGACTATTTGACCTCCGGAAAATTTTACCCCAGATGAACCCATGTCCGCAATTCTTGACGGTTGTATTTTTACGGTGAAAGATCGTCACTCTTTCGCCCAAGGTACTTTTTTCATCTGGCTTATCACCTTCGACCAGTCTGGCATGGGTAACACTATCGGACTCGCAACACTGTTTCGTCTGCTATTTTGGCAGGTCTAAGTGCACCCAACAGACCTACTAATTTACTAAATTAAATATTTTTTTAATAAGTTGGCTTTCTCTCAATTTTAATATGAAAATTACCACTAAATGAACTTTTGTTTAAATTCCTGCTTTTAACATTATTTGGATAGTTTTGAATAATTTGTTTATAGTTTTTTTAATTTAATATCATAATCAACTCTGTACTTTTTTTCATTATGTTGGCTACATATTTTAAAATATACAAGAAAGCCACGCTATAATTGGAAGCAATATTTTGTTTGTTTAAATTAACAAGTGGTCTCTTGAAATTTGTAAGAATATTACAACAATTTTATTTATAATTTAGATCATGGTGAACAACAATTTTTGTTGTGTTCCGGAATGCAGAAGTAAAGCATATTCATCTTCAGCTGAAGGAGGAAAACAGATACTTCATCGCATTCCTGCTGCTCAAGAGAGGTAAATAAGATTTCTTGCAGATAATGTAGGCTGAACTTTAGATTTGCGACATTCTAAAATTTTACATACAACATTCGTATGCCTCAGTTGCACTATATTTACCATTTATAATAACATTTCATACTATTTTAAACATTTAGCAATGATTCTTGAAATATATTTTACAAGTATAAAATATTTATTTGTGTATGCAAATTTTGCTATTTATCTCTCAATTTAGTTTTACAGAATTGCAGTGTACATGCACAATATTTAATGTGACTTCCACTAGATGGCGAGGTATATCTTAATTTTGTTAGGTTCTGATGAGACAAGTTAGTGTACACCATTGTGAAATAATATGCATGCAATTTATTTTGTTAGGTTAGGAAGAGGAAGTTTGTGTAAGTCCATTTTTATAAACATATTTGGAAATTTATTGTGAAAATTGGTCATACCAATTTCACATATTTATCCTGCCACATGGTGGAAGTTACATTAAGCATTTGCGCATGCACACTGAAATTCTGTAGAACTTGCAATAATTCATTGAGTAAGTGAATGTCTAATAAATACTAAATTTTTTCCGTAACCTAAAAAGTCATCAGAGGCATAACTATTATGGCACAAAACCTGATCCTTCCTAGGAGCCTTTCAATTAGTCATTATGATAGTTCTGAATGTGATAACGAAATAAACATATTTACATAAGTTTTAAAATTAAAGCTACATGGTGAGTCCAACAACTTCCCTTATTGTGTGATTACTTATGTAACAAACTTATAAATTTATTGTGCTTGCAGCATATTACATCTGATGAATAGGTAAGCTATTTAAAATGATATTTGTGTATGTCCATTTTTATAAACATATTTGGAAATTTATTGTGAAAATTGGTCATACCAATTTCACATATTTATCCTGCCACATGGTGGAAGTTACATTAAGCATTTGCGCATGCACACTGAAATTCTGTAGAACTTGCAATAATTCATTGAGTAAGTGAATGTCTAATAAATACTAAATTTTTTCCGTAACCTAAAAAGTCATCAGAGGCATAACTATTATGGCACAAAACCTGATCCTTCCTAGGAGCCTTTCAATTAGTCATTATGATAGTTCTGAATGTGATAACGAAATAAACATATTTACATAAGTTTTAAAATTAAAGCTACATGGTGAGTCCAACAACTTCCCTTATTGTGTGATTACTTATGTAACAAACTTATAAATTTATTGTGCTTGCAGCATATTACATCTGATGAATAGGTAAGCTATTTAAAATGATATTACTTAGGTCCCACATCATTATACATGTGCACATGAGGCCAGCTGGTAGGTCAAGTACCTTCTAACCTTGTAATAGTTGAGTTATATGTTTCATATTGTATTAATGAAAAATTAAAAAAATAAAATAAAGGGATATTTGATCAGTTTTTGGGATGTCCAGAAATATCTTCCCATGGTTTTGGTAGTGAAGCATAGCTTTTGGGATTCTAGAGCAGGCCTGTTAGAACTTTCTCACAAGGTGTGAAAAGACGGCCCCCTCTTCCTCCTTGCATGAACATGCCCTCGCTCGAAGCAACACAACTGTCTTTCCTTATCAGCTTGTCCGACATTGGGTTGAGTAGGAGGAGCATCTTGTCACACCTAGTAAGCATTCTTCAGTGGCCCTGTTCTAGAGGATCTCCTCTGCCGTATGTGGTCAACCAGTTGTTTTGATAATTCTGTTCTTTCCTCCATTCATCTCATTGCCCATACCTCACTGCCATAACACAGAACAGGTCTTGCCAAGGCCTTATACAAATGTTTTCCTGTACTTTTGTGTACTGGGGAAGGTTTCATTACTTTGTTAATTATTCCTATAGTTTTATTAGAGTATTCAAAATTTTGCTTCCTATATCCATAACATCTTTAAATGTTAATTTATTGCCGGGATATGTCAAATCATCCACTCTTTATAAAATTTTGTTTCCCAAACATAATATAATAGTTCAAAGTGCTATGAAGTGTCTGTTAAATTATTACTTTGCACATACATTTTTTTTTTTTTCAGATATGCAACTGTCCTGTATGCTGCTTTTGTCTATCATCTAGAAAGTGGCTTATTACAATGCAGCCAACAATGACTTTATAAATTACTACATACTAATTACTAGGGCTAGGATTTTTATGACGTAAAAACCACCGACATATGCACAAAAAAATCAGTTATGACCTAAATTTTAAACAAAATAGGCACTGCAATATAAAAAATATGACCTAATACAGTAATATTATAATTATCTAATAATTTCAGTTGTAAAATCAATTAGTAAATCAGTTTATGATAATTAACTATTTATTTAAGAATAAAATGCAAATGAGAAGCAAACTGAAGTATGTAATTCAGTTAGTTTTTGTAGATAGATAGATCATTGGTTGATTAATGTCTTTGACATTGTCCGATTCCCAATAGCCAATTTTGTCGGTCCATCCAATCTCCTGGTTGTAGATGTTTCTCCTTCATGTATAAATATATTCCCTGACTCCAGGAGGTTTTAGGTCTTCCTCTGCCTCGTCTTCCCTCAGGTTTTTGTATAAAAAGCATTTATATATATTTAAGAAACATATCAATCTTACCAAAAAATATATCTATACATAAAAATCTTAGCCCTACTAATTACAATAAACACACTAATAACTAATTAAACTACAGAATGAACTTCTCAAATGTCTTCCATTAGTTCTTGGAAAGGGTCTGCCGATCAATTTTTGCTAAATATGATCAAACTCCAACTTAGGATAAATTTAGTTAGTGAGCAATTTATTTTGGTTAGGTTTTTAAGTTTAACACTTCAATCTAGTTAGAGTGCATATTTGTATTTTGGTTAGCTTTTTAAGTTTAAGACTTCAATATTGGGGCTATTTTGTTACACAGATGTTTGGGATGTTTCTCCTGTGGTGGAACGCGTGTTCCAAAATTCTGTATATGTTGGCTGCATCCTGTGATTCCATACTGTAACCGCCAGTGCATGCATGTGGTGTATGGTAAAATTTTTTGTATTGCATGTTCGAAATTTAATAGATCCTTTTATTCATATTATCTTAGGGTAAGATAGTATAATGCCAGTAATTATGAAGAAACTATTTTTTAGTATGTGTTCAATCCCAGATGAATCTTTACTTTTTGCATATTTTTTATTATTTACATGGCCATGTATTTAAAACAATAGTCTGAACTAATTTATACCTGAACTTTGGCAATAAAAAAGCTATGGTACTTTACTTCTTTAAACATTGAAATAAAAAAAGTGATTCTACAGTAAATAAATAATAGAAAATTAAAATAGCTCAGTTCCTAAATTAATCAAATATAAGTCTAATTACATAATATAAACATGCCAGGAAAACTTACCATGTGACTATAAATACAGAATTTTAGGACCAGTAGTGTGTTGCGATGGCTCTGAGCCAAAGTTTCTGACCACAAAACCTGTCACTAAGGATTCAAACCCCTTAGATGTTTTTCAGATAAGTATTTTAACACATATTAAAATTGTAAAATATTTGGGGACATATTATTTAATAAACAAAATATCTAAATATATATCATACATATTACTTCAAGTTTTTCATGTTACAAAGATAATTGTAGATGACAAGTAGAATTTAATTATATAATCTGTTGAACCTTCGTTTGCAGAGGTTGGGCATGTGAGGTTCGGAATCTCAGTTCTTGGGTACATTTGTGACTTAATTCTCTCTCTCCCTTTTTTTTTAAAAGTGTACATCTAAATAAAATATAAAAAGTAATTTGAACATGCAATAAATTCCAAATGGTAAAAGAAGATTGTGACAGGCATTGATGTGACTGACAAATTCTGAGGGCACAACAGGCAAATGATAGCCTAAATCTTTGAATGCTCAATGATGATATATATATAAACACACACACACACATGTGTGTGTATTTTCTCCCCTCTCCTTCCTTTAAATCCAATGCAATGCTTGTTTGTATAAAATAAATTTTTTCGAGCTTTGGTCTCGGTTCTTGTTAAAGTTGGCCTAATTGAAAAAAAAAAAAAAAACTGCATACCATCTCTATGTGTTAATTCTTCATAATTACTGAAATACCTTTATTAGTGAACTATCTGTTAGCTATGTATATATGTCTATAATAAATAAATATTAAATTATATCTCTCCTTGTTTTTATTTGGACCTTTCCTTGACAATCTGTTATCATGTTTTTGTTTATTCTAAGAAAATGTTATTTCTAAAAAAATGTTGAAGAATTAATTGGTATGAATACTTTAAATACAAGGATTGAAAATATTCTTCCAGTTTCCTAAGATTTTATTTCAAGAGAAAAATGTACACCTGAATTTGTTTGGAATACATTCAGAATTGCATTGGCTAAATACAAAATAGTCTTGGAAATTGAGAAGAATTTTACGAATTAATATATTTAGGAAGTAACACAGATTTAACAAAAAATTAAATGAATCAGATTTTACACCTCACCTCATATTTTTGTAAAAGTCTGGACCGGTTTGGAAGGTGAGATTGCTTTGCAATCGGTCCTGAGTTTTACAAAAATATAAGGTGAGGTGTAAAATCTGATTCATTATTATTTTATGAATTATTTGAGGTGGTATTGTTAACACCTTAAATGACGACTGAGCCACCGGGATCAACACTAATTAATTACACTTAAGTCGATAGATGGCGCAAATTGCTCCGTCGATAATACAGTAAGCTGTAATCGATTAGCTTTTTCTGCCAACGCTTGAGGTCTCTGGAGTCTAGGCATCACTAAATAACATTGGCGCTGGTCATCTCTATAGTGGGTTATCTCTGTTTTAGTATATCAATTATTAACAAGACGAGTGTTATCGTAGAAATACGCGTTGAATATCTTTACCTACACACAGGTAAAAAAAACTCCTTTGCACGTCAGTGCGCTTTCAAGTTATTATTATTATTCTCTATGTATTATACTATGCTTTTGTGTTCGTGAGCGGTTCTCTATGTTCGTGACTTTGCTTCTAGTTAGTATAAGTGGTCAATAGATGGAAATTTTGCTCAATTTCCTATCAATTTGAATATTAAATCTGAGTTAACAACTTAAGTAAAACATTTATTGATTTACATTTTGTGTATGTATAATAGTGTTATATTTTTTAAGAACTAAAAATTTGTGAAAACCTACTCATTAATGTTGTTTGAAATTTAATAGAGTTTGGCTTGACTAAAATGTGGCAGCTGTATTTTATTATGTCTGAACACTACTATGAGAGATACATTATGTGAGAGACAGGACAAAAATTTATTATGAAAAGAATTTAAGATTCTTTAAACATAGGATTTAAATGTTAAAGAAACAAAGTCTGATTGTATTACATGTTTTCTGAGTTTTTATTTTGTTCGCAGTTATTCAAATAAGGACTGTTATAATGTTGACGTTTGGTACATTAATATTAAGCAGCCGATCAGCTGAAATTGTATGCCCCTGACGTCAGAGTCGGCGAACTAATAAGTAATGGCTAATGATAATGACAGCTTTGAGGATTTCGTGGGTCAACCCTGGTCTAATTGGATTGAACATATTGGTCGGGACGGCCCAATCAGTAAGTAGTAGAATCCAAATTTGATTTTCTTAGTTTAACCCAAATTAAATATATGTATGATTTTCCAAGCTTTTTAATTCAGAAGAGGTCATGCACCCTTACTAGTACTTGGTTACAGTGATCATATTAAACTTGATTGTACAATAACCTTATTATAATTTTTCTTTCAGGTGATGATGAAGACACAAAGAGACCAGAACCTGACTGCATGCGACTTCCCCGGGAAGGTAATCTAAATAATAATTCTGATGCATTAGTTTGAACTGTTATTTTGAGGTTAACATTTTTTTCTTTTTAATTTGCCAGTTTAAGTAACATATTTATTATGTATATTTGTCCATAATTAAAGGAAATTTAGAATACATGTATCGTAAGGATGTTAAATTGGTTTTATGGTGTATCAATATAAGTAATTTAAAGATTGTTTATATAGTGTTTCCATTAAGCACAGCGAGAATTTTTCCAAGTCCCAGGCAGACACCACTCGCATGACCCGAAAAAACGCAAAGCAGTTTACTCATGGAATATTGCGATGCAGCCAGCATTATACATGCTATTAACAATCCTAAAAGCTAACCTAATGTAATTTAAGTACTCTAACCTGTGAAATAAAAGCTAACCTAATGCAATTTAAGCACTCTAACCTGTGAAAGAATGCATCGCCCAAAATTAAATAATAAGTTCTGAAATTCTAAAGTACATACTCTACGTTGGCTGTACTGTTGTTGTATAGAATATTTGTAAAAATCAATATGGCTGCCAGGTCTTCATGTTATGTGTATAGTTAAATATCATAGAAAAAATATGTTGAAATAATTGTTAGAAAAAATGTAAAATTTATTGTAAATAGTGGGAAATAATTTTGAAATATAACCTGTTTGTGCATGCACGTGGTGTCTACCTGGGACTTAGAAAAAATTCTTGGAAAAACTGCACTTAAACTAGCGTGAAATATTTTCAAAGTCCAATAGAAGAACAGTGGGCATGCGCCAGATTTTAGAGAGCCAGCGATAACCCACAATCTAATCACATATTACTACATATAGATTACTATCCATCGCTATGAAATTTAAATTACTAATATTTGCAATAAATCCCCAAATCTTTGTTAAAAATATATATTAATAATATTAAAATTACCAAACGTTTATTAAAAATAGGTGTACACTTACTTATGACACCCTAACGCTGAACCAACCAGCGATAACCCAAAACAGCGATAGAAAATCATAGACTAGGTAATATACTCTGTGGAGAAAATAGCACCATCATAATATTGTCTAACAGTGTCATAATATTATGATTTTCATATTTAAATAAATACTTCAAAATTGTCTAATAATGTTATAAAATTGTTTGAAAAAGTTTAAAGCATTAAATAATGTTAGTTAATACAGAAGTAGAGCTATAGTTTACAACAATATAATGAAAAATAAAGCGCTAGTAGAAGTGCAGTTGAGCCAAATTCTCACTGCACTTAATGGAAACATCAGCCGATTGTTTGAGCCTTTATGTGGAAATTTATAATATGTAGCATATTAATGGGAATTGTGACAAGAGTTTCACTTGATTTTTGCAGTAAAGTGTGTCTTAAAAATAACTTGTATTTTGACAAAAATGTTATTTAGTGATCAACTATTCAAAATATATAGTCAGTGTTTCACAAACTGTCCCTATCTTCTAGTTCAAGGGTATGATCTTTTAGTAGCTCAGGAACTACTTATATTATCAAGTTGACAGTCAGGTATCACCTTAAATTTAAAAACTTAACCTTTTCACTGCTGAGATATTTCCAGCCTTTAAAACCCTCCTTGCTCAATGCAGGGAGAAATATGGAAAACGTTTATTTAGGTTTCTAGGAGATGGCAGTATATGCCTGCTTAGTTTGAAAGCAATGCAATACGTATTATATAACTAGTAGGGGTTTGGAGTTGAGAATGGATATATACACACCCATAGCACAGCAAGCATTTTCTTTGCCAACGGATATACCCATTCGTAGCAGTGTAAAGGTTAACATTAATCTTATTTTTCTTGTCATCAAAGCCTTAAAACAAGAATAAAAAGTTTCCATTAAGCACAGTGAGAAATTTGCAGACACATGCGCATGAACCAACAGGGTTTTATTTTCAAATGATTTCTTACCATTTACAATAAATTTTACATTTTTTCTGACGATTATTTCAATATATTTTTCTATGATATTTAACTACATATGTAACATGAAGTCGTGGCAATGATATTGATTTTAACAATAACACATGTTCCAGTGCAGCCAACATAGAGTATCTTCTTCTTAATCATAATCATAATTTGTGGGACTTTCATCCTGTTTATTTCCAAAATCACTCCCCACAGTGATGTGCATTCATTGTCTATCCATCTCTTCGCTGGTCTTCCTCTTGTTCTTCTCCTGTCCATTGGTCTATCTTCTTTAGCTCTTTTTGCAAGTAGGTTGTCTTCCATTCTTTCTGTATGAGGCTTCCAGTATTTTCGTCTATCTATAATAAATTTGGTTTTGTCTTGAATATGACATTTGTCCCTAATTTCTGTGTTGTATATTTTATCAAATAATGTTTTCCCGAGAATAGTTAGGGTTTTATTTTCAAATGATTTCCCACCATTTACAATAAATTTTACATTTTTCTGACAATTATTTCAATACATTTTTCTATGATATTTAACTACATACGTAACATGAAGTCGTGGCAACAGTATTGATTTTAACAATAACACATGTTCCAGTGCAGCCAACATAGAGTATCTTCTTCTTCTTCTTAATCGTAATTTGTAAGATTTTCGTCCTGTTTATTTCCAAAATCACTCCTCAGAGTGACGTGCGTTCACTGTCTATCCATCTCTTGTCTGGTCTTCCTTTTGTTCTTCTCCCGTCCATTGGTCTATCTTCTTTAGCTCTTTTTGCAAGTCAATTGTCTTCCATTCTTTCTATATGACCCAATATTTTCATCTATCAATAATAAATTTGGTTATGTCTTGAATATGACATTTGTCCCTAATTTCTGTGTTGTATATTTTATCAAATAATGCAAGAGAGCAAATGATTTCATTATCAAGTGCTCGACATTAGATACCAACCAACCATATTTTATCAAATAATGTTTTCCCCTGAATAGTTAGGGTTTTATTTACAAATGATTTCCCACCATTTACAATAAATTTTACATTTTTCTGACAATTATTTCAATATATTTTTCTATAATATTTAACTACACACATTACATGAAGTAGTGGCAATGATATTGATTTTAACAATAACAGATGTTCCAGTGCAGCCAACATAGAGTATCTTCTTAATCATAATTTATACGATTTTCATCCTGTTTATTTCCAAAATCACTCCTCGGAGTGATGTGCATTCACTGTCTACCCATCTCTTGTCTGGTCTTCCTTTTGTTCTTCTCCCAACCATTGGTCTATCTTCTTTAGCTCTTTTTGCAAGTTGGTTGTCTTCCAATCTTTCTATATGACCCTTCCAATATATTTTGTCTATCTCTAACAAATTTGGTTGTCTTGAATATGACATTTGTCCCTAATTTCTGTGTTGTGTATTTTATCAAACAAATGTTTTTTCCTGAATAATTCTTAAGATCTTTGGAAAAACTGCACTTAAACTAGCGTGAAATATTTTCAAAGTCCTATAGAACAACAGTGCATATGCACCAGAGTTTATAGAGCCAGCGATAACCCACAATCGAACCACATATTGATTATCATCTTTGATTACTATCCGTTGCTATGAAATTTAAATGACTAATATTTGCAATAAATCCCCAAATCTATGTTAAAAAAATATATGGTTGGTTGGTTGGTATCTAATGTCTAGCACTTGATAATGAAATCATTCACTCTCTTGCACTCCAATATTTAGCAGAAAGGCTGGTCTCTTCTACAAAAGCTGGACAACGGAGGAGATGG
This sequence comes from Diploptera punctata, assembly GCA_030220185.1. Lineage (NCBI taxonomy): Eukaryota > Metazoa > Arthropoda > Insecta > Blattodea > Blaberidae > Diploptera > Diploptera punctata. The sequence continues at coordinate 484,095 of JASPKZ010007873.1, forward strand.
TTTCTTTTCATGTCTTCATTTAAATTGCAAAAAGGGCATTTAGGTGAATCTGTTATGCCAATTCTGTGTAGGTGTTTATTCAAGCAGTCATGTCCCGTTAGCAGTCTGAATGTTGCTACTGCAGATTTAAAAAAAAAAATGTTAATAATATTAAAATTACCAAACGTATATTAAAAATGGGTGTACACTTATTACTCCCTAATGCTGATACAACCAGCGATAACCCAAAACAGCGATAGTAAAATCATAGACTAAGTTATATACTCTGTGGAGAAAATAGCAGTTAGCATCACAGTATTGTCTAAGAGTGTCTTAATATTGTGATTTGCATATTTAAATAAATACTTCAAAATTGTCTAATAATGTTATAAAAATTGTTTGAAAAAGTTTAAAATATTAAATAATGTTAGTAAATACAGAAGAGCTATAGTTTACAACAATATAAATCAAAAATCCAGTGCTAGTAGAAGTGCAGTTTCACATGTACTTATTATTTGTTTAGTTTTTGTTGTATCAGCCCTAGTTTCTGCTCCATATACGATAACTGGTCGAACTACCATTTTGTATCTGCGGGTTTTGCTTTCTATTGACATGTTTGTTGCGCCAAATTAAATCCTTCATATATCCTGATATTTGTGCTGCTTTATCAGCTTGTTTCTTTACTCCTTTTAGTAAATTTTTAGTGTTTCTTATTAATATACCTAAATAATTAAATTCTGATACTTGTTCTATAATTTTTCTTTCCGCTTCTAATTTGCATCTTACTGGTTCTTTTGATATTGTTAAGCATTTTGTCTTATTTGTATTAATTTCCATATTGTATTTTCTGGCATTTATATTAAATTGATGTAAAGATCTTTGTAAATTATCTTCAGATTCTGAAAGGAGAACGACATCATCTGCATAACATATCAAGTGAAATCTAGCGTTTCCCATTTTATAACTCAAACGCGGTAGTATATTTTCAATAATTTTATCCATTATGGTATTAAATAAGAATGGACTTAAAGAATCACTTTGCCTGATGCCCTTTGTGAGCATTATTTCTTCAGTTTGCTGTTCTTTTACTTTGATTGCTGTTTAGTAGTGTGTGTTAATTGATATCATTGCTCTAATCCGTTCATTAGGAATTTCATTCTCTCTCAAGATATGTACATCATCTTCAAACTGTACTCTATCAAAAGCTTTCTTCATATCTGTGAAACATAAGAATACTGGTTTATTGAATTCCGATGATTTTTCCACAGTTTAAGTATGTAAATTGCATCTAATGTGGATCTATTTTTCTGTTGTTGTTTTTAATATGGATTAATGCATTTAATTTATTGTTTATTATTTTTGCGAATACTTTTAGAGAACTATTAAGTAATGTAATTCCACAATAATTTTCTGGTTTAGTTTTATCACCCTTTTTAAATATTGGAATAGTTATACTCGATTTCCATTCTAGTGGGGTGATGCCACTTATTATGCTATTTTGGAATAACTTCTGTAGTTCATTTATCAGTTGTATTCCTCCATATTTCAACATTTCATTTGTTATCATATCAGGACCTGCAGCCTTTCGATTTTTCAATCTCCGTTCTGTGTCAGTTACTTCATCTATGGTTATTTCAATTAATTTATCTTGATTTTGATATTTATGAACATTCTGATTATTTTCTTCTTGTTTATATAGTTCCTAGAAATGATGATTCCATTCTTCTTAATGTTCCCCATATTTTTCGTTGGCCTCCATATATATCCTATTGCATATCTTTAGAATATTTTTCCCAATAATCTTGCTTAATTTTTCTAATTTTAGCGCATGCTATATTGCGTCTGTTGCATATGTTTTCAAAGACTCGGGGGGGGGAGGTTATTTTTCAAAAATTGTAAATATGATTCCTTTTTTCTTTTTGGCTATTTCCTTAATTTCAGGTACAAACCATGGAGTATTCTTACTGCTGTTTACATTTACTCATCTTAGTCCTATTACTTACTTAGCTGCATTTAATATACTGTCCTTTATTTGTTGCCATTGTTGGCAATGGCAACATAAGAGTATATACTTCAGAATTTCAGACCTTACTGTTTATTTTTGGGCATTGCATTCTTTCACAGGTTAGAGTGCTTAAATTGTATTATTTTATCTTTTAGGTTGGTCTTCCATAGGTTAGATTACTTAAATTGCATTAGGTTACCTTTTAGGTTTGTTAAATATTGTGTATATGTTGGCTGCATCACGTGATTCCGTAGTGTAAACCACTTCATGTTTGTTGGCACATGTGCATGGTGTCTGCCTGGGATTTAAAAAAATTCTGGCGGGACGTGGCGGCAAGTGGCCATTTTAATGGACGTACCGCCCGGTCATGGCCACATTCTCACTGCATTAATGGGAACTTATTCATAAAATTTAAGGTTAGATATTGCAGACATTAGCTTTTTCATTTCATCTTATGGTAATTCAATACATTGTGTAATTTTTTGACAATGAAGTTAGATGTTTTATTAGTTAGCTTCACTAAGTTCTTCATATGTAAAAAAATTCACTATAAAGTTACGGAGTAAGTGAGACAACAGCATATTATACCGTTATTGTGCAGATTATTGTCCCCACCTGACAGAAGCTATTCCCACCGTTTCCTTCTGTCTAGGTATAATGGAGCTAATGTAACCTCTAACCATAGCAAAGAGGACAGTAATGAAGCTAATTTATCCTCTAACTAGCAAATTGAACAGTAATTTTCTAAAAGTGTCTGTGACATTAGTGGCTAAAGACGAGAAATCATATCCATATTTTACATGTTGTGGTTAATGACTTATTATTGGAAAATTATGAAGAGTAAGAATACTTACTTACTCTCACTGGCACTATCGAACCCATAGGTTCATGGCAGCACAGACATAAGCTCTCCATACATCCCTATCCTGAGCTAATGCTTTCCAATCATTCCCTGTATAATCTATTTCCCTCAAATCATAGTTAATGTTATTCTCCCACCTCATTCTTGGTCTACCAACTGGGCGTTTTCCTTCTGGCTTTCCTACAAGAAGCCTCAATGCAAGTCTTTCATTCCCCATAGGTGCAACATGTCCTGCCCATCGCAGTCTACGAGACTTAACTGTTCTTATTATATCTGGCTTCCTATAAAGACCATGTAGTCTTCTCCATTCACCTGTCTGTTCATCTCTCTTTGGTCCAAAAATTTTCCTAAGTACTTTATTCTCAAATACTTTTAATCTCCTTTCCTCCCTTAAAGTAAGAGTCCATGTTTCGCACCCATATAATATAACTGGTAGAATAATAGTTTTATATATTTTCAGTTTAATGTTTTTTGAAAGGAGTTGGGATATCAAGAGTCTCTGCAATGCATAATAGCACGCATTTCCAGAATTGAGCCTATGTTTAATTTCTTTGTGCAACTCATTCCTATTTGTGATTATTGTTCCTAGGTATTTGAATTCACCCACTTCCTCAAAATTTCACTCATTTGTCATTAGCTGTCCATTTCCATTACATAATGAATTTCTACGAGTGACCATATATTTAGTTTTATTGATATTTACTTCTAATCCTAATTTCTTAGTGTTACTCAATAGTGTGTGCGTGTTGTCCTTTGGTATCTCCTCGCTATCGGCCAGTAATACTACATCATCAGCATAAACTAACAATTTATTAATACCATTGAGTTGTAAACCTTCCTCATTCTCTAAAGATTTAATGGCTTGCTCTAGTACGAAATTAAATAGTAGAGGAGATAGTGCATCTCCTTGCTTCAACCCATTCTGGATTTCAAAAGTGTCCGAAAATTGTTTGCCTTCACGCACCCTACTCTTTGTGCCATTTAGACACATTTGTATAAATCTAACTAACTTTTTAGGAATTCCGAACTTCAGCAGTATACTATATAACTTCTCCCTCTTAATTGAATCATATGCTTTTTTGAAGTCTACATATAGTTGATGTACAGTACCATTATATTCCCATTTCTTTTCTAAAATCTGTCTTATACTAAAAATCTGATATGTTGTAGACCTGTTTCTTCTAAATGCACATTGATGATCTCCTAGAATATCATCAATATAGGGAGTAAGTCTGCTTACTAATATATTTGTTAGAATTTTGTACGAAGTTGAAAGTAATGAGATGCCCCTGTAGTTGCTACAATCAGTTTTATCTCCTTTCTTATAAATTTGTACGATAATTGATTCTTTCCATTCATCTGGAAGAGCTTCTTTTTCCCAAATCATACTAAACAACCAGCGTATCTTGTCTATCAATCTCCTCCCCCTGATGTTATCAGTTCTGCTGGGATCTCATCTGAACCTGATGCTTTATACATCTTCAATTTTTCAATCGCCATTTCAACCTCTAATGCACTTGGTTCTGCGATTAGCATTTCTGCTGTCTGTAAATTATCCTCCTCAATGTCCTGTTCTGTATGCACATTTAATAGCTGATTAAAGTAACTTTTCCATCTATTTAATATACTCCTGGAATCTGCAATCATATCCCCATTTTCATTCCTAATTATGTTTGTTCTAGCCTGAAACCCTTTCTTCTCTATCCTAATTCCCTGATATAATTCTCTAATGTTCCTATTTTTTAGCTTTCATTTCAAGATCATTAATCTTCTCTCTCAAATATTCCCTCTTTTTACTCTTTAGTAACTTGGTGGTTTCCTGTCTAATACTACCCAATTGCTCTAAATTTACCTCATTTGGCTCGTGTAACCATTTCAATTTTGCTAGCTTTCTTTTCTTTACAATGTCGGCACATTCCTCATCAAACCATTTCTTGTTTTGCCTCTTTTTTAAACAACCAATGCTTTCTGATGCTGACAATTTAATAATATCTCTTATAGCCTTCCATTCTTTATTTATATCAGTTTCTTCTTCGTTTGCCACATTGTCATCTGAAGATTCCAGTACTTCAAATCTATTAGCAATTTTGATTTGGTATTTTTGTCGCATTTCATCATTTTTCAAGTTTTTTAATTCAAATTTTACAGAATCATCTTTACCGCTTGTTCCTCTCATAAGCGATAGCCGTTGTCTTATTTTCACTCTGACGAGATGATGATCCGAATTGCACTCTGTCCCTCTAACTGATCTAGCATCGTTGATACTACTGTGCCAGCGTTTATCTACTAATACATGATCTATCTGGTTCCGAGTTTCTCCATCTGGGGATGTCCAGGTGTATTTATGAATATCCTTATGCTGAAATGTTGTGCTCTTAACATTAAGATTCTTTGATGTGGCAAATGTGACTAATCTAACCCCGTTGTCGTAACTATCTTCATGAAGACTGAATTGACTATTGTTGGTTTGAATATATCTTCCCGCCCCACTTTTGCATTAAAATCTCCTAAGACAATTTTCATATGATATCGTGAAAGGCTATCAAATAAGCATTCTAATTCTTCATAGAACTCATCCTTGATCTTGTCATCTTTATCTTCTGTGGGAGCATGTACATTTAGAATTATAAAATCATGTTGTTTACCCTTTAGAATTATGTATGATATCCTATCACTAACAAACTTAATATAGCGGATAGGATCCTCCTTCTGACTAAAAAACCCGTTCCAAATGCAGGTCTTTCTGCACCTCCATAGTATAATGCAAAGCTTCCTGATTCCTGACTACCTTCTCCTGGGCATCTAACTTCCTGTAAAGCGACTATATCCAAGGGTGAAGAGCAAGAATAGTTATAAAATATGTCTTTGAATGTTATGTGTATATTAATAATATAAAATCACATTTTGTTAACCTATTGTTTATATTATCTTTGGACAGAGTAATGGCAGCAGCTACCTAAGTTTCATAAGAATATATGGTTACCATGCTTTCATCTGATTTTGAGGCTCACATGTTTATATCCAGCTGGGGTCAGTGGATTTTTAAAAGTATAACGATCCTTAAGAAGGAAAGTAGATCTATGGGACCTGTGCCCTGTAGAAAAATAAAGTAAAAAACAAAAATATTTATATATCTTAATGAAACCATTTCTAAAATTAAGTCTTTTGAATAAAATTTGACAAATAAGGGAACCTCAAGCATGGAAAAAGTGGCTTCGGACCAAAATTTTGGGGCCTATACAAATTTGGAATCCTGTTATTAGTGTCAACAATGTAGCAAACTAGCTGAAATGAATGATGATCCCTTAAAAACCTGTTGTGTAATTCATGCTGAAAACATTGTAGCTCAGAAGTATTGCTTGATAAACAATCCTAGTGTCTTCATTGGGAGTTGCAAAAAAATTGAAAACAACATAAAATCAAATAATGTAAATCTGTGGTTATAGAGAATAAGTTGAAAATGGCCAAAGTGAGTTAAGTATCAAGTCATCGTCTCCAAAAACTTTTGCCTTATGAAGAAATTGTTAACATGGAATTTGCAGCAAACTTTAGTAGGCACGCACGAGGGTCTCTTCAGGGCATGTTTTAGATTATGCTTATTTCTGGGTTCTACTGGTGTGAAGGACAAGGAATTTGATGATCAGTAACAATGAGTTGTGTAATTAATTAAAAAGGGTTTATTATGTTAACCTCTTATGAACAACACAATATTCAGAAAATAATTAATAATATCTTGTAGACTACTTGAGCAAATCTAGACTTCCCTAGAATATTTAAGTAAGATAGATTGATTCACTCATTTAGGTAATAATATGGGAGCAACTGGCTCCTCTGAATACTCGTAATATGATAAATTAGCCCACTCTGTTTTCGTAAGAGAGCTGTGATCATATGAGAGCAACTGGCTCCTCTCTGTGTACTTGTATGGGAGCTACTGGCCACACTGTGATCGTATGAGAGCAACTGGCTCCTCTCTCTATTTATTCATATGGGAGCTATTGGCCCCACTGTGTTAACAATAAAATTTCTTGGCCTTTTATAATTATTTCCCAAGGAAGTTTTAAAATTGGCTTAAGTATTCCCTTTTAACAAAATTTATTGTTTTGCAAATCTGACCATATTCAACTCGTCAGTCAGGCTTAAAACCTTTTCTAAATGAATACACATTTTATAAGCATTAATTTCGTTTTGCTAGGTACATATACCTGCCAACCCTTGAGTTACCGTTAACCACAGTATAACAGCTTATTGTGTGGTTCCAAATTTTAATTCTAAGAATTACCCCTGCCACAAACTCAAGTAATTTGAGTTATGAAGATGTGAATTTCTTAGGATTTCATAAAATAGTGCATATAATCAGTTAATATAGTAATAAAAAGTTGCAATTTTATACTTCCAACCTACTCTCTCTTAACAGATATATAATACAAACGAGTAAATATCACAGAATTTTTTAATATCTTGTTATTGTTCTGTAGCTACAACGGCAATCGTTAATAATTGATAATTGGAATGAACTATTGCACATGTCCTTATTGTTACATATTGAGCATTAAATATTGTGGAGATTCTTATTTATCTGGTCACTGCACTTGGTATCTCACCTCTAAGTTCCAACGTGCGATTCACATGAGTAAATTAATTGCACAGTAAAGCTACAATACGTTTCCCTTCTTCCTTTGAAGAGTAATATTTCAAGTGCAATCAGCCAGCGTACGCTTAGCTCAGTACTTAGTGGTTTGATTCGTATGCAAAAGTTCACAGGTTCGAATCCCGATGAGGTTAAGTTTTTTAATTGCTAAAATGCTTTCTATTTTATTCTTTCTGTCCATTCTTAAAGAAAAAACATAACTATTTGGAAGTATTTCTATTTTTATTATTATTTATTTATTTATTTATAAACAGGTTTACAGTGTAATAAAACATCTTCCTGTGCACAAAGCTTTTTAAATTTCTATCTTCTTTCTCCATTCTTTCTCTATCTTCACATTCCAATTCTTCCAGCCTAACTCCCTCATACCTCTTCTTAATTATCCATCAATTTAAATCTAGCTGGACCTGTCTTTCCTTTCCCAGGTGGAATCCATTCCAAACCTTGTTTGGGTAATATTTTCTATGGCATGTCACAAAATCAAATATTGAATTTTGGACTTTCATTTGTTGTCTGATAATTGTATTTCTGATTTTTTTGCAATCTAGAATGTCTAGTTCAGCGTCTAGAAAAATCCATTTCAGTAGACATCAGCTTTAAACTCAAATTTTTATTCAACTGCTAAGTTTCTGCACCGTATGTTAGCATGCTTTGAATTATGGATTTATAAATTTCTAATTTGGTATTCATTCATATGTTCTTATCCCACAAAATGCCATTTAACATTGTTATTACGGTACCGATCTGCCTTTTTGAATTATATATTTTATGTCATTTTCTTGGGTACATTTTGAGTTAATTTTGATTCCCAGTTAATTTCATTCTTCACATTCCTTGATATATCACATTATTATTATTATTATTATTATTATTATTATTATTATTATTATTATTATTATTATTATTATTTGGATGATGGACAATTAAATAATAATACTAATAATAATAATATTATTATTATTATTATTATTAGTAGTAGTAGTATTTATTATTGTCCATCATATATGGGCTGTACACTGCTGTGGTCTTGAGGTAGCGTGCTGCCTTGTCATGCAGCGCCCGGGTTCGATTCCCGGTTGGGGCAGTTTTTCTGGGTGAGGTTTTTATCGGGGTTTTTCCTCACCTGTAAGACAAATGTCAGGAAAACTTTAAGGCCCAAACGGTCCCCTAAATCATATGGCCAACATCATCACCATCCTTATCATCCTTCATCGGTGTGGAAAACAACAGGAAGCTACCACACCTACAATTCCCTAGTAAAGCTGCAAACATAGCATGAAAATGCTATGATTGCAGTGAAGGACCTGCCCTTGGGCGGAATTACTATGGATGGATATATGGGCTTTTTCTCATGGTATTTTGGCCAGTACGGGACCGGTGCCCACCCAGCATCGTGATGCATTTGGGTAGCTACAATAAGTAGCGGCTCCAGGTTGAGAAAACCAGCTATAATGGCTGGGGTACTCGACATGCTGACCACATGTCACCCCTACACTGCCTGATTATCATCTACCTCTGTGATTGACACGTGGGTGTGAGGCCAGCAGCCAGCTGGTAGGCTAAGGGCCTTGTAGGCCTGTCGCGCCAGGAGTTAGTTAGTTAGGATATATGGGCTATTATTTTGCTGGACTTGACATAAATAAACAAAATATTTTAATTGAAGGGTGAAACTTTTTCCTCACTAATACGTAGTAAATAAATAAGCACATAGATATATGAAGCTATAATATCTTTTATTACATAAATTTATAGGATTATTATTAAAACATGGTACTGCACACACAATTAAATTTATACTGGTAGATAAATAGTGTTATACAATTTACGAAGGCAGGAATATTACTTAATATAGTGTAAAGTGGATGTTGACTATGTGGCAGGAATTAAATATTACTGCACTTATATGATGTATTTTGCAAAAATACAAATGAATAAAAAAAAGACATTATTGAAGTATTCGAACCCCAGCTTTTATGCATATATCATTTTCTTGTAAGTGATTTAACGATCTACACTACTCGAATGTTGGATACTAGTTGTCTTGTACTTTTGTACTATGAATGAGAGCTTAACTTTATTTGAATTGTCGCAATTTGAGTAATATTGCATTTGTCGAACACTCATAAGTATCTAGAAATATGTCTCTTTCACCGTTCTATAAATATTTAAGACAAATCCAAATACACCATATTTGAAGCATTTAACAGTGCGTTACTTCATGAATCATAGCTTTAGCTTTTCAAACATGCACAGTGGGCCATAACAGGGACTCTGCTTTTTGAAGCAGCTCATTCTTTTTGTCGCTAAGTGTACATAAAATACAGCAAATCTTGTGCAAAAACACAAAACAAAATTCTGGAAGAAATTTCCAAATAGTCCCGTGTTTAATGCCAGTAAATTAAGTAGTTCAGTCAAAAAATTTCAAGATGAAGTAGGAGACATGCACTTACAGAAAAAAAAAATTAGATATCGATATAGGACAGAGACTGGAGCACTCCTTGTAAAAATCTCTTATGCAATTGACACAGGAAACAGGAGTAAATTATGGGTCTGCTCATCAAGCAATGAAATTACTTAAATTAAAACCAATCAGAATTCTGGGAGTTCAAAAATTAAAAGAACATTAAGAGCTGGGTAATAAGAAATTATTATACCTGTACTAACTTTTCATTGCTGGATAACTGGCAGATCTGTTCACCGCAGTTAAGCTCCTAGCTCCCAAAAATGAGAAAATTAGAATCTCTGCTATTGAATGATCTGTTCACATTATATAATGAAACATTTTTATATATGGGCAGCAGCTGTTTTAAATTCATTTTTGTATCTCTACAAAAATGATAATTTAGATTATGGATCACTTCATCATAACAAATATAGTTTCCTTACAAATGTATCCATTATACTTTATATATTGTATTGTAAGCCTATGTTTTCCCTTTACAGAGATTTAGGCGCTCTCCCCTACAGGAAAGAATTTGAACCATACTAATTAAGTTACACTTGTTTTTTATATAGATGTCATTGAGTGGTACGTGGTCAGCCTTCCGCCTCATACTGACATGTAGGAAACCAAGGTAGTACTAGGACGGGAAAATTCGGTAAATTTTGCTTAGAGGCCTTTTCATTCAGGTTTAAGGATTTTTTACGAGCCTGAAAATCTTCAGACTCGGGACCCATGGCTTAAAGTCCCTTCCAGAGGACTTGCTCCTTGGATTTTTCCATCCTAAAAAATCCATCGACCCCGGCCGGATTTGAGCCCGCAACCCTTACTTTATATATAAATAGAGAATTGGATCAATTTAGAAATTTAAATAATCACTTCTTTTGTTTTTCAGATAAATGATCACCCAAATCCTGAAATCCAATATTTATCTTCTCTGCAGTAATTATGAAAAATCATAGAATATTGTTATTTGATTCAGGAATAAAAATGAACTATTTTAGTTAGTTTTACATTATACAGAAGAGAAGAGAGCAAAATTTGGATTTCAACATCTGGGTGACAATTTAACTGAAAAAGAAAACTTTTTCTAAATTCATATTTTTATTGTATGTTTATAAAGCATAAGAGAGAGAAAAAAGTAGTTAAAATATGATGTAATGAATACCATAATTTGTGCCTGGATAGTTATGCATTAAAAATGCAATGTGTGTAAGTAATTACGCAATTTAAAACAAGGATACAATTAAAAACTGAAGAACTCAACAGTAGAGTTAAAAATAAATATATTACTTGGATCTACACTAAAATTCCACTTGAGGATAGTAGTGGAGATGGCTTGATACAGTAATTAAAAAAAAAGCTGAAAAGGGGGGGGACAAATTACTTTGTAAAATGTTATTAGAGACCTGAGAAATAGGATACATACAGGATAGAATGCATATAGGTTTTGGTCAGAATATATAAAAAACACAAAATAAAAAAACTGAGGTAAAAAACCAATAAAATTATATAAATGTAATGGTTAGGTTTGCCAACATATATAGGAATGTTGGTTTATGTCTGCTTTCTCAGTCACTTGGGATCTTCTTGAATTCCACTGGGGGATAGAAGATCTAAAACTTACAGTATCTTTCTTAATGTAACATAACAAATTTATCTTTTGAAAAGAAAAATTAATTTGAAAATACAATAGGAAGTAACATTATGAGGTTTTACTTAATAACATTGTTACCTAATAACATTGTTTTTGTTAGACATATGTTTCAAGCTTTGTTAGCCTAATCTTCTGTTGTTACAGACTGTAGCTGTGAGTTTGTAACTACTGAAGATGAATCAAATGGTAAAGAGAAAAATTTATGCCTGAACCGGGAATCGAACCCCGAACCTTCAGCTTTCCGTGCTGATGCTCTAACCATTGAGCTAATCCAGGCTTCCTTCCCATCCAAGCATAAATCCTTCCTTTACCTTACTGTCTTGGTCCCACATTCAAATGCTATGAATCATCATTCACAAATACACAATGAATGGCTTCTACCTGAAGAAGACATGAAGGGACCCCACATAGCTATAGCATTATTTATGAAATTAATATTAAGAAGCTAAAGCTGTTACTATGATTGAAATAAGTATATTAAAGTACACTACTAAATTATTGTAATCAAATGGTAAAGAGAAAAATTTATGCCTGAACCGGAATCGAACCCCGAACCTTCAGCTTTCCGTGCTGATGCTCTAACCATTGAGCTAATCCAGGCTTCCTTCCCATCCAAGCATAAATCCTTCCTTTACCTTACTGTCTTGGTCCCACATTCAAATGCTATGAATCATCATTCACAAATACACAATGAATGGCTTCTACCTGAAGAAGACATGAAGGGACTCCACATAGCTATAGCATTATTTATTAAATTAATATTAAGAAGCTAACGCTGTTACTATGATTGAAATAAGTATATTAAAGTACACTACTAAATTATTGTAATCAAATGGTAAAGAGAAAAATTTATGCCTGAACCGGGAATCGAACCCCGAACCTTCAGCTTTCCGTGCTGATGCTCTAACCATTGAGCCTTACTGTCTTGGTAAAGGAAGGATTTATGCTTGGATGGGAAGGAAGCCTGGATTAGCTCAATGGAAGCATCAGCACGGAAAGCTGAAGGTTCGGGGTTCGATTCCCGGTTCAGGCATAAATTTTTCTCTTTACCAAGACAGTAAGGTAAAGGAAGGATTTATGCTTGGATGGGAAGGAAGCCTGGATTAGCTCAATGGTTAGAGCATCAGCACGGAAAGCTGAAGGTTCGGGGTTCGAATCCCGGTTCAGGCATAAATTTTTCTCTTTACCATTTGATTACAATAATTTAGTAGTGTATTTTAATATACTTATTTCAATCATAGTAACAGCGTTAGCTTCTTAATATTAATTTAATACTGAAGATGAGGCTAACAAATCTTGAAACATATGTCTAACAGAAACAATGATATGAGATAAGAATTAAACAGACAAAACTTATTATTAGAAAAATTAATGTCTGAACTGGGGACCGAACCCCGGAGCTCTAATGATTTGATAAGAATGTTACAATGTGCAACAGATAGAATTGATTACTAACGGTTTTGATTTTAATTGATTACCTTCCATTACTTCTTCAAATACATCTCATGCTGCCAACATGCTTTTTCTTTCTCTTACTGCACCTGCTGACATTTAATTACTATATCTTGCTGCTGCTGTAGTGAATTTAATTCTTCTCAATTCAATATATAACAGTAATCATGTTAAAGTATGAAAACAGAAGCAATTCTCTCTACATTCTAAGAATTGATTAGAATTTAGATAGGCAATGGTCAGACATTATAAGCACATTTAAGTAAAATTTGATCACTCACCTCATATTATTCTTCTTATTTTACTATAAACTAGTTTTGGAACTTAGTTTCCTTTACATATTCAGTATCACCATGACTGTTGTTCTGTCGTCTTGAAGAGCCGTCCTTTACTCCTTCCATTGGCAGACCGAAAAAGCCTTGAAACCAGGTCATTCTCCATGGGAATTTCAAAGTTCATCAATTTCTCCTTTTCGCTCCTTTGAATGTAGATCTTTTCCCAAACGTTGAGTCTTTTGGTTTTTCTATTTGTTTTAATAATTTAGCTTTCTTCTCGATAAGATGTTTTTTTCAGACCATGCATGGGCAGCCACTGCACATTTTTCTACTTCCCCTTTCTTGACATTTCTGAGATGTTCTTTCTTTTTAGTTTTCAAATTTCTCTTAGTTTTACCTATTTAGAATTTCTCACATTATTCACATTTAATCTGATAATTCTTTTATTTTCTCATTTTTATTAGATCTAATCAATTTACTGATGCTATTAGTCATTTTTGGGTGCTAAATCTTACGTTGAAATCTTAAAAAAATGTTTTGAAACTTGTGGTGCTTCAATGGATGATATGTGAATTTCCTGAGTTTTACATTTTCTTCTTTTCCTTTTAAAAGAGTGCTTTGATTAATAAATTTTTATCTTTTGAACTTGTTTATTTTCTTGTGTATTATTCTTTCTTTAAAACCATTGTTTGTAGCTATGTTGATTATGTGTTCATTTTCGTTTTTTATAATTTTCTTTGTTCATGGGTATGTTCACTAATCTATATGTCAAACTATTGAAAACTGCTTCTTTGTGAGCTATGTGATTGAAACCTGAAGCTTTTATATAGTTACCTATATGCCTTCTTTCTGTATATTCCAAATTCTATCTTATTTTCTTCATTCCTTTTTAAGTTGAGATCTAAAAATGGTATTTCTTTATTAATTTATGTTTACATCGTGAACCTTATAGTTTGACTTTGAATGTTCAGTAATTTCAATGCATCATCTATCGTGTTTATGATTAACTATTGCAATTATGTCATCCACATATCTGCACCAGAACTTGAAAATTAAATGATGTCCACTAATTATCTTGTGTCCAAAATTCTCCATGAACAGATTAGCTAAGAATGGAGATAAAGGGTTTCCCATTGAAAGTCCTGAATTTTGTTTATAGAATCTGCCTTTGTAGGTGAAAAACATATTATCAATACACAATTTAGTTAAAATTTTTTATTTGACTATCTTTAATTTTTCAGTTTTATTACTGTTCATCCAAATTTCTAAAACTCCAATAGTTTTGTCCTTAGAAATTCTTGGAAAAAAGGAAACAACATCAAAAGAAACTAATCTGTCTGAAGATTGTAGTTGTATATTTTCTAGTTTCTTTACCAATTCATAAGAATTTTCTATGAGTTTTCAAATCCATTCATTTTATTAAATTCATTACATAACCATTTTGATAAAAGATATGTAGGAGACCCTATGTTGTTAATTATCGGTCTTATTTTCTTCCCTTCTTTGTGCACTTTCGGGAGTCCATAAATGTTGGGAAATTTTTGATTTGAAACCTTCAGATGAAACTTATCTCTCTTAGTTTAATGTAATTAATATTCTTGAGAATGTGTCTACTTCTTTTAATGGTTTTGTTAATGGGGTCTTTTAATGAATTTCTGTATATTCTTTGGAGTCTAAAAGTTTTTTCCATCCTGTTGTTGTATTCTTCGGAGTCTAAAATATCCAATTGATTACCGTTGTCAGCTTTGGTAATTACTCCATTTTTGCTGTTGATGTCTTTTATAATTTTCATATTTCTCGAACCCATTTTGTTTATCGGTGTTTCTTTAATTTCCTTATTAATTTTTTCACATTTTTTCCTGATAGTAATTTTGTCTTCCGTATCCATGTTTTTGATTAAAATTTCTGTATCTGCCGTATAGTCTTCTATTTTGTCCGAAAAATTTACACATGTTTTCAAACCATTTTCCAAAAGTTCCATTTCTTTGTTATCAAAAGTTTTAGATGATAAGTTGACAACACTACTATTGATCACATTTTCACTTTCAAAATTTTTGTTCTTGGATGATTTAAGGTTGTTTTCTGATTTCCTCGTATTTCCATTTGCTTTAATTTTCAGATTTTCAATTTTCTTTTTCTGTTTAGTAATTTTTTTGTATAAGAAGAATAATATGAGGTGAGTGATCAACTTTTACCTAAAATAAGTAATTATAAACACATATTTAATTATTATTTCAAAGTTTGATCATATCTGATATTTGGTAATTTTCCAGCGATATTGCTTTTTCAAGGTCCAACAAATATTTTTTAAAATATTTTCTTGTGAAAATCAAAGCATATGTAATTATATTAAAAAGATATATATATATATATATATATATATTTTTAATTAGAGGAAAAAATATATTACAAAATTTACAATTTATAAACGGGGAAACATTTTTTCATTCACATATTACAATATGCATATGTTTTATCCAAATAGAAGAGAGTTATTACAAAATTATCCTACCCCTAGTCACACTTAAAAATAATTAGTGTTTTATATTATAAATCAGTGGTTTTGTGTCAGGGATTTAGTATTAATAATACTACTTGTTGCAAAGAGTTTATATCAGATGTATTATAAATACTATTGTTTACTTTGCAGATATGGGGTTGTTCGGATTATGTCCAGAAACTGAAAGTTTCTATGTTCACATATGTGAAATATGCCAAGCATGTGTTAAACCTCAAGGTCTGGCAAATCATTATGGTAAGTTGAATCTTTGTAAGTAGAGTAATATGTATATATATATATATATATATGTATATATGTATTTTTTTAGCATGATATAGTATTTTAACAGTTGCACATCAGTTGTGTGACAGTGACTTAGTGTAGCAAAGGTCTCAAACTGTTTAATGAGTAAGCAGAGTGGAGTAGAACTCTACTGACAAATTTTCACAGTTTATTCGGGATGTTGGCTTAGTATTTTGTTATAGGAAAACCATGGATATAAGATTATGGCCTTTTATATAAAGGACACATTACCTAACAAATCTCTTTAAGTTATAAAAACTTCCAGAAATGGTAAAAACTTTTATATATCTTGGCTAGAAACTCAAAAGTTTTGCATGAATTAGACATCAGAAAAATATCATTAGTTCATTGAGGAACAGAAAATTATTTATGTAATAAATTTGGGAATTTTTAACATTATAAGGTTTAATTCATAAGAATTAAATGAATCGTGATTTCTTCTTAACTCATACTTCTATGTTTTTTTAAACACAGCACTGCAGTATCAGTGACCATTGTCACCACCTTCAGCTGTTTTCACGACTGTCAATTTTTACTTTTGCCAGTAATTATCCAAACTGCCATCTGGTATTCTTTTGAAGGAATTATTTTCTAAACTGCCATCTGGTGTTCTTTTGAAGGAATTATTTTCTAAACTGCCATCTGGTGTTCTTTTGAAGGAATCATTTTCTAAACTGCCATCTGTTGTATTTTTGAAGAACTTTGTAATCAAGCTCGGTTTGTCTGGAATCTCAAAGTTCATGGTTCTATTATGTTTTTTTTAATATATATTTTTTCCCAAACTGTTGAATCCAAAGGTTTGGATAGATGTTTCAAAAGTTTTGCTTCTTTTTCAATTCTATGATGCTCTAATAAACTATGTGCTGCTATAGCTGATTTTTCAATTTCTCCATTCTTTATGTTTCTGAAGTGTTCTTTTTTTACGAGTTTCCAAGTTCCGTTTTGTTTTTCCTATATATGTCCTTTTGCAATCAATTTGATAAATTCCAGATTTTTTGTTGTCTGGTGTGTTAACTTTATTATTAGTTAACAGAAGATTACCCAAGCTGAATTTGTTAATTGTAGCCATTGTTATATTAAATTTGCTGAAATTTTTTTGAAACTTATTATGAACTTCAGGATGGTAAGTAAATTTCTTGAATTTTACATCTTTCTTGGAATCATGTTGTAGGGTGGTGTATTCCTTTAACCTCTTCTGTTGTTTAAATTCCTTAAATTTATTCTTTATTATGTCTTCATCAAAACCATTTATTCTAGCTACATGTACAATATGATTATATTCATTTTGATTTTGATAATGAATATAATCATATTGTACATGTTGCTAAAATAAATGGATTTGATGAAGACATAATAAAGAATAAATTAAAGAAATTTAAAAAACAGAAATATTACAGGAATACACCACCCTACAACATGATTCCAAGTAAGATGTAAAATTCAAGAAATTTACTTACCATTCTGAAGTTCATAATAAGTTTCAAAAAATGTTCAGAAAATTTAATATAACATTGGCTCCAATTAACAAATTCAGCCTGGGTAATCTTCTGTTAACTAATAATAAAGTTAACACCCCAGACAACAAAAAACTGGAATTTATCAAATTGATTGCAAAAGGATATATATAGGAAAAACAAAAAGGAACTTGTAAATCGTAAAAAGAACACTTCAGAAACATAAAAAATGGAGAAATTGAAAAATCAGCTATAGCAGCACATTTTATTAGAGCATCATAGAATTGAAAAAGAAGCAAAACTTTTGAAACATCTATCCAAACCTTTGGATTTAACAGTTTGGGAAACAAAAATATATTCAAAAAACCATACTAGAACCATGAACTTCGAGATTCCAGACGAACCAAGCTTGATTACAAAGATCTTAAAAAATACAACAGATGGCAGGTTAGAAAATGATTCCTTCAAAAGAACACCAGATGGCAGTTTGGATAATTACCGACAAAAGAAAAAATTGACAGTTGTGGAAAAAGCTGAGGATGGTGACAATGGTCGCTGATACTGCAGTGCTGTGTTAAAAAAAGCATAGAAGTATGAGATAAAATGAAATCACTATTCATTTAACAGAAAATTATATTGCACACTAAGCCCTTTCCTTAGTTATGACTATAGAGGGCAGATTTCTGCATATTTGCATGTTTTGTTCCTGCAACATATGCATGGAAGAGGAAAATGCGTTTCTTGTCATTTGGAATCAATTCGCAAAATTTTATAGTGCATATAAATGCATTTGGAGGGTTGTTACTGATCTCTAATAACAAATCATTTTTAAGTTTTACCTTAAGAAAAGCCACGTCTCCACCATCAATCATACTCTATTTGATAGTCCTTCACCCGAGCTATGGCTCGGCATCGGTGTTTCCACTGCAGATGACTCTCACTCAGCACAGCCATGTGTAGAAGTTCCCACTCCTCTTTACACACTTTCCAGAGACCGTTCTATTGTTCTAAGACGCCTGTTTCCCAGTGCCCTTTTGAAGAGTCCAAAGGAACAAAAGTCCATCGGTGATGCATCGGGAGACTTCCCTGGGATGTTGCTGAATGGAAAAGCATGTATTCCAGTTTCCTGCACCATTCTCTTCAGGAACGCCAGGGTTGAACCCGAAGTGTGACTGGAGGCCTTGTCTTGGTGCACCCAGACTTGGTTTTTGTCTGTACCATAGAGAGCTGGAATTTCGATCTGGTAAATTGGGGTGCGAACTTCTTCCTGGTAGTACTGGGAGTTGATTTTGGCCTTTTTAGCTACTCTACGAATAGTCAGTTTTTCATTGTAGCAGTATCCCGCAATGATCATAAATTCCTTTGGAGAAACTTTCTCTGCATTCAGCGTACCACTTCTGAAAATTTTTTTCATCCCTTTCTCTATAGTAAATTGCCTGGGGGTTGTTGCAGTCTCCTAGAAAAACATATGCTTCATCAAGTGTGACCAAAAATTTCCATTTTTCTCCTGCCAGGTGCTTTTCATAGAGTTTCCTGCTATTGGTGTGGCGTTCGTCAATGTGATGTGGCAACAATTTATGAACCCTGCTTTTGTGGTGCTTCTCCTTGTATAAATCTTTGTTTATTATGGTGTTTACAGTTTTAAGAGATATTCCCAATCTGTTTGCAATCACCCTTTGTGTGGCAGGGTTACCACCAGAGATAAGGGCCTTGACCTGTCTGATTACATCTGGGGTGCAGGTCGTGGATTTGCCTGTTTTTTTCCTTTTGGAATTAATCCCAAGCGACCCTTTTCCTTTTTATTAAGGACTGAGCTAATTCCACACTTTGACACCACAAAATTATATTTTTTGCAAGCCTAAATAATCGCAGAATAAGTATAATTAGCGTCAGGAAGGGCAGTAATGTACCCTTCCCAAAAGGGTTCTATCTGCTTAGGCATTATGAGAGCAACACACGTGCAAGTGTAACAGAAGCAGTACACTGACTGGTTTGATCACCTCGCTCGCTCCTGTCCTGATGACTCACATTCCAATGTCACAATCTACATGGTAAATCGTTCTCAGAGATTGGAAACAACCCTCCGTATTCGCGGGATTAGCACATATTTCACTAATATATGCATATGGGTGCATATATTATACTTTTTTCTCTATTTAATATTAAAATACTAGTTTGTAACCCCATAAAATGACAAGTTTCTGCTTTATTGTCATGATTTTGCAAATGAAGACAATTTTTTTTTCATAGAAAGCCAGCATCCCTATTTTGCATTTTCACACAACAGTGACAATGCCGATCAGTGGGTCTGCAGTTTTTAATCTCAACAGGTCAATAAAGCAATCTGGCCTAAAGCATTTCCTGAAAGGAAGATTTCGGAAGAGATGAATGTGCTTGCCAACAATGGACAGTTTATTGGTAGTAATTTCCTTGTTTTCGTTTTCAACTGGCGATATTCTTTGAAGTTTGAATATCAGCTTTATTGAGACTGTCGGCATACGTGACAAAGACTCAAAATATACTTTCATGTGTGCAAAATATACTTCATTTCACACAAAGGAAGCCTGTTGTACATTATAGACCATGGTGACAAACAAATCGGTAATAGAAGTTTAAATTATTTTCTCAAATACCATTTTGTGAGTGTTGGTGGACCGAGACAAGTGTTTTCATATTACAGACAAGATTAATGAGAATGACACTATAAAATACAATTATTAACTTCAATTAGGAGCAAAAAAAGTAAAAATATTACAATTGTTGCTTCATAAAAAAAAAAAAATGATGTGAGAAAATAGTGTATTTTACTATAAGAAGAAAATTAATTTTTGTGCATATTTTTTTAATTTTAAGAGCATGTTTTCAACTTTTTGCTGCATAGTTGCATGCATATATTTATGGTTTTTAGTGCACATAAATCCGCCCTCTCATTATGATTTATGACAGTGAGGCAATGACTCTGCAGAAGTATAATGAGAGAAGAGTTTATAGCTATGGGTTTGAGGTTTTTGTGTCTAACTGCAGGCTTCACCTAATGGGATTACAAAACTAATAAATTTATATTGGATAATCTGAATGAGACACCTGTCTTAACTACATTCATAATTATTAGAAATATTGTTAGGAACATATTACAGAATGCCTAGAACAAGGAACCATAGAGCCATTACACAATATCAACCACATGGCAAAAGATAGTTAGATCTGAGCCTTGAGAACACCAGTTTTGATTCAGATCATAAATTCTTCTGTGACTAACAGATGGAAGGATAAGGATGTTGATTTTTCAGAATCCATTTTATCACGGTCCAAAGGACATGCTACATGTCTAACACTTCAATTGTACTGGTTTTAAAATGTTCTTGGTTACTTTTATATTTTGCACCCATTTTGGAACCATGTGTACTGGGATTATTGGGTTCATCAGTTTTATTTTGTTATTTATTAATAATAATTGTTCATTGTTGTTGTTTCGTTTGTATTTTTGATAGAAAATAAGACTTCTTTCAGGAGGCGAAGGAGTTTTATATTGTTAAATAAACAATACTTAATTGTATTCCAGTTTTAATATAAATTTGATAATAACATGTTACAAACTTTTATAATTTATCAATTAAGGAAAATAGAGTCACATATGTTAAATAAATTCTAACTTGAGTTATGACGTTTCAAAAAAATTTCTAAGTGAATTTATTCCTTCTACAAAAAAGTTTATAAGTATTATTTTAATTCCATTGTGAACTGACTTGCTCGCTAGGCAATGTAAAAATTGCAGATGACTTTAAAATCGTGAAGTGAGTGAGCAAGTGATTTTCAAAAGTTTCTTTTGTTAAAAAGAATGCTCTATATAGGCTTCACCTTCTTTAATTAACTTTTACATATATGAGGTGCTTAGAATAGCAAGGGCGTATCAACAAAAATCACTTTTTTTTTATTATTGAAATATAAACTCTGAACTTTCTTCTTTCATCCCTGTGAATAAGAACTGTTGATGCGTCTTGGAAGAGAATGAAATATCCATTGCAATAACGCATGGTGTTAGACCTGATACATTGCAGCATAATAACAGATGAGTTTGAAAGTAGCATGCTGCCGGCCTAGCTCCCCGCACATTTATCTCATCCAGGGTATTTATATTACCATTATATTTCTCGAGTTTGTTTAGGTCTGGATGTATCTTAAGTGCTTATTGTTCTCTTATTATTTCTACGAGGGTGATGTGCAGATGTATAGGTTTTGCGTTCAGTTCTTTCACTGTACACGCTAGGTATTACATACATTCTCAGTGTCTTGTAAACTTTTAGATAGTCTTGATTTAGTGACTAAGGTTTTAGTGTAATTATTGGTTGTTCAGAAGGGCATTATTAGTGTAAATAATTATTTTATTATTTCTTCACAAAATAATGAATGACACAGGCAGTGAGTCAACTTCTGAACACATCAGTCGTTCAAGGAAGCGTTCTGTTGAAAAAGGTAAATGGAAAATAAATGTATCTAAGAAGAAGAGAAATATGGGACAAGAATATTTAAGTGTGAAAACAAAAAAATTGTAAAAGCAAAAGAGGTGGGGGCACTTTGTCATTGTGGATGTTTTGAGAAAGTTGGTAGGGATAAGATAGATGAAATATTTAACGAATTTTGGAAAATAGGGGACTATGAACTACAGAACAGTTATTTGAATGTATTAATGAAAAGTGTAGATGTGAAGAAATCACGCGTAAAAGATAGGCCTTCTTACAGACTGCACACAGTAGAATACAGTGTAATTCATGGATGTGTTAATTACAAAGTTTGTGCTATTGCTTTCCGGATCATTCACGGACTAAGTGAAAAAAGACTGCGTATATAGCATTTTCATGCTATGCTTGCAGCTTTACTAGGGAATTGTAGGTGTGGTAGCTTCCCATTGCTTTCCACACCGGCGAAGGAAAGTGATGATGATGATGTCCATATGATTTTGGGGACCGTTTGGGCCTTAAAGTTTTCCTGACATTTATCTTACAGGTGAGAAAAAACCCTGATAAAAACCTCACCCAGAAAAACTGGCCCAATCGGGGAACGAACCTGGGCCCGCTGCGTGACAAGGCAGCATGCTATCTCGAGATCACAGCGGTGGACCATTAATATATAAGTTTGCAATATATCACGTGAATAATTACAGATTGTCTTTTCTGAAGTAGCCTAATAAGTTTAACTTGCAATAGACCTAATTTTTACTGGAAAGTCAATAAATATTATTACTGTAATCAAATGGTAAAGAGAAAAATTTATGCCTGAACCGGGAATCGAACCCCGAACCTTCAGCTTTTCATGCTGATGCTCTAACCATTGAGCTAATCCAGGCTTCCTTCCCATCCAAGCATAAATCCTTCCTTTACCTTACTGTCTTGGTCCCACATTCAAATGCTATGAATCATCATTCACAAATACACAATGAATGGCTTCTACCTGAAGAAGACATGAAGGGACTCCACATAGCTATAGCATTATTTATGAAATTAATATTAAGAAGCTAAAGCTGTTACTATGATTGAAATTAGTATATTAAAGTACACTACTAAATTATTGTAATCAAATGGTAAAGGGAAAAATTTATGCATGAACCGCGAATCGAACCCCGCACCTTCAGCTTTCCGTGCTGATGCTCTAACCATTGAGCTAATCCAGGCTTCCTTCCCATCCAAGCATAAATCCTTCCTTTACCTTATTGTCTTGGTCCCACATTCAAATGCTATGAATCATCATTCACAAATACACAATGAATGGCTTCTACCTGAAGAAGACATGTAGGGACTCCACATAGCTATAGCATTATTTATGAAATTAATATTAAGAAGCTAAAGCTGTTACTATGATTGAAATAAGTATATTAAAGTACACTACTAAATTATTGTAATCAAATGGTAAAGAGAAAAATTTATGCCTGAACCGGGAATCGAACCCCGAACCTTCAGCTTCCATGCTGATGCTCTAACCATTGAGCTAATCCAGGCTTCCTTCCCATCCAAGCATAAATCCTTCCTTTACCTTACTGTCTTGGTCCCACATTCAAATGCTATGAATCATCATTCACAAATACACAATGAATGGCTTCTACCTGAAGAAGACATGAAGGGACTCCACATAGCTATAGCATTATTTATGAAATTAATATTAAGAAGCTAAAGCTGTTACTATGATTGAAATAAGTATATTAAAGTACACTACTAAATTATT
The DNA here is from genome assembly GCA_030220185.1 of Diploptera punctata. Classification (NCBI taxonomy): domain Eukaryota; kingdom Metazoa; phylum Arthropoda; class Insecta; order Blattodea; family Blaberidae; genus Diploptera; species Diploptera punctata. The sequence goes on from JASPKZ010007873.1 coordinate 507,889, forward strand.
GTAATCAAATGGTAAAGAGAAAAATATATGCATGAACCGCGAATCGAACCCCGCACCTTCAGCTTTCCGTGCTGATGCTCTAACCATTGAGCTAATCCAGGCTTCCTTCCCATTACAATAATTTAGTAGTGTACTTTAATATACTTATTTCAATCATAGTAACAGCTTTAGCTTCTTAATATTAATTTCATAAATAATGCTATAGCTATGTGGAGTCCCTTCATGTCTTCTTCAGGTAGAAGCCATTCATTGTGTATTTGTGAATGATGATTCATAGCATTTAAATGTGGGACCAAGACAGTAAGGTAAAGGAAGGATTTATGCTTGGATGGGAAGGAAGCCTGGATTAGCTCAATGGTTAGAGCATCAGCACGGAAAGCTGAAGGTTCGGGGTTTGATTCCCGGTTCAGGCATAAATTTTTCTCTTTACCATTTGATTACAATAATTTAGTAGTGTACTTTAATATACTTATTTCAATCATAGTAACAGCTTTAGCTTCTTAATATTAATTTCATAAATATTATTACATTCATATCGGTCCAAATTAAAAACCACTAGAGAATACAATATTTAACTTCTTCGCATTGACGGATATGCTATGTCACACGATATCGAGAAAAAAGTTTGTGAAACTTTAAATGCATTTATCTCAAAACTACTATTTTGCATATATGCCCTTGCTATTCTAAGCGCCTCATATTTATAACCATGTTTCTTATTGGCGTTTTCAATTTTAAGGGAAGGAATCCATATATATTTGGGATGTAATCTCTTGGAGGGTAAAATTTTATATCTCTGACTTTTTTTGTCTCTTAGCATTGATATTAATTAGCCTTCAATATCCAGATTTGTTTTAGTCCTAAAGATTCATTGGCTTATGACAGTTATTTGATATCTAAATGGCAGTTTTAATTTTGAATATAGGCTTCTTTTGCTTTGTTAGTTTTAGGGGTTTTTGATATTTAACAATGAGTTCCTTCATGTTAAGAATCTAGTAATAGAAAATAATGATTTGGTTTTTCCATTCTTCTTTGTTAATTTGTTTTTGTCCAGTTAGGAAAGTCTTAGTGAATCATAACTTGTAATTTTATACTTTATTTCAATTTTGAATATTGAAACCTTCTTATTTTTATATGTATTTTAATAATTATAATATATTCCTGAATTTTCCTTTAATTAGAGACCAAAAATGATATATTTATTATGTTATATGATTTTCGACCTATTTATAATATATGGGATTATAAGTTCTCACTACATATGCCCCCATGAATTAATGAGGAAATTGACAGTTTGGCATATTTTTATCAATAGTTTATTACTTTCTCCTTGTAAATAAATCACTCGTAGCTTTGGATTTAAATGTTAAATTGTAAGTATATATATATATATTTTTTTGACCAGAGGCATTTTGGTTGAATAATTAATTTTGTCTGTGACTCGAGACAATATAATACATACCTTAGCTATTTACCTGTGCATTGAGAATAAAGTATTGATATTGAAATTCTTAAATTATGCCTTTGACAAGCAATTAAATAAACAACTCACATTCATCTGAATAAAATGTAATAGTGTCCATATTCACTCTTTTATTGGTATCACTTTGTATGTTTTATTGATCCAAGTGTTATACTCTTTTTTTTTACCATAAACATTAAATCGGTGTCCTTTATCACAGTTATTTGGATTTTCCTTTATTTCACTAGACACTTTATTATTGGTTTTGTCAAAATCACTGTATCATACATTATCATTCAACATACATTCTCGTATTTGAGTTTCTATTCTTTAACATTCTTACATCATATGTTTATTCTGTTGGACGATCGTTTCAAATCTATTGCTCCATCTTCAGCTTGTTCACAAACTGGTTTTTTCTTTTCTTCAAGTTGTTGGCCCTGGATCTGTGTTCCAAAGAACTTGGTAATGAGGCTCCTTTCTCCAAGAATTTCAAAGTTCATAATTTTCTCCTTGTTCTTCTGTATATAGATTTTTTCCCATATTGTGAGTTCATTGGTATTTTCCAACTGTTTTACTAATTTTGTATTTATATCTATTTTGTGTTTCTCTGTCCAAACATGAGCTGCTACTGCAGATTTTTCCACTTTTCCCTTTTTTTACAGTTCTTATGTGTTCTTTAGTTCTAATGTTTAAATTTTTCTTTGTTTTCCCTATGTATATCTTATCACAATCTGCACATTTTATTTGATATACTCCTGATTTTTTATTGTCTTCAATTTTTTCATTTTTATTAGTTTTCATAAGTTTTTTTAAACTGTAAACATTCTTTGGTGCTAATTTGATGTTGAATTTCCCAAAAAATTTTTGGAATTTATTGTGTGCCCACGGGTGATAGGTAAATTTCTTGTATCTCCTTTTCTTTGGCTTTTCTATCTGAAGAGTGCTTTCATTTTTCAAGTTCTTTGGAACACAGATCCAGGGCCGACAGCTTGAAGAAAAGAAAAAAACAGTTTGTGAACAAGCTGAAAATGGAGCAATAGCTTTGAAACGATCGTCCAACGGAATAAACATATGAGATAAGAATGTTAAAGAATACAAACTCAAATATTAAATTAAATCTCATAATGTAACTTCCTAATGATTTTAAAATACGTTCTCATAACATACCGCATAACCTATACTTGAATTACATAATTTCTTAATGTTTAAGGAATGGGTTCATTATAAGGACACAATTTTTTAATGTGGTATTTTCCAATTTTCTTGTAGGATCATGTATGTCATTGATTTCAAAAGTGTGGGTACCCAATTATTGAGTAATCACGCATGGACCTTTCCATAGTGTAGCTATTTTGGAACTTTTGTGTCTGAGTTTATCAGACAATGTGTTGTTTCTTATTAGTATTTTATCACCTATGGAAGGCTGCCAGATATTTTTATATCTTTTGGTTATTTTTCTCCTCTTTTCAGCGGGTTTCTGTATCTGCTGAATGCTTTTAGGCAATGCTCCTCATTGGTTAGATTTAGGTCATTAATGGGAATTGAATCTAATACCCCTGATATTAATTCTTCACGTTCCTGCCGCACATCAATAGTACTGGCGTGTAGCCGGTGGTATTGTTTGTTGAGTGGTTTAACACTTTCTCAATGTGTGGAATGTACTGTACCCAACTATTATGCTGTTTGTGACATAGTATTCTGAGACATGTTACTTCTCTATTTATCCATTCAGTTGGATTACAGGATGGCATATGAAGAGATAAGTGTATTAGCTTTATCTTGCGGTCCTGCAGTTCCTTTTCAAATTTTGCACTTCTGTAAATAGAAGCGTTGTCAGTAAGGATAGCCTCGAACTTACCGTAATGACACTAATAGTCATTAAAGAGTTTGTTGAGACAACTTTTGTGGTCATTTTATGTATGGGGTATTTGGAAAATATGTCCACCATAACCAGGATATGTTTATAGCCAAATTGTCCTACAAGCATGAGTCCTTGTGAATCTATTGTTAGCGGACTGTTTACTTTGTCTCTTATGATCCTTTGTAGTATTACATCATACTGTGTGTTCGAAGATTTACACTTTTGACATATTATGCAAGTAGAAGTTTTAGTCTTATTTTCTTATATAATTTCTTACATTAAAATTACTGAGACATGTTGATAGCGACCCGCTTGCATCTAGCATGTGCTAGAGCTGTGTGAAACTCTTTAATGATTGGCGTTTCCAAATATTTGGGGATTACAGTTTTCCAGGCTATTAAATCCTTTCCACTCTCTTATGCAGGATATTATTAAACATTCCATATGTGTCCACATCACTCACTGATTTTGTGTCCTTGGCCTGTTCTCTTATTTTAGAGAGGCTTGTGTCCATCTCTTGATATTTGCCTATGTCATGAATTTTCTTAGCTAATGATTTATTTACATGGATGGTCATTCCCATGATTCTGACTTAATTATTAGGAGTTTTTGAATTTTCTGGTATGCCTGTCATGCAATATAACCTTGACAGCAAATCGGCAAATGTATTATTCCCACTAGAAATGTATTCAATGGTAATATCTTAATATCTCCGATATATACCTACTGATTTTGTTAGGTCCTAGCTTACATCGATTTAAGAATGATAAGCTGATGTGAATGATAGCTTTATGACCAAATACATATGACTGAAATTTCTGAAGTGCAAAATAAATGGCTGCTAGCTCCATTTCTGGTACCATCGATTGTTTTTCTACAGTAGTAGTTGCTGAGATGCAGTCGCTATCATAGTGATATGACCCTCTTCGACAATTTGAGTAAATATAGCAACCAAACCAATTCGAGGAGCATCTGTGTAAATATGATAGGGCTGTGTGGTATCAGGCCTTTGCAAAATAATACAGTTTGCGAAAAGCGCCTTTACTCTTTCAAAAGTTTCCTGATGTTGGGTAGTCCAGTACCAATGGTTTCTTTCTTTATCAATTCATGCAGACGACTCACCTCACGTGAATAGTACACTGCAAACTTTGGTTAGTACATTAAAATGCTAAGGAATCATCTGAGAGCTTTCAGAGGTGGTATAGCAAGGATTGATTCAATTTTAGATCTACTAGAGTTCATTCCTAAAGAATTTATCATAAAACCTAGGAACTCTACTTCTCTTCAAATAAATTGAGACTTTCTAAATGTTCTGTCCTTTATGGTTTTTGATACTACTAATTTATATTTTTCTGATTTACTTTCAAACCAAATGTAATAACATAGAATTATTCGCTGTTTTCCCGTTTAAAATGTTATTTCAGATAACATATATTCCATTAGGTAATATGAATAATGCACCCTTCAGCTGTTTTTTTTAATTCAGTTTGAATCAATTGTTCAAATGGATGAACAATTCAGTTTGGTAAAACTTAGGTTATGTTACGTGAATATCACTTACACTCAAAATGCATGATTTTGATATCAGTGATAACGCAGTGCAGCAAATTTGAACTTGCCACAAGATGAAAGAATGTGCTCTTTACTAAATCACATATGCTGATTGCGAAAATGAAATCAGAAATGTTCCATCACATACCAATTTTTCTTGAAAAGATGCACCACATATACCACTTTTGAGAGACTTGGAAAAGCCTCAGTAACAATACAGGAGGAATCTGTAGTTGATTAACATACAGCTCATGTAACAAAATTAATTGTTTGTATTATAATGTTCTTATAAGTTAGAAACTTTTCCTGCAAACTTTCCGTTTGCGGGTGGATGGTGAAACCTCTTGTAAGAGTGTCAATCCACCAAAAGGTAAAAAAGTTTGGTGACCATGTTCCCTTATATCGTCTTTCCATGGCAGTGATATCTTGGTGAAATCACTTACCATGTTCGTCACTCACATCTCCATGATTAGGTGGGAAGAAATCCAAATAGGAATGAAGGAAAATGTAATTTCAGAAACATATTGCACCCCATAGTATTGTAACAGTCCAGCATGTGTTGCATCAGTTCCCTTAATTCTCAGACATTACATTTCCCAAGAAATTGTTGCAATACATCTTTCAATGCAAGCCAAGCTGTCTTCTCAGTATCTGTCAGCAACTGTTTGAAGGTAATATGTTTAATGAAGTCAAGGATCTTAGACCCAATGAAAATTCCTTCTTTAATTTTTGCTGTATGAATCGCAGGAAATTTAGATAGTCAAAATTTAAAACCTTGGCCATCTTTGTCCATTGCTTTCACAAAATTCTTCATGAAGCTCAATATCAGATGGAGTGGTGGTTAACAGCACACTGTCTTTGTCAACAAGGAGTTCATACGACCTTTTTTTTTTTCACCAGGATTGAAAATTTCTCTCAAAGGCCACTCTTTCACTACATAATGGTCATTCCTTGCCCTACTATCCCAGTGACACAAGAAAGAGCAATATTTTGTGTAACCAGTCTGCATTACCAGAAGTAGTCCCAGAACTTTGAGATCACCACAGATTTTCCATTTGCTATTTGAATAGCCAGTATACTTCAGGAGTAGCCTCATGTTCTTGTTGGTTTCCTTTAACTGAATGGAATGGGCCACTGGTATCAAAGGTTTCTTTTTCCTGTTATGTAAGTGAACAGCTTTGAGACTACTCTTTGAGGAATCTATAAATATGCACCATTCCTCCGGATTCTGAATCATCCCAAATTTTGTAAGCAGTCCATTTGTCATTAAAATATTCCAAACTCTCTGTCAGTGAGAAAAAAGTGGAAAGACCAAGTTATATTTTACACAATGTAATACTAGTGGTTGGTTGTAACAGGTTCTTTTCTTGAAGACGAGACCCAAGTAATTCTGCTTACCTCTTTGTAAGATTTAGATCTCTTACACGATCGTTCAATTCGCCTGTGACAGTGGCTATGGTTGTAGCTGTGCTGTAGATGGCATGTAATCAAGATATTTATGATCTTTGTGATCTGTTGATTTGTCACTACCATCGTTTATTTCATCTTCCAGTGTCCATTCCATTGATGGTTTTGAAACTGGGAGAGAATCTGAATGTGTAACTGGGCAAATTGCAGATTCCAAATTTGGTTAAGAATCTTTGTTATACATGTGGTGAGTTTATGACAAAGTCTCAAAGACATCCCATTTCTCCGATCATCAAAAAGACATACGAGTTGTAGTTTGAATTGAAGGTAGATGAGGGTAAGTGTTGGGCACCACAGAAGTTGCTTATGTTGCTCCCGCTATTTAAGAGGCTGGTTGCATGGAACACACCCATTTGAGCAACATGAGCAACAGTTCTCTGGTGACCAACACTTATCCTCATCTATCTTTGATTCAAAATCCAACTGGTATGCCTTTTTTAATGATCAGAGAAATGGAATGTCTTTGAGACTTACAGTCGTAAACTCGCCACACACATAACAGAAAAGATATGGTGTATTAACATACTTTCTAGACATCGGTGAGTATAAAAACACTTGAACATGCACAAACGATATTCTTCACATTAACAGATTTATACAATTCAAGAATAGATATTGTGTGATCTTACAATCGATTGACTAATTGCAACTGCAACTTCTTTACCTAACCCCAAGTGGCTATCTCCCCCTCCCCTCTCTACTCCCTTTTACTAGGCAATAATATTCCTAAAATAATATAATGTGATAAGCACCGCGATAACATAAATAATGCAGCCGAGCACAGATAAAATTGCATTTCCAGAAGAAAGTTTAGGTGGCAGTGATCAATGGTTTTTACCACTATTATCAGGGTAATAAACTACATAACAATCACATGTTTTTGTTCTGTGGCAAATGTAATTGTCACGCTACGTAATTATAGTGACATAAGTCCAATAAATATAGATTGCTTTTGCAAGCCTTAAATTGTATAAAGTACTATACGTAAATTATAATATCTACAATTTTTTTTAAATTATAAAAAAATATTTAATTATGAAATAGTATCCTTATCATTTGTCTAGTCATATCTTGCAGCTCCTAATACCTTCATGTGTAATCTTTGACACCCCAAATTGCATAATCTTGCTTTAAATTTTTTGTACTTCGTTTGTTTTCAATGATTTTTTTTTTCTCCATGAGCTCTACAAACTATGCAATATACATGTGGTGGGCCAGTGCTATCTACTACTCTCTTCTAGCCTTGCAACTTTTATACAGATGGCTGATGGACAATTGACACATGGATAAAATCTGACTACCACATATCATGTTTCAACAATTTGCAGACCAAAGCTAGATGAAAGTCTCTCTGTGTTAGTTTTGCAACACACGTGTCAAAAGTACATGTGTGTTTTCCAATACCACTTATTGCATTTTCTGTGTTTTGGGTTTGGTACTAGCCAGATAGAAAGCATTAATGTGTTCTATTTTCAATTTATGCATCACTTTGGCATACGTGTTAGTGGGTGAAGTGTAATTGTGTTGGGTAGAGAGAAGAGTGCATGGTGTATTTGTTTTAAGTGTAAGCGTATTGTGTGATGATGATAATGATGATGAAGAGAAGGGAGAAGTTGGATTCTGGTGCTGGAATATATCTTACTCCTAACAAAATGCACCATATGTCTAATAAATCGTTATCAACAGTACCACAATCCTTCTCAGATATACGGATGGTTGTTTCTGATCTCTGATAATGATTTGCCAAGTAGATTGTGACGGAGTGTGAGTCATCAGGACAGGAGCGTGCGAGGTGATCAAACCAGTCAGTGTGCTGTTTCTGTTACACTCACATGCGTGTTGCTCTCATAATGTCTAAGAAGATAGACCCGTTTTGGGAAGGGTACATTAATGCACTTTCTGACGCTAATTATAGTTATTCTGCGATTATTAAGGCTTGCAAAAACGTAATTTTATGGTGTCAAAAAGTGTGGAATTAGCTCAGTGCTTAATAAAAAGGAAAAGGGTCGCTTGGGATTAATTCCAAAAGGAAAAAACGGGCACATCCATGACATGCTACTACCTGCACCCCAGATGTAATCAGATAGGTCAAGGTCCTTATCTCTGGTGGTAACCCTGCGACACAAAGGGTGATTGCAAACAGATTGGGAATATCCTTTAAAACTGTAAACACCATAATAAACAAAGATTTAAACATGGAGAAGCACCACAAAAGCAGGGTTCATAAATTGTTGCCATGTCACATTGCCGAATGCCGCACCAACAGCAGGAAACAATGAAAAGCACCTGGCAGGAGAGAAAAGGAAATTTTTGGTCACACTTGATGAAGCATATGTTTATCTAGGAGACTGCAACACATCCCAGGCAATTCACTATAGAGAAAGGGATGAAAAAAATTTTCAAAAGTGGTATGCCGAATGCAGAGAAAGTTTCTCCAATGGATTTATGGTCATCGCGGGATATTGCTACAATGAAAAACTGACTATTCGTAGAGTAGCTAAAAAGGCCAAAATCAACTCCCAGTGCTACCAGGAAGAAATTCTCACCCCAATTTACCGGATCAAAATCCCAGCTCTCTATGGTACAGACAAAAACCAAGTCTGGGTGCACCAAGGCAAGGCCTCCAGTCACATTTCGGGTTCAACCCTGGCGTTCCTGGAGAGAATGGTGCAGGAAACTGGAATACATGCTTTTCCATTCAGCAACATCCCAGGGAAGTCTCCCGATGCATCACTGATGGACTTTTGTTCCTTTGGACTCTTCAAAAGGGCACTGGGAAACAGGCGTCTTAGAACAATAGAACGGTCTCTGGAAAGTGTGTAAAGAGGAGTGGGAACTTCTACACATGGCTGTGCTGAGTGAGAGTCTTCTGCAGTGGAAACTCCAATGCCGAGCCATAGCTCGGGTGATGGGCTATCAAATAGAGCATGCTCGATGGTGGAAACGCGGTTCTTCTTAAGGTAAAACTTAAAAATCATTTGTTATCAGAGATCAGAAACAACCCTCTGTATACTGCAGATGGGTTTGGAATTTATTATACACCACCACCACCACCACCACCACCCCACCTAAACTGAAGATTAATTTTATAATAAAAATTTCTCATCATGCCAGTTAACAAATCCAGACCTGTCAGGAAGAAGGCAAGCAAACACCTGAACTTGCATGGCGGAAGTGTATAACTGTTCATTACTGTTGTGTCCATTAAGTAAAAAATAATGTTGTCCGTTATCAGATAATTGTACTGATGTAATAGCTATTACCCATTCTATCTCTCTTGCTCACAAAACAAATGTCATGATTGTAAGTATTCTACAGTTAGTTTTTTATTGAAGTTCCACATTCATTGCATTAACCCGTCAGCGTGGAGCGACGTGACGTGTATGCAAGTTGAATTCTTCACCAAATGCGGAACGACGTGACATGTACGCTAGCTACATGCACTGCTTTAAACTGTAATTATGACCTTTGTGTTTACATTAACTATTTACAGTTTATACAAATTTTATGTAGAGACTTCAAAGTTTATATTAGTGCATATATTAACTGATTACGGCCCTCAGTAACAAGTTAAAATAATTTTATATTTGCATTTATTCTTGCGGCCTCTGACATTTTTCTTAAATTTATAACTTGATAAAGGATTTCTTATAAAACTAAATTCGCCTTTTTTTGTAGATTAGCTTGTCTATCAAATTGTATCTATTTTCAAATCTCTTCATTTTTAATAATAATGTCGCAAAATTCAGTATACATAAAGACCCAACAAAGTTATTTCCGATTTATGCTACAGTACAGGAACACAACAGTAAATTTCAGATATATATATATATATATATATATATATATATATAATATTTCAAATGACGATATCCTTACATTATGGAAAGGTGATTAGTCTACAATTCAGTCAGTATCTAAAAGGTAAAGTGGTCCACTACAGACCTTAGAAGGTTCTTGGGATATTAGGAGGTTAAGGCTCCCACTTTTCTAAACTATCGGTACTTGATGTAAGCCGAGTACTTATTTCTGTCTGACGGCCCATAACAAGCATCTGGTACTCATTTCAGTTAGAGGCTGAGTCAACCCCGGGTTCACGGTGTCGCCTGAAGGTTTGGTTCAGTTTAAAAATCCTGATCCACCAGGACACAAACCCTCGATCTTCCGACTTGTAGCATGTTGAGCTTTTAAGTCCACACCTCCGGCGAAACTATTATAGTCATATTTCATCAACTGGTTTCGGTTTGGAAACCAGAAGAAAGGCATTGAAATTTAGGGTTGATGAAGGTCTTTTAGTACAACAGGTCTGATGTGTAGAAAGACCATTTTTTGAAGGCACAGGACCTAAAATAATGTTTCCAAAGTGTTAGAAAGACACATTTGGAGAACGCTGCCCCCCCCCTACAAGAAAGAAGGTCAGCGCATACAAGCACTGTGTTTGTAATAAACATGAACAAAGTAAACACAAGGTGAAAATATACACTTATTGTTGCCCGAGTGTCAAACAGCTGGTTTACATTTTGAAGATTTATCACACCAATTTTTGAAGATCATACTTTTTTTTTTCAAGACCCTTCTCTTTGTGTAAATATTTTGTTTTGTTGTTAGGTAAAGCCGGTTCTCTGAATTCTTCAAAGAATCCCTAGTGCAATACACTGTGTCACTTATGTGAGAAATTTACAAAAAGGACCTATTTCAACTGTGACACAACAACCATAAATAAGTCTGCAAAAAATGCAGAGATGTTACGTGAGAACCGTATCAAATTTAATTAATTAAATATTATATTAAGACCATAAACGAATTGCAAAAACATTTAAATTACTCAAGATATATCAATTTAAATGCGTTATTGGAATACTGGCACTGAACGGCTGAGTTTAAATACCGATGAACTTCCTCCCGCATCAGAGTATTCCCGGCCATTTAAATCTATCCACTTTGAAGGGTTAATTATCCTCTGTCAGAGTAATCATGTCAGAATATGTATGTTATGTTTTTCTTTCCAAACAAGAACTCTCGTCTATTCAGATGTCAGCTCATCTCAATTTCTAGCTAACTGACTCACTGGCACTATCGAATCCATATATTCATGGCCATGCGAACATAACCTCTCCATACATCCCTAGCCTGAAGAGCTGTTTTCCAATCATCTCCTATATAATACACTTCCCTCAAATCATGGTTAACGTTATACTCCCACCTCATTCTTGGTCTACCAGCTGGGCATTTTCCCTCTGGTTTTCCTAAAAGAAGTTTTGATGTTTCTCTTTCATTCCCAATTCATGCCATGTGCCCTACCCAATGCAGTCTATGATACTTTTTTTTTTGTAAGCCTATGTTTTCCCTTTACAGAGATTTAGGCGCTCTCCCCCTACAGGGAAGAATTTGAACCATACTAATATAGTTACACTTGTTTTCGTATAGATGTCATTTTTGAGTGGTCCGTGGTCAGCGTTCAGCCTCATACTGGCTTCTAGGAAACAAAGGTAGTACTAGGACGGGAAAATTCGGTGAAGTCTATGATACTTAACTGTTCTTATTATATCTGGTTTCCTATAAAGATCATGTAGCTCACTGTTATTTCAATATCTGTTTTTTTTTAAGCCTTGAGGCATTTCTCATCTAGTCCTTCTGTTTCACAACATGATCTATTCTATTTTCTGTAATACTTATTAGCCTATGCACTTTTGACAGTCTCAGTGGACTACCATGCTTGGCTATGGATGATTCCAGAGTTCACATTTTCAAATGAGGAAGTGGTTGATAGAATTTTAAGGGCATAAAAGTCCCGAATATGACTGCTTGAGAAGGGAAGAAAAGCCATGGATCCTGATGGCAAATAAATTTTGGGAATGTTTATTAAAATATCAAGTATAATCAATGCAAACCAGATAACTCAAGCAAATTAGTTAAACGTTTTATTATTATTATTATTATTATTATTATTATTATTATTATTATTATTATTATTACCATATATTATATTCCTACCAAGTTTAGTTAAATATTTATTTAAAGGAACGCCTCGTCCCTATTTGTATTGTTATTCCTAGGTATTTAACAAATGCTAATTTACTGAATATTTAAAGATCTTGAGATAATCTTTAAATCACTGAATTGTTTAATGATAGTTTTTAGCATCAGATCATTAGTGTCAAAATTTAAATATGGGCATAAAAGAGCTGACAAATTTTCCTCAAAGGCCTCTCATTTTGGGGTTGAGATATTTTACTTACATACTTACTTACTTACTCACTGGCACTATCGAACCCGTAGGTTCATGGCCGCACAGACATAAGCTCTCCATACATCCCTATCCTGAGCTAATGCCTTCCAATCATTCCCTGTATAATCTATTTCCCTCAAATCATAGTTAATGTTTTCTCCCACCTCATTCTTGATCTACCAAATGGGCGCTTTCCCTCTGGCTTTCCTACAAGAAGCTTCCATGCAAGTCTTTAATTCCCCATACGTGTAACATGTCCTGCCCATCGCAGTCTATGACACTTAACTGTTCTCATTATATCTGGCTTCCTATAAAGACCATGTAGTTCATTGTTATGTAGTCTTCGCCATTCACCTGTCTGTTCATCTCTCTTTGGTCCAAAAATTTTCCTAAGTACTTTATTCTCAAATACTTGTAATCTCCTTTCCTCCCTTAAAGTAAGAGTCCATGTTTTGCACCCATATAATATAACTGGTAGAATAATAGTTTTATATATTTTCAGTTTAACGTTTTTTGAAAGGAGTTGGGACATCAAGAGTTTCTGCAATGCATAATAGCACGCATTTCCATAATTGAGCTTATGTTTAATTTATTTGTGCATCTCATTCCTATTTGTGATTATTGTTCCTAGGTATTTGAATTCAGCCACTTCCTCAAAATTTCCCTCATTTGTCATTAGCTGTCCATTTCCATTATATAATGAATTTGTATGTGTGACCATATATTTAGTTTTATTGATATTTACTTCCAGTCCTAATTTCTTAGTGTTACTCAATAGTGTGTGCATGTTGTCCTTTAGTATCTCCTCGCTATCGGCCAATAGTACTACATCATCAGCATAAACTAACAGCTTATGAATACCATTGAGTTGTAAGCCTTCCTCATTCTCTAAAGATTTATTGGCATGTTCTAGTACAAAATTAAATAGTAGAGGAGATAGTGCATCTCCTTGCTTCAACCCATTCTGGATTTCAAAAGTGTCCGAAAACTGTTTGCCTACGTGCACCCTACTCTTTGTGCCATTTAGACACATTTGTATAAGTCTAACTAACTTTTTAGGAATTCCAAACTCCAACAGGATACTATATAACTTCTCCCTCTTAATTGAATCATATGCTTTTTTGAAGTCTACGTATAGTTGATGTACAGTACCATTATATTCCCATTTCTTTTCTAAAATCTGTCTTATACTAAAAATCTGATCTGTTGTAGACCTGTTTCTTCTAAATGCACATTGATGATCTCCTAGAATGTCATCAATATTGGGAGTAAGTCTGCTTACTAATATATTTGTAAGAATTTTGTATGAAGTTGAAAGTAATGAGATGCCCCTGTAGTTGTTGCAATCAGTTTTATCTCCTTTCTAATAAATTGTTACAATGCATTTGGTTCTGCGACTAGCATTTCTGCTGTCTGTATATTATCCTCCTCAATGTCCTGTTCTGTATGTACATTTAATAGCTGATTAAAGTAACTTTTCCATCTATTTAATATACTCCTGGAATCTGCAATCATATCCCCATTTTCATTCCGAATTATGTTTGTTCTAGCCTGAAACCCTTTCTGCTCTATACTAATTCCCTGATATAATTCTCTAATGTTCCTATTTTTTGCATTCATTTCAAGATCATTAATCTTCTCTCTCAAATATTCCCTCTTTTTACTCTTTAGTAACTTGGTGGTTTCTCGTCTAATACTACCCAATAATTGCTCTAAATTTACCTCATCTGGCTCGTGTAACCATTTTCATTTTTGCTAGCTTTCTTTTCATTACAATGTCGGCACAATTCCTCATCAAACCATTTCTTGTTTGGCCTCTTTTTTTAAACAACCAAGGCTTTCTGATGCTGACAATTTTATAGTATCTCTTATAGCCTCCCATTCTTTATTTATATCAATCTTTCTTCTTTCGTTTGCCCACATTGTCATCTGAAGATTCCAGTACTTAAAATCTATTAGCAATTTTGATTTGGTATTCTTGCCGCATTTCATCATTTTTCAAGTTTTTTAATTCAAATTTTACAGAATCATCTTTACCGCTTGTTCCTCTCATAAGCGATAGCCGTTGTCGTATTTTCACTCTGACCAGTTGATGATCCGAATTGCAGTCTGTCCCTCTAACTGATCTAACATTTACAATTATAAAATCATGTCGTTTACCCTTTAGAATTATGTAAGATATCCTATGACTAACAAACTTAATATCTCGGATAGCGGATAGGATCCTCCTCCTGACTAAAAAACCCGTTCGAAATGCAGGACTTTCTGCACCCCCGTAGTATAATGCAAAGCTTCCTGATTCCTGACTGCCTTCTCCTGGCCACCTAACTTCCTGTAAAGTGACTATATCCAAAGGCGATTTATCTAATTCCCGCGTTAATATCTCTAGTGCCTCGCTATTGTATAAAGTCCTAACATTCCATGTTCCTAGGAACATGTCCCTGTGTTTGAGCCTTTGGCATGCGTTCCCTGAAGTAGTCCTAGCCCGGAGAACATGGGGGACTATTTGACCTCTGGAAAATTTTACCCCAGTTCAACCCATGTCCGCATTTCTTGACGGTTGTATTTTTACGGTGAAAGATCGTCACTCTTTCGACCAAGGTACTTTTTTCGTCTGGCTTATCACCTTCGACCAGTCTGGCATGGGTAACCCTATCAGCAGCAACGATTTTCAAGTTTGACACAATTAAGAACTCATTTGAACTAGCAGACAAACTACAGCATTTAGAAATCAATAGGAATACTAAAATGACGTCATTCGACATAAAAAACCTCTACACTAATATCCCGATAAACGAAACAGCAAACATAATAAAACAAAAACTAAGACAGTAAACTTGAAGATAACTATATCAATCAGTTAAACAAACTAATAACAACAACAATAAAGCAAAATTACTTCCAATTTAACAATGAACTATTTATTCAAGAAGACGGGATCCCGATGGGGAGTTCTACATCTGGAATAATGGCAGAAATCTTCCTACAAGAACTGGAAAATAAACATTTTGAGGAACTAATACACAAATTCAACATAAAACTAATAACACGATATGTCGATGATGTACTAGTAATATATGAAAATGAAAACAGAAAAGAAAAAGAAATACTACAAGACTTAAACAACATGCATGAAAAAAATCACTTCACACCAAAGAAATAGAAGTTAATAACAGCATAAACTACTTAGATTTGTCTATAACCAAAAATCTACACAACAATAAACTAGAAATCGGTATCTACCGGAAAACCCATAAACAATGCTCTGGCCATAAACAAAAATTCTACACCACCCTTTTCAACAAAAAATTAGTACATTTAATAGCTTAGTCAGTAGAATGTTGAAACTTGAAACTCCCATTAAGCAAAGACAATTATATCCAAGAACTCAACTACATTAAATATATGGCAAAAACCAATGACTATAATGAAGAATTCATAGATAAGCTCGTAAAAAAACAAAAAAGGAAGAACAACATAACCAACATAACTAAACTAGAAAAAGAACAACAAGAAAACATGGATAACACTTACATACACAGGAAAAGAAACGACAAAATTAGCCAATGCACTAAAGAAAGCCGATAAAAACGTAAAGATTGCATTCAGAACCAATAACAAATTAAACAACATAATAAACAATAACATTGAAGAAAAATAACATTTTCAACAGCAAAGGAGTATATAAACTGACATGTAAGGACTGCAACAATTTTTATATAGGAAGGACAAACAGGAGTTTTAACATCAGATTCAAAGAACATTTTCGAGACTTCATTCACGCAGAAGGGAAATCAAGCTATGCAAAACACATTATCTATGAAGGACATCACATATTAAATATTGAAAACACCCTAACAGTAATGCACAGAGAAAATAATCCAGCGAAGATAAACGTACTCGAAGAGATGGAAATCATGAAAGCAGCTCACAACGACAGCCTGATAAACGAAAACGAACCCAATACATGCAACCCCCTCTACCAGATCTTCAGTGAAACACCAGTTTTGAATCCTGCCGATGATGGGACAAGTCCCGAAAGCGCTACAGTTAAATGATTAGTTAAGTTGAGGAGACGGACCTTTCAGGTGAATATTCTATAATTTTATATTAATTAAGTTTAAGAAGCAGAAGAAGACTAGGGTCAGAAACATTAGACTCTCCTATGACAATTTACATTACATTTTTATTAAAAGACACACAGTTTAAGCATATATATATATCAACTTTCAATGAAACTATAATATTTGATCATTTTTTCATTATAAGCATCTGTGCAATGAGTTCTTATAAGGAAAGAATCAAAATATCTATTTCATGATTACATCAGTGTGCTCTCTAGCCTTACAGATCATTACATTCTGTTAGTTATAATTAACAATGCGAATTTTGAAAATAAAACAGAACCCCGAATAAATGGCAACTAAACTTGAAAAGAACCACTGATTAGTATTTCTATAGTACTGCACATTTCATAAGTGGAAATGTGGAACATCCTGATATGTAAGTGTGGTGGAGATTTTTGAAGATGAGAGGTAATAAAGGGACTGAATTTGTAAATAAATACAAGGACATAAATAATTTGATAGAATCATCTTAAGACTTGAAACCAGACTTACAAATATTAAAAAAATATTATCAGAAACTTTTTTTTTCTTTTCACTTTATAAACTTTCATTTAAAAAAAGTAAAATTTCAGACATAAGTCTTAACCCGTTGGATGTGCATTACGTGAATATGTGCGCCAAGAAAGCCTTCACTCAACGGGAGTTATGGATATATCCGCCAAGATATATGTATATATATATATATTTTTTTTTTTTCCTAAGGTATTTGGCAGTGCAGGAATGCAAAACTTTGAAGATCTGTTCTGTATGTGTATGACATCTAGTGTGATTTTTTTTTCAACTCCCTTTTACCAGTCTCTTAAGGGTTTCTTATTACATGGGTTAAAATCACATATCATGTATGCGCGCAAGAACGGATTAACATATATCGGTAACTGGCCAACTATATAACATTCATGATAAAATATAATTCACTAGATGTGTTCTGAAAAAAAAACAAGACACCATCTGTTTGTTCAACATAATATATCTCTCAATTCAGATTAGCCTTAAACCTTAATTCAAAAACGGTCTAAGTTAATGAAAAAATAATAACTCTGGTACAGTTTCTTGTATCTACTCACATGTATAAATGAGAGGTCTGCCTTTTATCACAGTAGAAATATATTGCACAAACATTCCATTGGGGTTGCTAACTTTTACCCTCCATTCTCCGTCTTGAAGTAACTAGTTAGAAATTCGAATGTATTATTTTGCTTCTAGTTTTTTTTATTTCAAATTATATTATCAGTTATTTTTATTTATATAGTTAAACTTATTTATTTATTTACATATTTTGCATTGCAATTATTTTATTTAATATGTCAAAAAGGCAATATTGGTTGGCCAATTTGCCTAGTGATGATTTGCGAGAAATGGTAAAGGAAATGTTGGAATCCAGTGGCGAAAAAAACATTTTTAGTTAGCCTTGTTCTGATGAAGGGGAAATTGTACCTGATGATAATATTCCAGGAACAAGTAGTTCTGTAATTTGCCCTATTTTACTGGTGAGTGAACCTCTTCTTGTATCGGACAGTTGTTCATCTAGTGATAGTGGTGGTGAAGAAGAATATGATAACAATCCATCAGTATCTACGGTGTGGAGAGATAATGGTCAAAAAAGGGACAAATTCTCAGCTAAATTTATTCCTGGGGTAAGGGAGAATTCATCATCATAGTACATTCACGAATTTAGGTCATTTGTTGACCTGTTTCGACCTCAAGAGAAACACCAACCAAAAGTCTTTTGAGTGGACGTCCTGGTCTTCTTCTTCCTGCAGGTTGATATCTTAACATTTGTTTGGGTATTCTGTGATCTTCCATTCGATGAACATGTTGCATCCATCTTGACTTATAATCAGAAACTTTGTTTTCTAAAGGGAGAATTTATGGGAAAAATCGAACCCCAAACAATTTTTTAATAATTTTTTGACAACAATGTTTGCCAGCGCATTGCTGAACAGACATTTATATGCCCAGCAACAAATTTCGGCAAAAATGTTGCTTGGAAAAATGAAGAGGAGGAGCAGGGATCAGGATTGGGTGCCTACCAACAAAAATGAAATAAAATTATTTTTTGCAATTCAATTATTACAGGGTATAATTCAAAAACCAAAATTAGGGCATTACTTTTCTAGAAATTGTTTATTGGCTACTCCAATCTTTTATGAACTAATAATAGAATAAAGATCCTTTCCCCTCCTCAGTTTCCTTCATTTTTCAAATAATGAAGAATACGATAGGCAAATGTCTCCTAAAATTTATAAAGTAAAACCAATTTTTGACCATTTGGTTTCTAAATTCTCGGAAGCATACACACCAAATGGAAGCATATCCATCGACGAAAGTCTACTTCTGTGGAAAGGACGACTTAGTTGGAAAGTATTCATCCAAAAAAAAAAAGATCTCGATTTGGGATGGAATCTTATAAATATTGTGAAGCAGGGACTGGGTATGTATGGAACATGCTCTGGTATGCAGGAAGAACTACAGAGCTCAATGTTGAGGTGCTTGGAGTGGACATTTCTTGGATGTCCAAGCCTAGCAAAATTGTGTGTACATTAGCACAAAATTTATTGAATCAAGGCTACTTGATTGGCCTTGGTAAATATTATAGCAGCCCTGAGCTTTTTGACTTTCTCAACACTTTGAACACAGATGCTGTTGGAACTGTAAGAAGCAATAGAAAAGGACTACCTAAAGATGTCATGAATAAAAAACTGAAGAAGTAAGAAATAGTATATTCGTATAGGAGGAAACTGATGGCTCTGAAATGGAAAGATAAGAGGGAAGTTTGTATGGTTAGCAGTGTCAGTGATGCAGAGGTCAGGGCTGTTCCTGAAAGAAAAAGTACTACTGGTACCAAGAATAAGCCAGTAGTCTGCATTGAATATAACGATACTATGGGGGGGGGGGTTGATCTTTCTGATCAGTACATCGTAACTTATGCCACAACACGAAAACGCCTCAAGATATACTACGAGGTGTGATCAATAAGTTTCTGGAATGGCTTCAAAACAATTATGCCATCGAGGAGTTTTTAATTTTCATCCAGGCTGTACACTTAGAATTTCCTTGTGATGAATTTGAGGGGTCGTGCGACCTTCTCTGACCTTGCAGTATGCTGGTAGAAGCTCTGAAATGAAGACGTGTTTTGTGCATGCGGCAATTTCTCTGTGTAGCAACAATGCGGGATTACGAGGAACAAAGAACATGCATCAAATTTTGCTTTAAACTTGGTAAAACTGCAACAGGAACATATCAAATGTTAAGAACAGCTTATGGGGAGGAAGCAATGGGCAAATCTCAAGCATTTGAATGGTTTTCGAAATTTAAAAGGGGCGTGACATCGGTTAAGGATGAAAATCGTCTGGGACGACCAACTTCCAGCAAAACCAATAAAAATATCGATCGAGTGAGGGAAATGGTATTAAATGATAGGCGCATTGCAATACGAGAACTGTCTGATGCACTAGCACTCTCGTTTGGAAGTGTTCAAAGCATTTTGAAAGACGATTTGAATATGCAAAGAATTGCTGCGAAGTTTGTGCCCCGCCTCCTTTCAAATGACCAAAAGGAAAGTCGTGAGATTGCCTGCACAGATCTTATAGAACAGCTTAAAAATGACCCACGGTTCATGGAAAAGGTTATTACTGGTGATGAAACATGGATTTATGGCTACGATCCAGAAACTAAACAACAGTCTTCGCAATGGAAGAGTCCTGCATCTCCACGCCCCAAGAAAGCCAGACAAGTTCGATCGAATGTGAAGTCAATGATGATTGTTTTTTTTTTTGACATTAATGGAATTGTGCATAAGGAATTTGTACCACAGGGTCAAACAGTGAATCAAGTGTACTACAAACAATTGTTGCAAAGATTGAGGGAGAATGTGCGACGCAAACGGCCAGAGAAATGGAGGACTGGTGACTGGTTCCTGCATCACGACAATGTGCCCGCGCACAAAGCAATTTCTGTCCGCCGGTTTTTGGACAAAAATAGGATGAGTACTGTTCCCCATCCAGCCTATTCTCCAGATCTGGCTCCAGCAGACTTTTTCCTGTTCCCACGGCTAAAAATTTGGCTCCGAGGACATCGTTTTGAGGACATTGATGTCATCCAGCGCGAATCGCAGAAGGCATTGGACACATTTAAAGAAGACGACTTCCAGAAGTGCTTCCAGCATTGGCAGAAGCGCTGGGACAAGTGTATCTACTCCCAAGGTGACTACTTCGAGGGTGACAGTGCTGAATAGA
The DNA here is from genome assembly GCA_030220185.1 of Diploptera punctata. Classification (NCBI taxonomy): domain Eukaryota; kingdom Metazoa; phylum Arthropoda; class Insecta; order Blattodea; family Blaberidae; genus Diploptera; species Diploptera punctata. The sequence goes on from JASPKZ010007873.1 coordinate 528,824, forward strand.
AACTTTGAAGTGTTGTGTTGTGTTTATGGCCTCATTCCGGAAACTTATTGATCACACCTCGTATAAAAAAAATTTCCGACGCCCACTGGATCTGACAGTGTTCAATTCATTTGTAATACATAAAAAAATGGTGGCAGATACACTAACTTACAGTTCCGCATGCATCTCATTCAAAAAATGCTAGAAAAGTATGTGGGATCAACACCTAGCGAAGCTGCACTTGTTTACACAATACATGCTCCTCCAACAGATCATACTGGCAGATTTCATGGTCAACATTTCCCTGATTTGAATTTGTCTTCCAAATCAGGGAAAAAGAAACACAAGAGTTGTGTGTGTTTCTAAAAAAGAAAGAAAAGAAACAGTATATGATTGCCCGGAATGTAAGGTGCCCTTGTGTGCAGTTCCCTGCTTCCGAATTTACCACACTCAGGGGATGTAAGTGTGACAATGTAGGCCTAAATAAAACATTTTTTAAAAATGTAAACTATATTGTGTAGTGTGAAGTATTTACTGCATTTGTAAACATTTGCAAAAACACCTTTATTTTTCTTCATTTTCAAACTGTAGACTGGAAACAACTGATAGGTAAGCAATCCAAATATTATAAAATTATAAGTTTACAATAACCTGTAGTCTATCTGTTTCAATATATTAATATTTGAGAAACTAGCTAAATTTCTCTCAACATAAATAAACACTGCCAAAAGACTGAATATTTATTACTATGAAAATATACATCCATAGTAATTCTGCCCAAAGGCAGGTCCTTCACTGCAATCATAGCATTTTCATGCTATGCTTGCAGCTTTACTAGGGAATTGTAGGTGCGGTAGCTTCCCATTGCTTTCCACACCGTGAAGGATGATGATGATAATGAGAAGGATGATGATGATGGCCATATGATTTCGGGGACCGTTTGGGCCTTTAAGTTTTCCTGACATTTGTCTTACAGGTGAGGAAAAACCCCGGTAAAAACCTCACCCAGAAAAACTGCCCCGACCGGGGATCCAACCTGGGCCTGCTGCATGACAAGGCAGCACACTACCTCGAGACCACAGCGGTGAACTTGTGAAAATATATAATATAATAATTATTATGCAGTATATAAATTATTATTATTATTATTATTATTATTATTATTATTATTATTATTCAGTTTTGGTGAAAATATAGACATTTATGTGTTGAGAAGTCACTGGTTATTATTGTTGTTAGTGCGGAAAGTAGATTATACAGGGAATGATTGGAAAGCATTAGCTCAGGATAGGGATGTATGGAGAGCTTATGTCCGCATGGCCATGAACCTACGGGTTCGATAGTGCCAGTGAGTAAGTAAGTAAGTGCGGAATTGTAGTATTATGAATGCTAAATTACTTCATTTTGGAAACCACTCATATTTTCAGTAAATTGTAAGTAGCTTATAATAAATATGGTAAAGTGTTCAGTAACGCCACTGATAATATCTGATGATGTCAATTATCACTTACTACAATAAGAACTACTAATTGTAAAGGCATATTTCTTTACGGTATATTCAAGTTCTAAAAATAAAAAAAAAAGTGATTCTTCGTAATAACTCAAAACTGAAGTATTTAGTAATGCCACTGGTCATATGTGTTGTAAAATTATAATATTTGTACAGTGTTAAAAGCGATTATGTATTTACATTATAAACTTCAGAGTAAATTGTCAATATAAATTAATGAATTTATATGTGTGTATATATATATATATATATATATATGGTATGATAAGAAAAATAAATGCCTGGACGGGATTCGAACCCGGATCTCTGAGTCTGTACCTCAGCGTGATATCCATTACACTACCAGGCGAATCCAATTCAAACACTTATTTTTCTTATATATGTATTATACTCTCCATTATTACTAGATGTCGCGAGAACACTGTCTTCACTGCCATCTAGTAGCTGACTATATCAAGTAAGCAGATTAAAGAGAATATTTATTTTACTTTATAGCAGTGACACTTTATCGATGTTATAATTAAATCTTTAACATAGAGCAATGCAAGCTTAATATGGTATGATAAGAAAAATAAATGCCTGGACGGGATTCGAACCCGGATCTCTGAGTCTGTACCTCAGCGTGATATCCATTACACTACCAGGCGAATCCAATTCAAACACTTATTTTTATATATATATATTCTAAATGCTTAGTTTATATATCGATGTAAGACTTGAAATAATGCCACTGATGACAGACACAACGTAATGCCAGAGTTAACATTTATTGCATTTAAGAGATTTGCATAATTTCTAATATTCATTGGGGCATGCCGTAGCGTAGTGGTTAAGGCACTGAGCTACAAGCCGGAAGGTCGAGGGTTCAAGTCCCATTGGGGTCAGGATTTTTAAACTGACCCAAACCCTCTAGCGGCACTATGGCCTCTAATGGAAATGAGTACCAAATGCTTCTTCTGGGGGTAAAGGCGGCCGTCATGCAGGGCTGACAACCCGGCTGACATAAAGTGCCAATTGTCTAGAAAAAGTGGGAGCCTTAACCTCCTACTACCCCAAGGGCCTTCGGGCCTGTTGCGGGATCACTTTACTTTTACTAATATTCATTACATGTAATATAAATAATGTTTTCCAAATTAATTTTAGATTGAACACTTGTGCCGTTTTTGTACCAAAGTTAAAAAAAAATAAAAATATGAAATTTCAATTAAAAAATATGACCAAATGAAAGAGAATGGTTGTTTTGAATAATATTTGATGGATATGTTACAAATGTTTACTCACTGTATTTTTTATAACATTATAAATTAAAGGAAGAAAAGGCTCCCCACAGAGCTGTAGAGCTGCACTAGCTAGGTGCCCAGTTAAGGGGTTAACATTTTGATGCTAGTGTTGGTTGGTTGGTATCTAATGTCGAGCACTTGATAATGAAATCATTCACTCTCTTGCACTCCAATATTTAGCAGAAAAGCTGGTCTCTTCTACAAAAGCTGGACAACGGAGGAGATGGTTTCTTTCCATATCTTCATTTAAATTGCAAAAAGGGCATATAGGTGAATCAGTTATACCAATTCTGTGTAGGTGTTTATTCAAACAGTCATGTCCCGTTAGCAGTCTGAATGTTGCTACTGCAGATTTTTTTTTTTAAATGCTAGTGTACACAAGTGTGTGAACTACTATGTGTATTATGTACAATTGAACTCTGATTCTGTAAAGAGTTTTGACTTTCTAGAAGGGAAAAAAAAGAATGCAAGACAAATTATTGCATCATAAACAATAGGTACCTCGAAAGCAGTGTCAGAGAAGTGAATGTGCACAGAACATGACATTATTAAAGAACTAAGATGACTATATTGACTGCAGGAGTCTTTTTTTCTTGGAGGTGTTGTTCCTGTCACTCCTCTAGAACGCTTAGTGCCTTTATGAAAACGTACTACTGGACTCTGTTCTTTGCTAAATGTTTCTGTGGTATTTGCCTAATAATAGGATTCTTGTATATAAAGGTTGCGTATTACCAGAATATTTTCTTTTGAGACTGTTTAATTGAATCAAAATTGTACTTTATATGAAAATTGCATGGATTAAAAACTTTGTAATAATTATTTGTATATATTTTTGTGTTCCAGATAAATGGCATAAGTCAGAAACAGATACCTTACCTCCACCTGAACCTCCAGAAAAAGTCAGCAGTAGTAAAGGTGGTTTGGGTAAAGTTAGTGCAACTAACAAGTTTAATGCAGTCAGTGCAAAAGTAAAGGTAAAGAAAGCAGCAACTGTTACCACTAACAAAACAGAACGCTCTGTATTGAGTATAGAAGAAGCTGCAGCATCAACAACATCCGATGCAATAATACATACTGATGCTGGTGTTCCATCTCGACCATCTGCCCAAGCCTCAAGTTCCTCAGCCACCACACCAACTCCATTGCTGCAGCCTGTGGTTGCTCTCACGCCACTTGGATCTCCATCTCATGCACGTAGTTCTACCCCACCTATTACCAAATTGACACCATCGACCATTACATCTTCTGCTTCGCTGAAATCTGGGACATGTGCTATGAACATAAAATCAGCACATGCATCCAGTACATTTCCACCATCTGTGAAATCAGTTTCTGCCAGTGCCTCATCATCATCAAGTCTACCAACAATGGCAATAAGCTCATCTTCCAGTTTCTCATCTCCTACACCTGCTAAGAAACGCATAAAAGTGGAACGCAAATGTTTACCTATCAAAGAAAGAGAATATGATCCAGATAAACATTGTGGTGTATGGAATGTGGACAGTAACAAACCGTGTACTCGATCATTGACATGCAAATCTCATACATTGTCAATGAGAAGGGCTGTAACGGGACGCAGCAAACATTTTGATAAACTACTTGCAGATCACAAAGCCACAAAGGATGCAGTGAAATCAAGTCCAACAACATGCCAGGTAGTTCTAGAACTTCAAAATAGAGTATTTGACATTTTTAGGGATATTGAATATAAAAAGTTCTGCATTGTAGTTCCTGTTTTGGTGCAGAGCTAAGAGGTGCATTCTGGTTTCTATGGGGAAGAATCTTTCTAATGTAATTTTAGGAAGTTTATGAAATTGTTCATTCAGCATCACAAGGAATTTGGGAAGCTACAGTATCAGCTCCAGGTAGGTAGAGAAAGCCAGCTATCATGGCTGGGAGTCTGAATGTTACCCATGTCAACTGGATCAACTGGATGAGGCAAGTGGGGTGTTTTGGGCTTAAAGTCATGCGGGGCTGATATCTCATGCCATTTGTCTAGAAAGTGGGAGCCATAACCTCCTACAGTCCCAGGAGTCTCCCAAGGCATGTAGTGGGATCACTTTTTATCATATTGATTTTTTAAGTAACTTAAAAATACAATAATTTTAATTTTCACAAAATTGAATTATTAAGGAAGTGTCACACTCACAATTTAAGATCTACAGTGCGCTCACAAAGTTCCAGTATATTTTGTGAATAACCTGGTCCAAATACAACACAAACTATAAGTATCACCTATCAAACTCGGCCTCCATCAATCTCAAATCATATTTCTCAACTATGCACCATCATGTTGCTTGGAAAACTTGTGTTAATATACCCACTGTTATCATTTTACCTAACTGGGGTATGAGATCTTTCAGCACTTGCAGATTATGAACTTTTGTTCTCTGTACCTGTTTGATAAAATGTCTAGAGGTGTGAGGTCAGGAAAACACAGTGCCTAGATACTAGGAGATGCCCTTCCAATCTACCAGTTGAGAAACATCTCAATGAGAAATGTATGCACAGTTGAGCAAAGTGTTGTGCTCCATCTTAAATGTGCAGCAACAATCTCTACCCGATATTCAATGGTGAACATGTTGTCTCTCTTTCTAATACTTAAAACAAAATGTGATATCTGAACAATTGAAGAGCTTATTTCCAAAGTGTCTTAAATCCATGAAATACCAAACTCCAGAAATTGCGATTTTTATTTTAAGGTATTTAAATTTTAAATGGAGTTTTCGTTATAAGTTATGTTTATTTGTAACTACATTTTCAATATTGTCACATACTCTCAAAAATCCTTCATCATTACAAGTGGTAGTAACAGTGTCACATGACTTGGAGTTAAGACTTTTGGAAGTAAACATAGTTTAAGGAAAGTTTTAGTAGGAGAAAGTAATATCTAATACTCAATAAAGTATGCAATTTAATAAGTTTCAAAATAGTCTGTTGCCGTGGCCTAGTCGGTAGAGTCCCTACCTTCCACTCCGGAGACCCGGGTTCGATTCCCGGTGGGGTAGGGGATTTTAAATCTACACCTTCGGTCTGGGTGTGTGTCCTGTCCATGTGTCTGTATGTGAGAATAAAATAAAGTTAACAAAAGGGTAAAACACTGAGGAAAAACAGTGTAAACAAAAAAAAAAAGGTGTTGCTTACACAAAGGTATCACAATCTTTCAGAGTTCATTATCAGAAGAGTCATTTACTGCATCTGCTGCACTATTTGAAAATACTTTTTGCCATGATGGTGCTGGGTAATACCTAACATACTTAAAAATTAATCTTGTTCTACCTTAGTTTTGTTGTTATAAAATAATGAATGGAAATAGTCTGCTGTAGAAAGCTCAGAAGTTTTACAATATCCATCATTGTGATTCCATGCCACTTTTGGTATACTACCATCACTAGTGTATTTACGGTGTTTATCTTTGTTTTTAGCCCACTCTGAAGGTACTAGTGCTCTTTTCTCGCCTGTCCGTACTAAATGACTTACTAGGTCTTCTTCACAACTAGCCATTTGTTTTTCACTGACAAATAAACAGAAAAAAAAACACCACAGAAAATCACAGCTGACCTGTTGTTCATCGCCATGTAAGAAGGAGTGCCATAGCAGCCCCCATGATGAGTCACGTGCTTTGTACCGAATCAGCAGATTGGTCATTTGGATATAAGACATATTGGAAATAAAAACAGCTGGGATATAAGACACTTTGGAAATAAACACAATTTTCAAACCGTTTTAACAGGGGATATAAGACACTTAGGTACATAACAACGTGTTAACATGATACCTGACGGAATAAAGACTTTTGTCACATAAAAATATCGAAAATCACGAATTTTGGATTTAAGACACTTTGGAAATAAGCTCTTCAATTGTACTCGGACTTTATGAGCACACTGTATGAAAAGGGCTTTATATTGATTCAAATGTTCGTATGGATTTTTTTCAAAATCCAGATTTTTTAAAATTATTTTTCAATTAGAATTTATAGAGAAATATAACTTTAATTTTTTAAAGGGAATATACTCAAAGGTACATGGCTTCCTGTTGTTCCTAATTTCATGATAGTTTTTAAGCAGTTTCACACAGAATGTAAGTTTTATTCTTGACATTGAAAAAGTTTAATTATTCTACATTTTCTGTAAATTAGATTTAACTCAAAATGAATTTAATACAGTAAAGTATGATAATGCTGGAAAACAAATACTGTCATTGTTCTATTTGCATGTTATACACTAGAATCTTTCCTCTGTTGCACTTTAACCCCTCAGCGTGGGAGCATTTAAATATATATTCTATGTTAAAGGAAATTTTAATATCTCCTCTATGAGATGGCAGTTCATAAAGCCTGTTTCCTTGGTATACTTTGATTAAGACTCATAATAAAACAAATGTGGTACATGTCGAACATGCTCGATCAGCACTCCGCAGAGAAGTAGTGTTTATTTTATGCGGGCACTGCATGTCATTACACGCTGATGGGTTAATATTGACACTGTGTTTAGTGAAGCTACATGTTATGATTACTTTTCAATGCCAGATTTTCATATATATTTTTACTTGTTGGGAGGATTGATGACATTTTACCAACTGTAACTCTTAAATAATGTCCACTAGTTCCTTTATTTAATTTTAAATAACTGTTCTTTACATTTCTTTATAAGTTCTTTACACTTTATGGTTCACTAATGTCTCTATCATTCATTGAAATACTTCATTACTCACTAGAACTTTAATAGTAGTCTTTTAAATAATCACCAACACTACAACTCTCCAACACAACTACTGCAATTCTACTTCACTACAACACTCACAGAGTTCTAAATAACTTCAACTCTTCACTAGCTGAGTTCTTCATCATAATTATAACTCACTGCTGTGGCCTCAAATACTTTCTTAAATAGTCAGTGAAGTAACTCTAGAAGGTTTGAGAAGCACACAATGAAATTGTCAATGCCTAGATGTCCTCAGCAGGCTGATGCCTATGCCCCGCCAGAATACCAAACAGACAGTGGCTGCACAGAGTGCCAGCCGCTTCCCCTCTAGCTAAACACTCCACCCTGTACACCTTCACAAGGAAAAGTCCAGAACAGTCGCGTAGATATAGGCCCCACTCTGATGCCTCTACTTCCCCAATCCATCGGGATGATTTGTTCTCGGGCACCAGTTAATCCCATCACATTGCTCCATCTTGAGGGCTGATTGTTTTGAGCAGCACTTTTGATTGACACCAGTTTATCCAAGTGCCGCATGCAGTCCATCTCAGAGATTTCTTCTGGACTGCAGCAGCATGTTTCATTGAGTTTGTCCTTCTACCCATGCTGTCACCAAACTCTCACATCTAGCTAAATTCACCTCATTTCCTTGGTGATTCTGCAGATGGCTGGTCTTTCGCCTGTGTCATTGAGTGGCACTTCATTTTTTTTTTCCGAAACATAGTATCCATCCTCCAATATCCGCTGTAACATCATACATTCTCAGGGCATCCAAACCAATATGATGTCTATGGAAACTCTGGTGACAAAAGCCCTCCTTTGTAGCTTCTCTTGTCCTATAATCAATTCTAGGAAACTCTCTTTCTTGACTGGCAATATGTCCCCCAATGCAAATGCTCAAACTTCTGCAGTGGCATCCTCTCAGTCAACCCTTCTGCTACTTCAGGAAACATAATTGTCAGTGTCACTCCTGTATCGATGAGCACTTGGCCGGGCTGTCCATATATCCACCCATCGGCAATGGTCTATTGTCATTTTGATCTTTACAGTGTTCAGCACAAAATGGGATAGAGGTGTTGATGATGCTGGTGGCACCTTGTTCTTGGTCTCTCCATTTTTTATTCTCATCTCTCAATTTTTGTTTCTCATATTCCTTTGCCAGCCTAATGCTGCAGTCCTGCATTAGATGATAAACTTTTCTGCAGTTCCGGCAGCAGGGCAGTCTTCGTTGTCTGTGATGCTTGAATGGCAGTGCTGATATCAGTGTTGGTGGCACCTTCTTTACTTCAGACTGTTTTCAGCTTTCCGTTCTGGGCCTATAGTTTGTTTCATATCAGGAGCTCAGCTTTTCTGCAGTTCCGACAGGATGCTCTTTCATATATGTGTTGCTTTAATGGTGGTGAGCGTCACTCCTTGGTGTCAACTGCAGTCAACTGTTGAACATGAGACTGCGTCACCTGGTCTAGATAATTTGTGGTTCCCTTGTCCACCTCCAGACACAACATATATTCAGGGCCAGCAGAAGGTGCTGCTTCATGTCCTGGTCCCTTATAGCATACACAAAGGTGGATGTCACATCACCATTGATGAATGTTGATAGTCCTACAAGGAACTTGTGCACCAGCTGTTCTACTGCCATGGCATATTCTTGACATGCTGGACACGAGCCTTTAGTTGGGTTCTATAAGTGCTGCTGAGATGATGATGGTCATAACAGTTTTCCAGGGCCCTCTGAGGGAATGCAGCCTAGAATCACAACTGCTGATCCTTGAAGTGAAGTAATCAGTTGTGTTGTCTTTTCTTCTCACGTCCATCTACTTTGGGCCCAAATGGTCTAAAATTTGCATTTAAAAATGTCCAACAATGTTGTATCATTAGATTTTAGCATCTTGATGTCAGGTGTTCAGCAGCTGTCAAGTTCTGGACCCTAGCAATGAATCGTTCTGTAGCTTCTCCATGTAGCAGTGAACTTCATTAGTCACTAACTGATTAGTTTTCTATCGATGATCCAGTCTCTTTTCCAGCTCACATATTTCATCGTCTATTCTAAAAATTTCAGTTTTTAGATCCTTTGATACATATCTGAATCCCCTTTTTATGTCATATATTTTATTATTTATTAGCATGATGTTGGTTTGATGTTTCAACTTTTTTGATAAATCATCAATTTGTTTTTCATTTTCTGTTTTATTTCCAACAATAATTGTTGTATTACTTCCATTTTTGTGGTATTGACATGCTGGATTCGTTAACAATTTATACAGAGATCATTCTGTCTTCTGACACCAATTGTAACTTTTAGGGGGATGGTTGACATTATTCTAACTAGATAGATAGATCATAGGTTGATTAATGTCTTTGACATCGTCCGATTCCTAATAGCCAATTTTCTCGGTCCATCCAGTCTCATGGTTGTAGATGTTTCTCCTTCATGTATAAACATATTCCCTGACTCCAGGATGTTTTAGGTTATAGTTATACTAACTATAACTCTTAAATAATATCCACTAGTTTCACTTAAAGTTTTATAATCTTCCTTTATTTAATTTTAGATAACTGTTCTTTATATTTCTTACTCTATAAGTTCTTTACACTTTATAGTTCAATGATGTCTCTATCATTCTTTGAAATACTTAATCCTCAGTACAACTTAAATAGTTGTCTCTTAAATAAACACCAACACTACAACTCTCTAACACAATAAGAATCAAATGAATCGTGAATTCATCTACCTCATACATCTATGTTTTTTTAAACGCAGCACCGCAATATTGGAGAAAACTCTTCTCCATCATCAGCTGTTTTCATGACTGTCAATTTTTTTCTTTTGTCAGTAATTATCCAAACTGCCAACTGGTGTATTTTTGAAGGAGTAATTTTCTAAACTGCCATCTGGTGTATTTTTGAAGAACTTTTTAATCAACCTTGGCTCATCTGGAATCTCGAAGTTCATGGTTCTAATATGGTTTTTTGAATATATATCTTTTCCCAAACTGTTAATTCCAAAGGTTTAGATAGATGTTTCAAAACTGTTAATTCCAAAGGTTTGGATAGATGTTTCAAGAGTTTTGAAACATCTATCTAAACCTTTGGAATTAACAGTTTGGAAAAAGATATATATTCAAAAAAACCATACTAGAACCATAAACTTCGAGATTCCGGACGAGCCAAGGTTGATTGCAAAGTTCTTAAACAGTACACCAGATGGCAGTTTAGAAAATTACCAGCAAAAGAAAAAAATGACAGTCGTGAAAACAGCTGACGATGGAGAAGAGTTTTCCCTGATACTGTGGTGCTGGGTTTAAAAAACATAGATGTATGACGTAAGAAGAATTCACGATTCATTTGATTCTTATTAAGAAAACCTCATAATGTTAAAATTCTCAGCTTTATTATATTAAATCTCTAACACAACTACTGCAATTCAACTTCAACTCTTCACTAGCGGAGTTCTATATCATAATTACAACTCACCAGCTGCAGCCTCAAGTACCTTCTTAAATAGTCGGTGAAGACACTCTAGAAGGTTTGAGAAGCATGCGATTAAAGTGTCAGTGCTCTGATATCCGCAGTAGGCTGATTGCACCTGCCTATGCCCCGTCATCAAATCAGACAGACAGTGGCTGCACAGAGTACCAGCTGCTTGTCCTCTTCCGAGACAATTCACAAAACTCCAGAACTCTCATGCAAATATAAGTGCTTCTTTGATGCCTCTACTTCCTCCGTTCCACCAGGACAATTTGTCCTCGGGCACCAGTTAGTCCCATCACAATATTAATTTGTTTAGTTATATCATATTCATAAGCAGAATATATAAATATTTATATAATTTATCAATATTTAATTTTCTTCTACATGATTGTAAAACCGTGAGTTGTGGAGGTAAATTATACATGGCATGATTGGAATACATTAGCTTAGGATATGTACATATGGAGAGTTTATGTCTGCATGTCCACAAATCTATGGGTTCCGTAGTGGTGGTGGTTAGTTAGTTTGTAGTTAAGAATGTAAAAGAAATGATGATCATTTGAAATTTCAATTGTTTAACTGTTGCAGTCTTCTCCTATGGACGTGGATACAAGCCAGACATTATCGCCTCCTCCACCTGGAAGAGTTGGTGGAAGTATTCAATTAGATGTTCCTACATCTCCTCTTCCTACATCTTTATCCACACCTATGTCATCTTCAGTCACAGCGCCAAATTCTACTCTGCTTGCTAAATCTGCTCCAAATTCTTCAGGAGCTGCTGTTTCATATCTTGGAAATTTTATTTCGACTCCACTCCCCTCTCTACCAGATCTCACTGAAGAGATATTCGAAACAAATTTGGTTCCAGCACCTGCATTGAAAACGCCACTTCTCAATACAGTAACACTTTCAAAAGATCACCATTCTGGATCTTCTCAGTCATGTATAGTGTCTCCTTCCGTGACAACTATTTCAACATCGACAACAAGCAGCAAGCCAGTTCTAGCCCAACCTCCAACTTCTGCGTCTGTTAGCATGGATGTTGGTTTCATTATTCCAAGTCAGCCTGCGATTACAACTGTCTCCACATCTGTGACTCTTCCACTTGCAATATCAATTCCTAACTCCGTTGTTACGCCTACAACAATCACAAGTCATGCTGTTCATTCTAATGGTACAACATTGCAAGCTCATGCAGTTGCTGCTGTTCAGATGTGCGACTTCCAGACTCTGTTTGAAGATGTCACATGGCTGAAACATCATCCACGTCCTTTAGCAGTAAGTAAATGTTTTGTGTAATAAAACATATTGTGATGCAATGTTGATCTATTGCTCCAATTACTGCCCTTGAAATTCACAGGTTGCATGGCTTGGTTCTCTCCTTCTAAGGCAATAGTGATTAAGATTCGGGTTGTGTGCAACTCATAGGCAATCTCTCCAGAAGTGTTTTCTGGAAAGGTTGCTTACACAAATGTTCTAGTAATGGCCAGTGATTACTGTAATTTCTGGAGATCTTCACCGGTTATACAGGATAATCTTAATGATGAATTAGTGTTGAATCTCCCTTACATGCAATATATAAGAACACACCTTACATGGAATTAAAAGAAACTCTCCAGGTTTCATACTATAAATTGGGCGCACCATTCATCATGTGGCACACATCTAGCCAATAGTTTAATTCTTTCCAAACATTGGTCAACATATCTGGAGTGACGGTCTCAACAACAGCAACAATCTTTCTCAATAAATAAGTTTGGTCTGCCATCATCTTACCTCATATTTGGTTGTTTCTTGTAAGACATGTTTCAGAGCATCTTTGCTCCAATTCAGTAGGTACAGACTGATGATATTTAAGTTGTCGACTCCTGTTCCTTCTTTTTGTGGCCCAAAGAAAATGCATAATAAATTTATCTCCCCGGGAATTTCAAAATTCAGATTCTCTCCTTGTTCTTATGTATGTAGATTTTTTTCCATATGGTGAGTCCATTTGTGTTTTCTAACTGCTTTAATAATTTGGTGTTTACATTCAGCTTATGTTTTTCTGACCAAATGTAAGCAACTACTACAGATTTTTTCTACTTGTCCTTTTTATTACATTTCTTATGTGTTCATAATTTTAATGGTTAATTCCTCTCTGTTTTCCCTATGTATATCTTATCACAATCTGCACATTTTATTTGGAATATTCCTGATTTTTTGAAATCATCAATCTTTTCAATTTAATGGTTTCTATAAGTTTATTTAGACTATAATCATCCTTTGGTGCTAATCTCATATTATATTTTTCAAAAAACTTTTGGAATATATTGTGTGCCCATGGATGAGATCTGAATTTCCCTGTATTTATTTTCTTTTGATTTTTTTATCTGAAGAGTTCTTTCATTCCTCAGTTTAATTTTTTGTGCTTATCAGTTTTTTATGTGTAATTTTCTCCTCAAAACAATTAACTCCTAATTTTCTCTGTTCATAGGTATATTCACCAATCTGTGTGCTAGGCTGATGAAGACTGCCATTTTGTATGAAATATGATTGAGACCTGTTGATTTATTATAGTTTTCTGTGTGTGATTCTTTTCAATGAATGCCAAAATCTATTATTTTTTTCTTCATTTCTATGTAATTTCAGACTAAAAATGGTAATTGTTGGTTCTCTTTCTAATGGGAATTTTATTATTTTCTTCTGTATATTTGATTTTTTAAGATATCTTCTATGTATTTTTGTTTAAATATTGCAATAACATCGTCCATGTATCTGCACCAAAATTTGAACATAACATGATGTGCTTTAGTTATTTTACATTCAAAATTACTCATGAATAAATTTACAAAAAAGGAGTTGATGCGTTACCCATTGAGAGAACTGATATTTTTCTATAGAAATTCCTTTTTTAAGTGAAAAACATTTGATTAACACAGATCAGTTAATTTTAAATATTCTTCTCTACTCTCTTTATCATTATTATTTTTGATTAGCCAATTTGTTTAAAATTTTGAATGTTTATTCATTCGTTGCACTAGTGAATAATGCCATAACATCAAAATAAACTATTCTATCTGCAGGTTATAATTATATCTCTATAATTTTACACTATTTGCAGAGAATTCTGAATGGTTGGATATTCAACGTTTTTCATTCCTTTGATTTCCCAGCTTAGCAATTTGGAAATTTGTTAAGCAGGGATCCTATATTATTGATAATTGGCATCATTTTTTTACCTGTACTATTAATTTTGAGGAGTCCGTGAATACAGGGATTTCTAGGGTTAGACACTTTTAATTTAATGTAATCTTTTTCTGTTAAAATTTTCATGATGGACTTCAAACTGGTTTCTACATTTTTGACAGTTTTTGGAAAGGGATCAAACTTGATTTTTTCATATTCATCTTCTTTTAAAAGTTCCTCCATTCTGTTGTGATAATCTTGTTTGTCTAAAATTACTATATGGTTCCCTTTGTCCGATTTTGTGTAAACTTCCTTTTATTTTTGTTTTTTTTTTCTTTCTTTCTTTCACTCACCTCATACTTCATAACTCCTCGCAGACCCAGGTTTCGTCACATCATTTGTGACATTCTCAATGCTGTGTCATGTTCACAACTGACGTTAAATGGCCTATCCTGCAGACTGACCTCCGTGCCATCTGATGTAGGAGATCTTATATTAGTGATAATTGGCATCATTTTTTGTCTGTTATATGAATTTCAGCGGGAGACCGTGTATGTTGGGGTTTCTAGGGATAAGTTTAATTTAATTTAATCTTTCTCTATTAAAATTGTATTGGTAGACTTCAAACTGTTTTCCTCATTTTTGACTGTTTTTTGGTGGGGATCAAACTTGATTTTTTCATATTCATCTTCTTTTTAAAGTTCTTCCATTCTGTTGTGATAATATTCAATTCATTGTGTAAAATAACTATATGGTTCCCTTTGTCCAATTTTGTGTAAACTTCATTTTGATTTAAGAATTACATTAATGTTTTTAGTACCTCACCTCATATCCTTTTTCTTCTAAACTGCAGTTTCGGAGCTTATCTCCATCATCAGTAGCCTCTGGTCGACCGGTGTTATGTCGTTTCTTGATGGTTTTCTTCTTACTTCTATCGGTGGACCGATGAACCTCTGGATCAGGTCAAAATTTGCGGGAGTTTCGAAATTCATGAGTTTATCTCAATTTTTTTTTGGATGTGGATTTTTCCTTGACTGTGAGTTCTTTTTGTTTATCTGTGTGTTTGATTAGGCTAGCTTCTGTATCGATTAAATGTTTTTCAGACCAAGCATGAGCTGCTACAGCTGACTTGTCCACTTCACCCTTCTTTACATTTCTAAGGTGTTCTTTCAAACTGGTTTTTAAATTTATTTTTCCTATATAGATTTTGTCGCAATCATTACATTTGATCTGATATATTCCTGATTTGTATTCTTCTCCAATTTTTTTCATTTTTGTTGGTCTTAATTATCTTGTTTAGGCTGTATTCATTCTTTGGGGCCAAACAAATGTTGAACTTATTGAAAATTTTCTGGAACTTGTGGTGTTTTAAAGGATGGTAAGTGAATTTTTTTGAATCTTATGTTCTCTTCTGTTTGTTTTTTTTAGTGTGCTTTCAATGATTAGTTTTGCCTTTTAACTTATTTATTTTCTTGTGTACCATGTTTTCTTCATAACCATTTTCTATTGCTACTTTAATTATGTATTCTTTTTCTTCTTCATATTTTTCTCGGTTCAGGGGTACATTCACCAATCTGTGTGTTAGACTATTGAATACAGCTTCTTTGTGAGCGAAATGGTTGAATCCTGATACCTTAATGTAGTTATCTTTATGTGTGTTCTTTCTGTATATTCCAAATTCTATTTTGTTTTTTTTCGTTTTTAGTTAGGTTTAGATCCAAAAATTAAATTTGTCTGTCAGTTTCAGTTTCCATTGTGAATTTTACAGTTTTGCTCTGAAGGTCAGGAGTTTTAAGGCATCTTCTATTTGTTTATGGTTTACAATAGCTATTATATCGTCAACATATCTGTGCCAAAATTTGATAATTAATGGGTGTCCCCTTGTTATATTCTGTTCAAAACTACCCATGACCATTTGAATTTCCATTTCTAATCCTACAATTGGAATTTCTATATCCGCTACACAGTCTTCAATATTATTGGAATAACTGACTGCTGTCTGTAGACACTTATCTAATATTGGGTTTTCTGTGTGGCTCAAGGTTTCTTTTGAAATGTTTTAGAATAGTTCCCTGTTTTTTTTTTTATTCTTTGATTTGGTATGTTTATCTTGTGGATTAATATTCTATCTTTTCTTGATTTCTAAGTTAAATTTATTATTTTCTTCTTTTGTTTTTCAATTCTCTTCACCATAGTTACATTAAGTTTAGATAAAAATTCCTTTTTAAATTTTCCCACATGATACTTCCTAATTGTTTTGAAAGTTTAGTGCAGAGTAGGTAAATTTCAATACCTAAGTTGTTTATTTATAGCGTAATGTTTATTTCCTTCCATTTTAAGTAATTTATTTTCCAAAATTCTTTGTTGTTTGGTTATCTTTAAGTTTTTCTAATGAACTTTGGGGACAAGTCTAGTTTTGTACATTGATTGATGAATTTTACATCTGATACTCTTACTTTTATTTTCTTTTAATTTAAAAAATGTTTTTATTTCCCTTTTAAATTTGAAAAACTGTTGTTAAAGTCTTAAAAGTTTGAGGAAGCCATCTGTTAATCTGTTATTTTAGTAAATATTAAAATCTGTATTCATAATCTTCCTTAAACTTAAGTAGACTAATTTATTATGAAAATCAATAGGAAGTAACATTATATGGAACTACTTAATAAATAAGTTTGGTCTGCCATCATCTTACCTCACATTTAGTTGTTTCTTGTAAGACATATTTCAAAACATCTTTGCTCCATTTTCAGTTGGTACAGACCTTTAAGTTGTCAATTCCTGCTCCCTCTTTTTTTTTTCTTTGGTACAAAGAACTCGTGTATCAAATTTGTCTTCCCGGGAATTTCAAAATTCATGATTCTCCCCTTGTTCTTCTGTAAGTAGCCTTTCTCCCAAATGATAAGTTCATTGTGTTTTCTAATGCTTTAATAATTTGGTGTTCACATCTAAAAAAAGTAAAGTGATCCCATAACAGGCCGGGAGGCCATTGGGGTAGTAGGAGGTTAAGGCTCCCACTTTTTTCTAGACAATCAGCACTTTATGTCAGCCGGGTTGTCAGCCCTGCGTGACGGCCGTATTTACCCCCAGAACAAGTGTCTGGTACTCATTTCCGTTAGAGGCTGAGTCAACCCCAGGGCCATAGTGCCACCAGAGGGTTTGGGTCAGTTTAAAAATCCTGACCCCAACGGGACTTGAACCCTCGACCCTCCGGCTTGTAGCTCAGTGCCTTAACCACTACGCTACGGCATGCCCCGGTGTTCACATCTACCTAATGTTTTTCTGAGCAAACGTGAGAAACTACTGCAGATTTTCTACTTCTCCTTTTTCACATTACTTGTGTGTTCTTTAGTTCTAATGGTTAATTTCCTCTTTGTTTTCCCTATGTATCTCTTATCGCAAAATGCACATTTTATTTGGTATATTCCAGATTTTTTTGCATTCATCAATCTTTTCATTTTTGATGGTGTTTATTACGTTATATAGGCTATAGTCATTCTTTGGTGTATAACTGATGTTACACTTTTCAAAAATATTTTAGAATTTATTGTGTGCCCATGGATGAAATGTAAATTTCCTGTATTTATTTATTTATTTTTTTTTTATCTGAAGAGTCCTTTCATTCCTCAATTACTGTTTTTGTACTTATCAATTTTTTTGGTATCATTTTCTCTTCAAAATAATTTATTTTGCTACTTCAAATATTTGTTTTTTCTATAACCCATAATTTACTCTCTTCATGGGTATATTTATTACTCTTTGTGCTAGGCTGTTTAAGTCTACCATTTTGTGTGAAATACAATTGAGACCTGTTGATTTAATATAGTTATCTGTGTAAGGAATTTCATTAGACAAAAGTCAGGACTGTCAATGGGTAACTCATTAACTCTTTTTTTGGCAAATTTATTCATGAGTAATTTTGAATGCAAAATAACTAAAGCACATCATCTTATATTCAAATTTTGGTGCAGATATGTGGTTGAAGTTATTGCTATATTTAAAAGAAGGCACATAAAAGATAAATTAAACCGCATAGTGATTTGTTCCTATAAAAGTTCAACATAGAAGATGCCTTAAAACTCTTAATTATACAGAAGAAAACAATCAAATTCATATTAGAAACAGAAGAGAAGAAACAATTACCATTTATATTACATAGAATTTATATTGCATAGAAAAAGAAAAAAAATAATAAAATAGATTCAGCATTCATAGAAAATAATCATACACAGATAACTATATTAAATCAACAGGTCTCAATTGTATTTCACACAAAATGGTAGACTTAAACAGCCTAGCACAAAGAGTAATAAATATACCCATGAAGAGAGTAAATTATGGGTTATAGAAAAACACATATTTGAAGTAGCAAAATAAATTATTTTGAAGAGAAAATGATACCAAAAAAATTGATAAGTACAAAAACAGTAATTGAGGAATGAAAGGACTCTTCAGATAAAAACAACCTAAGAAAATAAATACAGGAAATTTACATTTCATCCATGGGCACATAATAAATTCTAAAATATTTTTGAAAAGTGTAACATCAGTTTTACACCAAAGAATGACTATAGCCTATATAACGTAATAAACACCAACAAAAATGAAAAGATTGATGAATGCAAAAAAATCTGGAATATACCAAATAAAATGTGCATTTTGCGATAAGAGATACATATGGAAAACAAAGAGGAAATTAACCATTAGAACTAAAGAACACATAAGTAATGTGAAAAAGGAGAAGTAGAAAATCTGCAGTATTTTCTCATGTTTGCTCAGAAAAACATTAGGTAGATGTGAACACCAAATTATTAAAGCATTGGAAAACACAATGAACTTATTATTTAGGAGAAAGGCTACTTACAGAAGAACAAGGAGAGAATCATGAATTTTGAAATTCCCAGGAAGATAAATTTGATACACGAGTTCTTTGTACCAAAAAAAAGAAAAGAGGGAGCAGGAGTTGACAACTTAAAGGTCTGTACCAACTGAAAATGGAGCAAAGATGTTTTGAAATATGTCTTACAAGAAACAACTAAATGTGAGGTAAGATGATGGCAGACCAAACTTATTTATTAAGTAGTTCCATATAATGTTACTTCCTATTGATTTTCATAATAAATTAGTCTACTTAAGTTTAAGGAAGATTATGAATACAGATTTTGATATTTACTAAAATAACAGATTACAAGATGGCTTCCTCAAACTTTTAAGACTTTAACAACAGTTTTTCAAATTTAAAAGGGAAATAAAAACATTTTTTAAATTAAAAGAAAATAAAAGTTAGGGTATCAGATGTAAAATTCATCAATGAATGTACAAAACTAGACTTATCCTAAAAGTTCATTAGAAAAACTTAAAGATAACCAAACAACAAAGAATTTTAGAAAATAAATTACTTAAAATGGAAGGAAATAAACATTACGCTATAAATAAACAACTTAGGTATTGAAATTTACCTACTCTGCACTAAACTTTCAAAACAATTAGGAAGTATCATGTGGGAAAATTTAAAAAGGAATTTTTATCTAAACTTAATGTAACTATGGTGAAGAGAAGTGAAAAACAAAAGAAGAAAATAATAAATTTAACTTAGAAATCAAGAAAAGATAGAATATTAATCCACAAGATAAACATACCAAATCAAAGAATAAAAAAAACAGGGAACTATTCTAAAAAATTTCAAAAGATACCTTTAGCCAAGCAGAAAACCCAATATTAGATAAGTGTCTACAGACAGCAGTCAGTTATTCCAATAATATTGAAGACTGTATAGCGGATATATAGAAATTCCAATTGTAGGATTAGAAATGGAAATTCAAATGGTCATGGGTAGTTTTGAACAGAATATAACAAGGGGACACCCATTAATTTATCAAATTTTGGCACAGATATGTTGACGATATAATAGCTATTGTAAACCATAAACAAATAGAAGATGCCTTAAAACTCCTGACCTTCAGAGCAAAACTGTAAAATTCACAATGGAAACTGAAACTGACAGACAAATTTAATTTTTGGATCTAAACCTAACTAAAAACGAAAAAAACAAAATAGAATTTGGAATATACAGAAAGAACACACATAAAGATAACTACATTAAGGTATCAGGATTCAACCATTTCGCTCACAAAGAAGCTGTATTCAATAGTCTAACACACAGATTGGTGAATGTACCCCTGAACCGAGAAAAATATGAAGAAGAAAAAGAATACATAATTAAAGTAGCAATAGAAAATTGGTTATGAAGAAAACATGGTACACAAGAAAATAAATAAGTTAAAAGGCAAAACTAATCATTGAAAGCACACTAAAAAAAACAAACAGAAGAGAACATAAGATTCAAAAAAATTCACTTACCATCCTTAAAACACCACAAGTTCCAGAAAATTTTCAATAAGTTCAACATTTGTTTGGCCCCAAAGAATGAATACAGCCTAAACAAGATAATTAAGACCAACAAAAATGAAAAAAATTGGAGAAGAATACAAATCAGGAATATATCAGATCAAATGTAATGATTGCAACAAAATCTATATAGGAAAAACAAAAAGAAATTTAAAAACCAGATTGAAAAAAATACCTTAGAAATGTAAAAAAGGGTGAAGTGGACAAGTCAGCTGTAGCAGCCCCATGCTTGGTCTGAAAAACATTTAATCGATACAGAAGCTAGCCTAATCAAACACACAGATAAACAAAAAGAACTCACAGTCAAGGAAAAATCCACATCCAAAAAAAAATTGAGATAAACTCATGAATTTCGAAACTCCCGCAAATTTTGACCTGATCCAGAGGTTCATCGGTCCACCGATAGAAGTAAAAAGAAAACCATCAAGAAACGACATAACACCGGTCGACCAGAGGCTACTGATGATGGAGATAAGCTCCGAAGCTGCAGTATAGAAGAAAAAGGATATGAGGTGAGGTAATAAAAACATTAATGTAATTCTTAAATCAAAATGAAGTTTACACAAAATTGGACAAATGGAACCATATAGTAATTTTACACAATGAATTGAATATTATCACAACAGAATGGAAGAACTTTAAAAAGAAGATGAATATAAAAAAATCAAGTTTGATCCCCACCAAAAAACAGTCAAAAATGAGGAAAACAGTTTGAAGTCTACCAATACAATTTTAATAGAGAAAGATAAAATTAAATTTAACTTATCCCTGGAAACCCAAACAAACACGGTGTCCCCCTGAAATTCATATAACAGACAAAAAATAAATTAGCCAAAAAAAAAGAGATAATGGGTTACCCATTGATAGTCCAGACTTTTGTTTGTAGAAATTTTCTTTGTATCTAAAAAACATTTCATTAATGCACAGTTCAGTTAATTTTAAATATTCCTCAAAGCTTTCCTTGTCAATGTTGTTTCCAATTAGCCAACTTTCCAAAATTTCTAAAGTTTTTTTTTCTTTTGGGCCACTTGTGAACAATGCTACCACATCAAACGAAACCATTCTATCTGCCGGTTCAACTTTTATCTTTTTTAACCTTTCTACCAGTTGCAGAGAATTTTCAATTGATAGATTTTCACCATTCTTCATTCTTTTGTATTCTCGGCTTATCCATTTTAAAATGTTGTATGTGGGGGGTCCACCGCTGTGGTCTCGAGGTAGTGTGCTGCCTTGTCACGCAGCGGGCCCGGGTTCGATCCCCAGTCGGGGCAGTTTTTCTGGGTGAGGTTTTCATCGGGGTTTTTCCTCACCTATAAGACAAATGTCAGGAAAACTTTAAGGCCCAAACTGTCTCCGAAATCATATGGCCATTATCATCATCATCATCACACTTCACCGGTGTGGCAAGCAACGGGAAGCTACCACACCTACAATTCCCTAGTAAAGCTGCAAGCATAGCATGAAAATGGCTATGATTGCAGTGAAGGACCTGCCTTTGGGCAGAAATACTATGGATGGTATGTGGGGGAACCTATATTATTTATGATTGGTCTCATTTTATTCCCTGTTTCGTGTATTTTAGGTATTTCATGAATATTGTGGTTTCTGGGGTTAGCTACTTTTAATTTGATTTTATCTTTTTCCGGTAACATTTCTTTGATGGCCTTTAGACTGTTTTCTACCTTTTTGATTGTATTTGGAAGAGGGTCATTTTTGATATTTTGATATTCTTCCCCAGTTAGAAGTTCTTCCATTCTGTTGTGGTAATCTTCTTTATCTAAAATAACTATGTGGTTCCCAAAAGAAGAAACTTTAAAATTTTTTAAAAATTGGCTAATTGGAAAGAAAGCATTGAGGAATATTTAAAATTAACTAAACTGTGCATCAATGAAATGTTTTTTACATACAAAGGAAATTTCTACAAGCAAAAGTCTGGACTATCAATGGGTAACCCATTATCTCCTTTTTTTGGCTAAATTATTTATGAGTGATTTTGAAAGTAAAATAACTGAAGCACATCCACTGATGTTCAAATTTTGAGGTAGATATGTTGATGATGATATTGCTATAGTTAAAGAAAAACATATAGATGATGCTTTAAAACTTTTAAATTTGCAGAAGAAAATAAAATTCACACTTGAAATAGAGGTGAACAAACAATTGCCATTTTTAGATCTAAAATTACACAGAAATGAGGAAAAAAAGGAAATAGAATTCAGCATTTATAGGACAGAAACACACACAGATAACTACATCAAATCGACAGGTTTCAACCATAATTCACACAAAATGGCAGTCTTCAACAGCCTGGTACATAGATTGGTAAATATACCTATGAACAATGGAAATTTTAAAATAGAAAAAGAACACATAATTTAGGTAGAAAAATAAAATGGTTGTGAGGAAAAAATTATACACAAAAAAATTGATAAGTACAAAAAACAGAAATTGAGAAATGAAAACACTCTTCAGATAGAAAAGCCAAAGAAAAGGAGATACAAGAAATTTACATATCACCCGTGGGCACACAATAAATTCCAAAAATCTTTGGGAAATTCAACATCAAATTAGCACCAAAGAATGTTTATAGTTTAAAAAAACAAATGAAAACTAACAAAAATGAAAAAATTGAAGATAATAAAAAATCAGGAATATATCAAATAAAATGTGCAGATTGTGATAAGGTATACATAGGGAAAACAAGAGAAATTTAAACATTAGAACTAAAGAATGCATAAGAACTGTAAAAAAGGGAGAAGTGGAAAAATCTGCAGTAGCAGCTCATGTTTGGACAGAGAAACACAAAATAGATATAAATACAAAATTATTAAAACAGTTTGAAAATACCATTGAACTCACAATATGGGATAAAATCTATATACAGAAGAACAATGACCAAGTTCTTTGGAACACAGATCCAGGGCCCCCAACTTGAAGAAAAGAAAAACATATATTAAATTAATGTTGGAAGTAAACATTATGAGGTATAATCATTCAAATTCATCGGAGAACATTTTGTTTAAACAACTCGCATCATAGGATTCATGCTTCCATGATACCGCGATTTCAAACACAGTTGTGTTCATCTTCAACCATAACTCCGACTGACGAAATTCTTCGGCCGTCAACTGTTCTATTGTCGCCATCTTCAGAGCTGCCATCTATTGCTGAATTTATGAACTTCGAAATCAAATTAATTTTGTTAGGGATATCAAAATTCATTGATCTATCTTTGTTTTTCTGAGTGTATATTTGTTCCCAAACTGTCAATTCCAAAGTTTTCTCTACTTGATGTTTTTATTATTAATTTCATACATCTCAATGATGGATAAATCATATTTCAAGAGAAAAATTATACGCTCAGACCGGGTCCCGGTTTCAAGTCCCGGTCTGAGCGTATCATTTTTCTCTTCAAATATGATTTATCCATCATTGAGATGTATGAAATTAATAATAAAACCATTGAAAAAAGCCGTACTGGCATTTATAATGTAATGTATAATTCCCAAATATGTCTTCTTAATAAAGGAGCTGCCATTTGCAAAGATAGGAGCAAAGGCTTCAATGCATTTGGTGGGCGGGAATTACAACGTATACAGAGAAAAATTTGTGTTTAGATCGGTACTTGCTCAGGTAGCTCAGATGGTAGAGCACTTGGACTAGAAAACCAAGGGTCCCGGGTTCAAGTCCCGGTCTGAGCGTATAATTTTTCTCTTCAAATATGTTTTCTCTACTGGTTTTAAAAGTTTAGCTTCTCTTCCAATTTTATGATGTTCTAATGAACTATGTGCAGCAATTGCAGATTTTTCAATTTCACAATTTTTAATATTTCTGAAATGTTCTTTTGTCCAAATTTCCAAATTCTTTTTGTTTTTCCTGTATACACTTTATTGTAATCTTCACAACTTATTTGATAAATTCCAGATTTCTTACTGTCTGGAAAATTGACTTTTTTATTGGGTACTTAGAAGATTACCCAGACTAAATTTATTTATTTGTGCCAAAGAAATGTTGTATTTGTCAACAATTTTTTGAAATTTTCTATGCATTTCAGGATGGTAAGTAATTTTCTTGTATTTTTTCTTTTCTTTGCAATTTTGTAGAGTAGTATATTCATTAAGTCTTTTTTTTTGTGTTTGAATTTCTTCAGCTTATTTATAATTAATTCTTTATCAAAACCATTTAATCTAGCAGTGTTTAAGATATGTTTATACTCTTTGTTGAAATTTTCTTTGTTTAATGGTACATTTGTCAATCTGTAAATTAAGCTATTGAATATTGCATGCTTATGAGCAATGTGATTTGAAGCCTGATGATTTAATGTAATTATCTGTATGATTTCCTTTCCTAAATATATCAAATTCAATTTTCAGTGTTTGATCATTCCTAATTAAACATAAATCCAAAAATGGAATTTTGTTTTCTTTTTCTAATTCAGCGGTAAACTTTACTGATTCATTCTGAAGGTTCAATAATTTAAGAGCATCTTCAATATATTTGGAATTTATTATTGCAATAATAAATAATTGAAGATGCTCTTAAATTATTGAACCTTTCGGATGAATCAGTAAAGTTTACCGTTGAATTAGAAGAAGAAAACAAAATTCCATTTTTGGATTTATATTTAATTAGGATTGATCAAACACTGAAAATTGAATTTGATATATTTAGGAAAGAACTCATACAGATAATTACATTAAATCATCAGGCTTCAATCACATTGCTCATAAGCATGCAATATTCAATAGCTTAATTTACAGATTGACAAATGTACCATTAAACAAAGAAAATTTCAACAAAGAGTATAAACATATCTTAAACACTGCTAGATTAAATGGTTTTGATAAAGAATTAATTATAAATAAGTTGAAGAAATCCAAATGCAAAAAAAGACTTAATGAATATACTACTCTACAAAATTGCAAAGAAAAGAAAAAATGCAAGAAAATTTACTTACCATCCTGAAATGCATAGAAAATTTCAAAAAAATTTTGACAAATACATTTCTTTGGCACAAATAAATAAATTTAGTCTGGGTAATCTTCTAAGTACCAATAAAAAAGTCAGTTTTCCAGACAGTAAGAAATCTGGAATTTATCAAATAAGTTGTGAAGATTGCAATAAAGTTTATATAGGAAAAGCAAAAAGGAATTTGGAAATTCGGACAAAAGAACATTTCAGAAATATTAAAAATTGTGAAATTGAAAAATCTGCAATTGCTGCACATAGTTTATTAGAACATCATAAAATTGGAAGAGAAGCTAAACTTTTAAAACAAGTAGAGAAACCTTTGGAATTGACAGTTTGGGAAAAAATATACATTCAGAAAAACAAAGATAGGTCAATAAATTTTGATATCCCTAACGAAATTACTTTGATTTCGAAGTTCATAAATTCAACCTTAGATGGCAGAACTGAAGATGGCAACAATAGAACAGTTGACGGCCGAAGAATTTTGTCATTGGAGTTATGGCTGAAATGAACACGACTGTGTTTGAAATCGCAATATCATGGAAGCATGAATCCTATGAGGTGAGTTGTTTAAACAAAATGATCTCCAATGAACTTTAAAGAAAAAACCTGTTTGCGAACAAGCTGAAAATGGAGCAATAGCTTTGAAAAGATCGTGCAACAAAATAAACATATGGGGTAAGAATTTTAAAGAATACAAACTCAAATATTCATTTAGCTATGTTCCAACAAAAATTCTACAGGTAGTTATTTCATTGAAAATAAACAGTGTCAGGCATTGCATACCTGGATATTGCAGAATTATCTTTTCTCTCAGCAAAATGAGTTTGAACTTTGACTTCATGTGGCAACAAGATGGTTCTACTTCTTATTTTCTTCATAATGTGTGAGATTGGTTGAACAATGTTGTTCCATAATGATGGATGGGACGTGCCAGTCTGATTAACATGGTTTTCTCCTGATGGCCTCCAATGGTCTCACAATCTCACACCATATGGTTTCTTTTTGTGGAGTTATGTGTAGTACTGTGTCTATGTACCACTGCTGCCTGTCAACCTCCAGACTTGAGAAGAATAATTGTTGCTGCTGTTGTCCATTGCTCCAGATATGCTGATCAATATTTGGAAGGAATTTCACTATCAGCTAAAATTTGTGCCATGTGGGGAATGCTCAAGTTGAATATTTATATGGTATAGTATGAAACTTGGCAGTGTTTCCTTTTAATCCCATGTAATGTTTTTTCTTATAATATTGCATGTAAAGGAATTTAAATAACATTGAAAACCTGCCCATCATTTAGGAACTCCCTGTGTAAGACTGGATGGAGATTAATAGTGAGTGGAGAACATATTTTTAACGACTCACCTAATACAATTTCAAATTTCTTTGATACCGGCGGTTTCAGACAACATTATGCCCCTCTTCAGTCATGACTTCCACTGATTAAATTCTCTGGTTGTTGATTTCTCTATGGACATCACCTCTTGTGCTGCCATCTTTGGTTGGGATTACAAACTTTGAATTTAAATTTTTATCCACCGGAATATCGAAGTTCATAGATCGATATAATTTATTCTTCTGAATGAATATATTTTCCCAAATTGTCAATTCCAACGGTTTATCCAATTGTTTCAAAAGTTTTGCCTCTTTTTCAATTTCATGATGTTCTAGCAAACTATGTGCAGCAATTGCTGATTTTCCAATTTCACAATTTTTAATATTTCTAAAATATTCTTTAGTTCGTGTTTCCAAATTCCTTTTTGTTTTTCCGATGTATACTTTGCTACAATCATTACAATTTATTTGATAAATTCCAGATTTATTATTGTCTGGGATATTGATTTTTTTATTGGTACTTAGAAGTTTTCCCAGACAAAATTTATTTATTGGTGCCAAAGTAATGTTGTTTGTCAAACATTTTTTTAAAATTTCCTATGTACTACTAGATGGTAAGTAAATTTCTTGAATTTCTTTTTTTCTTTACTAACATTTTGTAGGGTAGAGCATTCCTTAAGTTTTGTTTATTTTTTATTATTTCACTCACCTCATACTTCATAATTCATAGCAGACCCTGGGTTTCTTCACATCTTTTGTGACATTCTCAATGCTGTGTCACGTTCACAACTGACGTCCAATGGCTTTCTATCCTGCAGACTGACCTCCCTGCCATCTGGTGGCCGACCGAAGAATTTCCAAATCAGTCCTCTCTCCTTATAACCGGGTATTTCAAAATTCATAGTTGTATTTTCATTCTTGCATATGTAAATTTTTTCCCAAATTGTGAGTTCCTTCGGTTTATCCAATTGTTTAAGTAATTTTGTTTTGGTTCCTATTCTATGTTTTTCTGACCAGGCATGTGCAGCTATTGCAGATTTTTCAGTTTCTCCATTTTTAACATTTCTGAGGTGTTCTTTTAATCTTGTATTTAGATTCCTTTTTGTTTTTCCTATGTATATCTTTTCACAATCTTTACAATTAATTTGATGAATTCCCGATTTTTTGCAGTCTTCAATCTTTTCATTTTTGTTGGTTTTTATTAAATTACCTAAGCTGTAATCATTTTTCGGTGCTAATTTAATGTTGAATTTGTTGAAACTTGTCAAATACTAAAGGATGGTATGTGAACTTCTTGAATTTTTGCCTATATTTTTATCTGTCTGAAGAGTACTTTCATTAATGATTTTTTGTTTTTGAATTTATTTATTTTCTTGTGTATCATCTTCTCTTGAAAGCCATTATCCTTCGCAATTTTTATGATGTGTCCTTTCTCTTTATTGTAATTTTCTTTGCTCATGGGGACATTCACAAGTCTGTGTGTTAAACTATTAAATACTGCCTGTTTGTGTGAAAAATGGTTAAATCCAGTAGCTTTTATATAATTGTCGATGTGAGTTTCTTTTCTGTATTCCAAATTCTATTTTCTTTTTTCTTCATTCCTAATCAATTTAAGGTCTAAAAATGGTATTTCATGATTATTTTCTATTTCCATTGTAAATTTGATTGTTTTATTTTAAATATTTAACAGTTTAATGGCATCTTCTAATTGTTTCTGTTATCATAGCAATAGTAAAACAGAAACAATTAGAAGATGCCATTAAACTGTTAAATATTCAAAATAAAACAATCAAATTTATAATGGAAATAGAAAATAATCATGAAATACCATTTTTAGACCTTAAATTGATTAGGAATGAAGAAAAAAAGAAAATAGAATTTGGAATCTACAGAAAAGAAACTCACATCAACAATTATATAAAAGCTACTGAATTTAACCATTTTTCACACAAACAGGCAGTATTTAATAGTTTAACACACAGACTTGTGAATGGCCCCATGAGCAAAGAAAATTACAATAAAGAGAAAGGACACATCATAAAAATTGCGAAGGATAATGGCTTTCAAGAGAAGATGATACACAAGAAAATAAATAAATTCAAAAAACAAAAAATCATTAATGAAAGTACTCTTCAGACAGATAAAAATATAGGCAAAAAATTCAAGAAGTTCACATACCATCCTTTAGTATTTGACAAGTTCAAAAAATTTTCAACAAATTCAACATTAAATTAGCACCGAAAAATGATTACAGCTTAGGTAATTTATTAAAAACCAACAAAAATGAAAAGATTGAAGACTGCAAAAAATCAGGAATTTATCAAATTAATTGTAAAGATTGTGAAAAGATATACATAGGAAAAACAAAAAGGAATCTAAATACAAGATTAAAAGAACACCTCAGAAATGTTAAAAATGGAGAAACTGAAAAATCTGCAATAGCTGCACATGCCTGGTCAGAAAAACATAGAATAGGAACCAAAACAAAATTACTTCAACAATTGGAAAAACCGAAGGAACTCACAATTTGGGAAAAAATTTACATATGCAAGAATGAAAATACAACTATGAATTTTGAAATACCCGGTTATAAGGAGAGAGGACTGATTTGGAAATTCTTCGGTCGGCCACCAGATGGCGCAGAGGTCAGTCTGCAGGATAGAAAGCCGTTGGACTTCAGTTGTGAACGTGACACAGCATTGAGAATGTCACAAAAGATGTGAAGAAACCCAGGGTCTGCTATGAATTATGAAGTATGAGGTGAGTGAAATATTAAAAAATAAACAATATTAAAAAACCTCATAGTGTTATTTCGTATCTTCATAACTTAATTCCTTAAGTTGTTTACCTTTTTGAATTTCTTTAATTTGTTTGATATTATTCTCTTAATATTTTCTTAACAGAATAATAACAAACAAATTAAAGAAATTCAAAAAGGTAAAACAACTTAAGGAATGCTCTACCGTACAAAAAGTTTTACTAACACAAGAAAACAAGAAATTCAAGAAAATTACTTACCATCCAGTGGTACATGGGATATTTAAAAAAATGTTTGACAAACACATCATTACTTTGGCGCCAATAAATAAACTTAGTCTGGAAAAACTTCTAAGTACCAATAAAAAAATCAACATCCCAGACAATAAGAAATCTGGAATTTATCCAATAAGTTGTAATGATTGTAGCAAAGTATACATAGGAAAAACAAAAAGGAATTGGGAAACACGCACTAAAGAATATTTTAGAAATTTTAAAAATTGTGAAATTGAAAAAGAGGCAAAACTTTTGAAACAATTGGGTAAACCGTTGGAATTGACAATTTGGGAAAAGATATTCATTTGGAAGAATAAATATCGATCTATGAACTTCGACATTCCGGTGGATAAAAATTTAATTTCAAAGTTTATAATCCCAACCAAAGATGGCAGCACGAGGATATGTCCATAGAGAAATCAACAACCAGAGAATTTAATCAGTGGAAGTCATGACTGAAGGAGGGACAAGATATTGTGTGAAACCGCCGGTATCAAAGAAATTTGAAATTATATGAGGTGAGTCGTTAAAAATATGTTCTCCACTCACTTTTAAATGATATAACCTCATAATGTTTACTTCCCAATATTAATTTAAATTTAACTGGATGGAGACCTCAGTAGCCAATTGTGTATGAATAGTAGACCTGTGAAAGTGATCTGAAAAGCAGTGAACAAGAAAGGTTTGTAAGTAAAAAAGTTAAGAGTGTAAAGGTGTGACTGTGATGAACTGTTTTTGTAAGAGACTTCAGCAGAATATTACACGTGTTTATTAAGTGGATTACTGTGAAAGAAAGAAATATTTTGAATTTTTGTGAAAATTGGTATAAGTGAAATTAAAGAAATTCGACTGGTTTCCTAGGTTATTGCAATTATTAGGAGTGGATTATCTGAACAATGTGTCAGTTCTCAATGCTGCAAAATAATGGTATCTTACTACAGAAAAACAACAATTGACTACATGTGATCTGAACTCCTTAACTGGAAAAATGGAAGAAGTTTTCAATTATTACTTGAAATGAAACTACAGAACCAAGAATATTAAAACATCTAAACAATGTGTCAATTTCTAGTAATGTCACTTAATGACATCTTGGACAGAGCAAAACACCATTTGACTACTTAACAATCTCACCTCTTTAACTACAAAAATGAAACAAGTTTATCAATGAAACTACAGAACCAAGAATTATTAAAATAAAACCAATATTACAAGAGATTGAGATATCGAACCAAGAAACATTCTATTGTTGACTTGAAAAAGGAATTTAGATTAATAACGCAAGATCTGAAAAGTGAAATTTCCAGGAAGGACAACAAAATATGTGAGATGGAACAGAGATTAAATCATCCATCCATCCATCCAATGGCTGATTGGCTCAAATTCGAGCTTTGGTCTCCCTTAACTTCTGCCTCCAACCATTTCTATTTTGCGCAGCAAGCCTCTAGTTGCAACACTTAGGTAGGTTTGCAGCATCTTCCTTAATACTATCCTCCCATCATTTTTTTGGTCTTCCAACTCGTCTATTCCCCATAAAACTTGCTGTAAGCACTTTTTTTGATGCTCGGTTTGTTGGGAGCCTTTGTACATGGCCAGCCTATTCCAATTTCTTTAACTTAATAAAATTGACAAGGTCAGGTTCATTGTATTTGTCATACAGTTCTTTGTTGTATTGTATTCTCCACTGACCATTAATATTTATCGGTCCAAATATTTTCCTGTGTACTTTTTTTTTTTTAAATTATTTAGGGCTACCTCTGATCTTTTAGTTAGCTCCATATCTCACTACCATATGTCAAAACTATTCTTATTAAAACTTTATATAGCCTTATTTTAGTTGCTGAGTGTATGAGATTAAATCTACAAGAGAAAAATTGTCAGCAATTATTAAGCAGTATTAAAGAAGAGATGCAAGTTAAACTAGATCATCAGTTAGTTTGCCATGCTATTGAGAAGCTACAGGATGATTCATCACTGAGTGGTAATTTAAGAGAACAATATCGTGGGACATATTTAATCACCAATTTTAGATCATTTGTGGTCATAACAGATAGATGACATAGCTGACTCTTTCTCTTCAAGGACAAGCTACCAAGATTCTATGCACCATTCGATTGGAGGGCTGGGCAGAGGACATCATATGGGCACTGGAAGATTGTTATACCCATAGCAAGGGATTCTGACGAATGGAATTTGTAATGGGAGCATAGATGCAAGTCTTGCACTCACCAGATAACTGCCTGGCCAGTAGAAATAAGAACATATGTCATTGCTAACACGCCCCTAGTGAAAATACAGTCACTGGTAAACATTTTTAAAATCACAGATTAATTATTAAATAATATATGCTCTTGTTTATCCGCGGACAAGTTACATTCACTATATATTTATGTACACAGT
Source organism: Diploptera punctata (assembly GCA_030220185.1). NCBI lineage: Eukaryota > Metazoa > Arthropoda > Insecta > Blattodea > Blaberidae > Diploptera > Diploptera punctata. The sequence goes on from JASPKZ010007873.1 coordinate 561,079, forward strand.
ATGTTTTATAAATGATGGCGGTCAGTTAAAGTTTTAAATAAGCACCAAGTTTCACATTTAATATAAATTTTTAACAGTCTTCGAATTCTACATCTGACCTGTCATCTCCATATTCCATTTGGTAAATTTCATGACAACTCTCATCATTACTTTTATTCTTCTCGATTATTTTCCCCATGATTCCATCTGTCTCCCAGTAAGCGCGTTCGCTGTCTTTATTGAATATGGTTTCCCATTCATTTTACTAATATGTTCAAAGTTTACCGACCATTTTTTCAATATATATATATATATATATATATATATATATATATATATGACATGGTAAGAAAAATAAATGCCTGGACGGGATTCGAACCCGGAACTCTGGGTATATATAATAACACCAATGCCACCGAGTTGTCTTTATGACATTTCTGGCAAGGCGGAATTGTAATGCACTTCTTAATTTGGGGCGCCTGGAAGGCGGAGTTACGTTAGCCCGAAGATATGATAGGTGACAAATGAGAATGTAGCTCCAGGAGAGCCCTTAAATCTAAATTTAACCTAAATCCAGACCATATGCGACCATTGAAATAATTTCCTTTAAGAACAAAATCCTGTGGTCTGACTGGGAATCGAACCCGGGATCCCATAAACCATAGTCAGAAGCTCTGACCACTTGCCAGTTAGGCTGGTCAAATATTTAAATTTAAAAATGGCATTTTTACTACCAACTCACTATCTTACATCTCCCCAAAATAATTACATGGGATTTAAATCGGGATGTAAGGTGAAAGTCTCACAACTGCACGATTACTTTCTGCTAATATTGTGTCAGTTATGTACGTTTAGTGTGTTGGTTTATTAATGTATCATATAAATGCGTTTTAGTGATTTTTCTCGGTGAGTATATTTAGTTTAATTAACCCGGCTTGCATTTATTTTTCAAGGAATTTGATGTTGGCGCTTTATTTATTTATATGAAACATTGTCAACAACTAAGACGTTTTATTTTTCTTTCTCCTTTATTAATGTTCTTATATCCAATTAGTGACGTGAATATTAAAAATATCTCCCAAATTTAACTGTGAACAGATTTTCCTTTTAACTTCGAAACTGTGAGAGACATTGAGTTACATAAAACAATATACTTCAAAATTATTAAATATTTTACATCCACGTCACATTACAATTTTAAAACTACAGGATGCAAAAGTACAAGATATTAAAATTAAGAACTATTGTTTATAATGTAACAGCAATACGTCACTTCTCACTAAAATTTACAACTGACTGTACTCATACGTAGTACAAGTGAGATTGTTTTGTTAGCACGTGTCTGGCAGTAAATTTACGATACTCAGCAATCTTCGTAGGCTCTCCGACTGGGTTGACCGTCAAGGATATTCTTCTAAATCCCTTGCGTGGCCTATATGGCCATCATCATTTCAACATCGTTTATAAGGCCGAATTGTAGGCTTGTATCCACCATGCTGTGCAGTTGCTTCAAGAATAGGGCATGGCAGTAGAGCAACTGGCACACAAGGCCCTAGTTCAACTCCCAGCAACATTCATCGACAGAGAAGCAGCATGTATTTTCGTATGTGGTTTAAGGAACAGTGATGTAAAACTTAACCTGATTCTGGCAAAAATCACACAATCAACAGTAGCCTGAATGTGGTTTTGCGACTGGAGTTGGGCAAGGAAACCACATGCTACCTCGAGCTGGTGATATAACAAGTATGACTTCTGCTGCAGGTGACATCAAAGGGGATGTTCACAATAATTCGAGCATCAAAGTCATGGAAAACCAGTCTTTTGGAAAGTGGGGAAATTAGACATCTGAGGCAGGACTGCGACCTTAGCCCAGCAAGGCAGCAAAAAAGTAAAAATGAGCCATTATGAAGAGGCAGGGAGGACAAGTTAGACAGTCACCACACAATCAACAGTGCCCTGAATGTGGCTTTGCGACTAGAGATGGCCAAGAAAACCACACTCTACCTCAAGCTGGTGACGTCATAATATGACATCTGACTGCAGGTGACATCAAAGGGGATGTTCAAAATAATTCGAGCATCAAAGACATGGAAGACCAGTCTTTTGAAATGTGGGGAAACTGGACGTCTGAGACAGGACTGCGACTTAGCCCTGCTAGGGAGCAGAAAAGTTAAAATGGACTGGTGTGAAGAGGCAGGGAAGACAAGTTAGAAAATTTCTACCCAAAAGTTTGAATTTTTAAATGTTATAAATTTGAAAATTTAATTTTCCTACTCAGGTTTTAATTACTTGTGACAAATTAGGTTTTATGAAGTCAAGTAGACATAGAAACTAAGAACCTAGTCTCAGAAAGTAAAAAATCCAAGTAATGTGTCTTTTCTGGACTGCGTGGAAAATGCACATGTGCATTCCCTCTTCCTTGTGTCTCTACCATCTCACCAATACTTCAGGTAGACAAGTTTACTGAGACCTTTTCACTTGAAAGAAGGATCTATGTAGTGATTACGTAAAATGTGTGCTGTGAGAGAATGAAATGTGTCTTTTAAATGTGATTCTGACAAGCTGTTTTAAACAATTTTAAGTAAGAACCTCAATTTTCAAATATAAGTTTTGCAGTGACTAATAATAATACAACTAAATAGAAAAAATTCTGCCTGAACCAGGATTTGAACCCAAGATATCCAGCTTTATGCACCAACCAATTGTACTACTTCGACAATCCCGGAGCAGACACAAATTCTTCTCTTTCAGATCCCATGCGAATAGGAGATCACTATCAGTAGTAAGAGGGATGTTAAATCGAGAAAAAATTGCATCTGCTCCTGGATTGTCTGAGTAGCACAATTCGTAAGTGTGCAAAGCTGATGATCTTGGTTTCAAATCCCAGTTCAGGTAGAATTTTTTCTCTATATTTGTATTAATTCTTGCATGGTATGCTGGATGTCTTCCCTGAGTACATTAATTCCAATATTACAACTAACAATAAAATAAGTACAGCATGGCATGCACAAGTGAATTTGATATGGATAGTACCGAAATTTTGATCCAGTTAATTTAATATTAAATACTAGTTAAACCCGCCGTACACAGCTATGCCTAATAAATGAATGAAAATTAATGTGATTTTATGTTTAGTTGAATAAGTAAAAGGAAAAATAATTATAAATTTATATTTTTTAGATACCCCGTGCTGATTACTCGGCATTGCCTAGGAATCTACGCATCCTGATCTTCTTGACATAAATGAGGCTGAAATGCGAAAATTAATTTGTTTTATGTTTGGTTAAATAAGTGAAAGAAAAATCTATATTGTAATTATTTTTAAATACCCCGTGCTGTTTACCCGGGGTTGCCCGGGAATCTACTTATCCCGATCTTCTTGGCATAAATGAGCTGAAATACGAAAATTAATGTACTAATGATTAGTTAAATACATAAAATGAAAAATAATTATAAATGTATATCGTAATTATTTTAAGATTCCCTGTGCTGATTATCCGGTGTTGCCTGGGAATCTACTTATCTAGATCTTCTTGGCATAAATGTGCTAAAAGACAAAATTCGTTACTGTGAGTTATCCATAAAAGAATAACCACCATGTGCTGCTATGCTTGCACTGGAATCTACATACTTGTCTCGATCTTCTTGGCATCAATGAAAGACAAATGGTTATTGTGAGTTATCCATAAGAGATAAACATATTCTGTCACAGACTTTTTTGTAGAGCTTTTTGAGATATTCAATTCCGTGTACATTAATTTTGTGTATTTGTTATGGTTTAGGCAGCGTAAGCCATATAAGCTGCCAAAGAGCTACATTTTTCACGTTTTCCACTACAAAGGGCAATTTTTAAGGGTGTAGGAGTTGAGTATTACAACTCTCTTATAGGCTATGTTCATCCCGGGAATCTCTTGAACATTTTACAAAAAGCCCCATTACAATAGGATCACATAATGTATGAACAAACAAACAAACATTCATTTATATATGTTAGATTCCACTTTCTTCATTAACTTTTAAGTAAAAGGTAAAATCTAAAGTAACTCATCTTGCGTTAAATTGGTCACAAAAAGAATATTTTCAAACAATATTCAACTGTGTTGCTTTAAGAAGTAAGCTAATCAACATTTATAACAGTGATGACAAAATTCTTAGTGCACCTAAATTTTTATCTTACATTCTGAACAATCAGCTTGAATGTGTTTATGAGCAAACATTAAACTTGCTTAAGTTGGTGTTAAGTATCCCAGTGACTCAGCTTCAATGAGTACCTTTAAGAGGATAATGACATTTATGCAATTTAATGACAAACAATAGATTTTCCCATGTTGAAACACACTACAAAAAAAATCGTCATAGATCAAATTTTTCTAGGAATATGTAATTTATATATTTGGTGAGATGAAGATAAATCACACAGAACTAATCTCCAAGAAAATTAATTAATCAGATATATAATTATTTATCTCTTAACTGGATTGATTATTGTTTTTGTTCATCAAATTCTTAACCAGTTAACCCGTCAGCGCCGACATCCATACGTGGTATAGACCCTCTCTTCTTCACTTATTGCCGACATCTATACGTGGTATAGACCTATGCAGGGTGTTTTCTTTTTGTTCTGGATCGTACATTTTTGAAGCTACAAATATGTAATTTATTTGTGTTTAACGTAGAAATTATGAGCTTTCAGGACATATGAATAAAAATAATATTTGTTTAAAATTTAATTTCATATTATTTTTTTAAAAATCAGATGAGATTGAAGTAATCGTAATTTTCTCTAATATACTGCTGTATATTCTTATATTTGCGTATGAACAATATAATTTTGAAGCCTACAATCTTAGCTTTCTTTCTAAGTGTATGAATCAGCTGTGATCACATTTTGTGCATGTGGTATTGAGGTTGAAGTAGTTTCTTACTTCAACACTCGATGGCACACAGACCTAGCTTTGTGCTGCTTTCTGCAGGGCTTCTAATAAACTTATACACAATCTAATTTTTCAGGTCGATAAAATGATATACAAGCTATCGATTGATATATAAATCAACCTGTTTAGGGGAATACCTGATTTATTTTGCCTCTTTCAAATAGATGTTACTTACAAGGAATCAGTCTGAGGCGCAGTGTCGTGCGTTATATACGTAATTATGGCCAGTCGTAACCTAAAAGACACTTCATCAGAAAAATTACCCCTAAAAGTGATAAATTGAAACCTCAAAGGAGGTGTGTTGTTTGTACTAAACATGGGAGAAGAAAGACATCTGTTTATTGCTGCCAGGAGAATGTGATGTAGGTCTGTGTATTGAAGAGTGTTTCGAGCTGTATCACACCAAGCTCAACTACTAAGATTATGTGATTTTTTATTTCTAAAATTAATAGTACTAAAATAAGAGAAAATTATTTTATGGTCTGTGTAGTTGTAAATAACTGCTGTAGAATTTTTATACGAATCCAAGCAATAATTCAGATTCTAAGTATAAACATTGCTAGTGCTTTGACACAAGATTGAGCTTGAGTTCACTCTTCTAAATATTCATTCTGATTTTGGTTATGTCAGCTGCTTTTGTATATACAAGTTACAGATGAATCAGCACTATGCCACACAATATATTTAGTATCTCACAGAAAGAAACAGGGATGTCCAATGTGAGCAAATGAAATTATTTAGTAAAAATGTGTATCATGAGAGAGAAATTCAGATTTCAAAATTTTTTTTAATAGTTTATAAAGGCTACTGAACTCCATACGGTATGTATTAAATTTCTCATTTATTTCTGAGCTAACAAGTAAAAATTTCGTTCAAATCCATCGATATTTAAAAAAGTTATGATCGTTTATACAAATCAGTGTTTTAGGAATACTAAAATGTTAAAATGGCCTCCGTCCATGCAGTAGGAAAGCAAGTAAAAGGGTGCGTCACTGACGGGTTAATGGATGAGATTTACAAGAACAAGTTGGTAATAATAGCACAATTGACATGTCTAATTATTAGAGGAACCTGGAAACCATGAAAATGGGGCAAGTTAGTGATTATGTCTACTCAATTTATTTTTCTTCACTCTGTACAACTGATTACAGCTAAGGACTCCACAATGCATAAATTCAAAATAATTCAAAATAGGATGCTACAATTAATAACAGAAAACAACCTGAATAAAATCTACGAGAATGTTCACAGATAATAATCAGTAGTACAAAACAGAATAGAACAGATATCCTGCATCATACATATGAAATTTGCCACTCTATCAGCTACATTGCAGCAACAATCAAGCACCCCATAAACTCCAACAATACATCTGATATTCAACTATGTAGCAAATCCTCCAAAACCTTAAATACTACCAGTCTCCTCCACTGGATAAATAAATAATAAACATACATCACCTCATAAAGTGAAATTTCTCACATGGACATGTTTTGGGGACCATCATCCCCATTGTTAACATAAATTCCTAATATTTGAGGTTTAGATTTCAATTTGTTAATAGATAGATGTACTTTGAGACTAGTAAGGATGAAAAACAGTGATTTTGAAAACTTGACAGAAATTGTGACAGTAACCATTAAAATCATCATTGGAGCAACTGTTTTTGGATTAATATATGTATTTGTACAGTAAATATAGCTGTTTAAAAAATTGGAAAAAGCACTTTTAGATATATAATGATAATTTATAAACATAAATTATTAAGACATGTTTTTTAGAATTTTTATTTTTTGCATGTTTGATGATGCAATTCTTGACTTTATACAAATATTGTTTTGTCTGTAGATTATATGTAGAATTTTAGCCTTTTTTCGTGCACCTTTTTACTTATTTTTTTATATACTTCATTTTACATACACATTCAGTTTTACACTTCTATACATCAATACATAAATAAGGTGAAGTGATCCCCTACAGATCTATATCAATTATTATAAGACGTGTTAAATTAATATTGAGAAGCTAGAGCTATTACTATGATAGAAATAAGTAAATTAATGAACACAATTAAATTATTGTAATCAATGGTAAAGAGAGAAAATTTTGCCTGAACTGGGAATCAAACCCTAAACCTTTAGCTTTCCTTGCTAATGCTCTGACCACTGAGCTAATACAGACTTCATTCCCATCCAAGCATAAATCTTTCCTTTACCTTACTCTACTGGTCCCATGTTCAATTTTTAATAATTTACTTATTTCTATCGTAGTAATAGCTTTAGCTTCTCAGTATTAATTTAATAAATAATGCTATAGCTGTGTGGTGTCCCTTCATATCTTCTTAATATAGAAGCCAATCATTGTGTATTTGTGAATGATGATTCATAGCATTTGAATGTGGGACCAGTAGAGTAAGGTAAAGGAAGGATTTATGCTTGGATGGGAATGAAGCCTGAATTAGCTCAGTGGTCAGAGCGTTAGCAGAGAAAGCTAAAGTTTCATGGTTCAATTCCCAGTTCTTGCAAAAATAAGACGTGTTATTTAAAATTTTTATTTTTTGCATGTATGGTGAAGCAATTCTTAATTTTATACAAATGTTCTTTTGTCTGTGTATTATGTGTAAAATTTTAGGGTTGCTTTGTGCATATTTTACTTTTTTTTTATCGCCTACTTTATTTTGCACACACATTCAGTTTTATAGATGGAAACATAAATAAGGTAAAGTGTTCCCCTACATGCCTACATAAATTATTATAAAGCATGCTATGTAGAATTTTTACTTCTCACATGTATGGAGATGCAATTCTTCATTTTATAAAAATGTTTTGTCCATATATTATGTGTGCATTTACTTATTTTTTTGATCTCCTACTTTTATAGATTGAAACATAAATAGAGTAAAGGCCTTAGGAGGCCCTTGAGGTATTAAACAGTTAAGGCTCTCATCTTTCTAGACAATGAGTTGTCAGCCCTGCATGATAGCTTTTTTACCCCAAAACATTCTCCATCAACCTCAGGCCATGGAGTTGCTGGAAACATTAAAATTCTGACACCATTGGGAATTGAATCGGCTAGAAGTATATAGCCTTAACGAACTATGCAGCAGTGATCCTACTTAAAACATAAATTGCAGTAAGTATTTTGACATACCATTTGCTATTTAAATTTATAAACTTTTTGTCTTCTGGGCAAGTGTTTGAATTGATAACTATTTGGAAATTTCATGTACAGCCATGCTCTGTGATGGCAGATGAAGAGTACATCAGAAGAACACACTGTTCTAGTGATGTCTGCTGCAGAGCAAATGAAATACTTAGGAAGTTATCAATTCTGGGATCATGACCAAACTGCTTAGACAAAAACAAATTTAAGTTGACTAACTCTGGCTGCCAGCAGAAGCATTGCTACCAAAAGGGTTACCCATACCGGACATGTCAAAGGCATTAAGCCAGAAGAAAAAACTACCTTGGTTGAAAGAGTGATGATTTTTCACTGTAAAAGGACATAGGTTCCACTGGGGTAAATTTTCCAATGGTAAATAGTCCCCCATTCAGTTCTCCAGGCAGGGACTACTTCATGGAATCCATGCTAAAGGCTCGAACATAGAGAAATGTTCTTATGATCATGGAATATTAGAATATTGTAAAATAGCAGGACACTAGAGGCATTGAGATGGGAATTAGATAAATCACCCTTGGATATAGCCGCTTTACAGGAAGTTAGATGGCCAGGAGAAGGTAGTCAGGAATCAAGGGGTGCAACAAGACCTGAATTTGGAATGAATATTTTAGTCTGGAGGAGGACCCTCTCCGCTATCTGAGATATTAAGTTTGTCAGCAATAGGATATCATATATAATTCTAAAGGGTAAATGACGTGATTTTATAATTGTAAATGTACATGGTCCCACAGAAGATAAGGATGACAAGATCAAAGATGAGTTCTATGAAGAATTAGAATCCGTATTTGATAGTCTTTTACAATATCATATGAAAATTGTCTTAGGAGATTTTAATGCAAACGTGGGGTGGGAAGATATATTTAGGCTAACAATAGGCAAATTCAGTCTTCATGAACATAGTAATGATAGTGGGGTTAGATTAGTCACTTTTGACTCATCAAATAATTTTATTGTTAAGAGTACTATCTTCCATCATAAGGATATTCATAAATACACCTGGACGTCTCCAGATGGCAAAACTTGGAACCAGATATATCCCGTATTAGTGGATAAATGCCGGCACAATAGAGGGACAGACTGCAATTCAGATGATCATCTGGTCAGGGTGAAAATCAGACAATTATCGCTTATGAGAAGAACAAACGCTAAAGATGATTCTGAAAAATTTTAATTAAAAATCATGAGAAATGATGAACTGCAGCAGGAATACCAAATAAAATTGCTAATAAATTTTGAAATACTGGAATCTTCAGATGAGAATGTGGCAACTGAAGAAGCTGATATCAATAGAGAATAGGAGGCTATAAGAGATACTGTTAAATTGTCAACATCAGAAAGCATTGGTTACTTAAAAAGAGAGGCAAAACAAGAAATGGTTTGATGAGGAATGTGCCAACATTATAAAGAAAAAAATCAACAAAAATTAATTGGTTACACTAGCCAAATGAGGTAAATTTAGAACAATTGGGTGGTATTAGATGGAAAGCTGATGTTTTTTTGTCGCTGTATTATATGTACAATATGGTTGGTATCTATTGTCGAGCACTTGATAATGAAATCATTCGCTCTCTTGCACTCCAATATTTAGCAGAAAGGCTGGTCTCTTCTACAAAGGCTGGACAACGGAGGAGATTCTTGCTTTGTGCATCTTTCACATATATTTTAGCACCCACTTTATTTTGCCACGTTATCCCATTTTATTTTAGGAATAAAAATCGGAATATGATTGCAGATTCCACAAATATGTTAAATATATGGAAAATTCACTTGAATCAGCTATTAAATGTGTATGCAGAACAGGATATTGAAGAGGTATATTTGCAGACAGCAGAAATGCTAGTCACAGAACCAAGTGCATTGGAGGTTGAAATGACAATAAAAAAGTTGAAGATGTATAATGCATTGGGTTTAGATGGGATCCCAGCAGAACTTATAAAATCAGGGAAGAAAAATTGTTTCACAAGATACATCGACTGCTTAGCATGATTTGGGGAAAAAAATTCTTCCAGACGAATGGAAAGAATTGATTATTGTACCAATCTATAAGAAAGGTGATAAAACTCATTGCTACAACTACAGATGCATCTCATACTTTCAACTTTGTATAAAATTCTAACAAATATATCAGTAAGCAGACTTACTCCCTATATTGATGACATTCTAGGAGATCATCAATGTGGATTTAGAAGAAACAGGTCTACAACAGATCAGATTTTTAGTATAAGATAGTTTTTAGAAAAGAAATGGAAACCTCAACTTCAAAAAGGCATACAATTCAACTAAGAAGGAAAAGTTATATAGTATCCTGCTGGAGTTCAGAATTCCTAAAAAAGTTAGTAAGACTCAAACGAATGTGTCTAAATGGCACAAAGATTACAAATAGGAATGAGATGCACAAAGAAATTAAACATAGACTCAATTATGGGAATGCATGCAATTATGCATTATATTGCCTCTTGTCGTCCCAACTCCTTTCAAAAAATGTTAAACTGAAAATATGTAAAACTGTTATTCTCCCAGTTGTATTATATGGATGTGAAACATGGACTTTTGCTTTAAGGGAGGAAAGGAGATTACTAGTACTTGAGAATGAAGTTCTTAGGAATTTTTTTGGACCAAAAAGAGATGAATCAGGTGAACGGAGAAGACTACGTAACAGAGCTTACATTGTCCTAATAGGATGCCAGATAAGTCTTGTACACTGTGATGGGCAGGACATGTGGCACAAATGGTGAATGAAAGAGGTGCATGGAAGCTTCTTGTAGGAAAACCAGATGGAAAATATCCAGTTGGTAGACCAAGAATAAGATGGGAGAATAACATTAATCATGATTTGAGGGAATTAGATTATAGAGGGGAGATTGGAAAACATTAGCTCAGGATAGGGATGTATGAAGAGCTTATGTCCGTGCGGCCATGAACCTATGGGTTCAATATTGCCTGCAAGTTAGTTAACTGTAGCTGTGAAATTCTTAAATGTAGCATTAAATATAATATTTGTATTAATTATTTTGTTATTCATGTGGATTAATTATATTTTGGACTAGTTTATATCAGTTTTAAGATGTATGTAATGAATTATGCATTGTACAAAAATTATATCATTATGCAGATACAAAACTTGTTATTGTAGCACACCTATCTATATGTGCACATTTCAATGGGCCACACAGTACAAACTTTTGCAATTTGATGTGATTATCTTTGATTACATCATGTGCTGTCAACCTAAAGTGAGTTGAATAATGCCACTGGGTGGAATATTTCAAGGTTAGGGCAAATTATTTTTGTTAATTTTTTAAGTTTGCAACCTTGCTCTATCCATAATTCATATCTATCATTGTATATTCCTTATTGTTGATATCACATCTTTTAAATCATTTTTATATCTACTTTCAGTTAATTCCTTTGCTATTTCTCATATGTTCTTTAGACCAAAAACTTCATATATATGAGTAATTCCATGTCAAATTGGACAAAATTAAAGGAAATTTAACCTTGATATATTTAGTTTTCATGAAACTTTTTTATTCATTTGAAGGGACAAGAATAAAATATACTACTATTTTCGTATTCATAATGCTTGCTTGTTTAAAAAATGATTTAAATTCAAAATTTACCTAATTGCATGTGCATTGTTGTATATAAACATTAATATCTGTGTTATTAATAACTGCAATTTATTCATATTGGGCTCATATTAAAGCTTATAAAATGTACTTCTATCTCTTATCCTTAGGTTACATAAAAATGTATTCTATATTTTCTTCTCAAAAATACATTTTTAAAATGTAAAAAAATATCACTGTCTCTCCATGGTATCTTTACCTTGTCGTGGTGGAGTGGCTTGCGAGCTTAAATGATCCTGAGAGCAATGCCAGCTGTAGAATTGCTGCCGATAGGGTTACCCATGCCGGACTAGTCGAAGGTGATAAGCCAGACAAAAAAGTACCTTGATCAAAAGTGTGACGATCAGCCGTAAAAATACAACAGTCAAGAAATGTGGACATGGGTTCCACTGGGGTAAAATTTTCCGGAGGTCAAATAGTCCCCCATTTGGTTCTCTGGGTGGGGACTACTTCAGGGAATCCATGCCAAAGGCTCAAATACAGGGACATGTTTCTAGGAATATGGAACATTAGGACTTTATACAATAGCAGGGAACTAGAGGTATTAACTTGGGAATGAGATAAATTACCCTTGGATATAGCCGCTTACAGGAAATTAGATGGCCAGGAGAAGGTAGTCAGGAATCAGGAAGCTTTGCATTATACTACGGGGTGCAGAAAGACCTGAATTTGGAAAGGATTTTTTAATCCGATGGAGGATCCTATCCACTATCTGAGATATTAAGTTTGTCAGTGATTGGGTATCATACTTAATTCTAAAGGATAAATGACATGATTTTGTATTCGTAAATGTACATGAAGATAAAGATGACAAGATAAGGGATGAGTTCTATGAAGAATTAGAATCCGAATTTGATAGCCTTTCACAATATCATATGAAAATTTTCTTAGGAGATTTTAATGCAAAAGTGGGGCGGGAAGATATATTCAAACCAAGAATAGGCAAATTCAGTCTTCATGAAGATAGTAATGACAAAGTCACCTTTGCCACATCAAAGTATCTTATTGTTAAGAACACAACATTTCAGCATAAGGATATTCATAAATACACCTGGACGTCTCCAGATGGTGAAACGCAAAACCAGATAGAACATGTAAGAGTGGACAAATGCTGGCACAGTAGCATCATCAATGTTAGGTCAGTTAGAGGGACAGACTGCAATTCGGATCATCATCTGGTCAGAGTGAAAATCAGACAACGGCTATCGCTTATGAGAGAAACTAACACTAAAGATGATTCTGAAAAATTTGAATTAATAACTTGAAAAATTATGAAATGCAGCAAGAATACCAAATCAAAGTTGCTAATAGATTTGGAGTTCTGGAATCTTCAGATGACAATGTGGCAAACGAAGAAGAAACTGATATAAATAGAGAATGGGAGGCTCCAAGAGATACTATTAAATTGTCAGCATCAGAAAGGATTAGTTATTAAAGAAGAGGCAATACAAGAAGTGGTTTGATGAGGAATGTGCCGACATTGTACAGAAAAAAAAGCTAGTAAAAGTGAAATGGTTACACAGCCAAATGAGATAAATTTAGAGCATTTGGATTTATTTTTTACAATTTTATTGAATTAACAAAAAAATACAAAACCAACACATTTTTCTACATAGTCTCCTGCATTTCCAACACACTTTTGCCATCGAGTTGGCAACTTTTTGATGCCGTCCTTGAAGAATGAGGGATGACGTGTAGTCAGCCAGTTGTGCACGAACTCCTCTACCGCGCATTGTCACAAAACCGCCATCCTCCCAGGTCACAAACAAATGGTAGTCACAGGGTGACAAATCTGGACTGTGAAGAGGATGTTCCAGAGGTGTCCAATGCATTTTCGTCAGTTTTTCTTATGTCAACCGAGCAGTGTGTGGCCTTGCATTGTCATGCAGCACAATCACATTTCGGATCGTTTTCCGGCTGCGCTTGTTGCGATATGCTGCTTTTGTCTCGTCCAAAAGCCGGCAGTAGTACTCTGCATTCATTGTTCATCGTTCATGAAGGAAATCCACTAGCAAAACTCCTTCATAGTCCCAAAAAACAGTTGCAAGGACCTTTCCAGCAGAAAGGCGTGTTTTGGCCTTAACTGGTCCAGCAGCACCTCACTCTCGCCACTCCATGCTGGAACGTTTTGACTCTGGGGTGTAATGGTGAACCCAAGTTTCATCAGAGGTTACAATGCAATTCAGAAAATCATCTCCTTCCTCCTCGTAGCGACTCAGATGCCTCTGAGACACTTCCTGGCGCAAATTTTTTTGTTCCTGGCTGAGGAGCTGAGGAGCCGAGGAACCCACCTGGCAGACAATTTTCGGAATTTGAGTTCATCACTGATGATGGCTTGAACACTTCCGAAGCTTATTCCAATGTGTGAAGCAATTTCAGAAATTGTTATACGCCGATCCTCCTCAATAAGTTCCCATACAGCATGAATGTTGTCTGCAGTGATGCTTGTTCATTGCCGTCTTTGGTGGGGCTCATTTTCCACTGAATCCCGGCCCGCTAAATTTTTTTGCACCAATCATACACCTGCATCTTCGAAAGGGTTGCTTCCCCGAACTGCACATGGAGCCTTCTCAAATTTTCAGAAGGTTTAGTGCCTTCTTTCGCCAAAAACTTAATAATATGCATTGTGCAACAGACGTGTGTACCTCTTGCTCGCTCATGGCATACTGAAGCAAGCGGCCGCTCTTCGGAGTGCGACACATCAGGATCCCTATTCCAGTTACCCCCACCAACTTTCCCTCCAAACTGCAACCTTTGCAGTTCGCTACCAGATCCTCCAGATACAAATTCCGGCTCATATTTGATCCACCCTCATATTTATAATGCAAAGGGAATATGAAGTCAGTATCTCATAAGTTACTATTACTGCTGTTTAGCTTATTTGACATTACTACCACTAAAGTCAGTCTTGGACTGTCAACTTCAAATTTTTCTCTCTCTTCGGTGTTAAATTTTAAAATAAAATAAATTAAATATTTCAATGAACGCAGAGATAAAGAAAAAAAAAATCTGTGAATTTTACACTAGACATTCTGTTACTCTTACTGGGCATTTGTGCTTAATTTATATTAGATGTCAATTCCAAGCTGGCTTCATCTAATTCCATCTTAAATTCCGTATACGTTTGTATGCCTTATAATTGCATTAACCAAAAATAACAAAACTATGCCACACTACAGTACTGTCTTATTAATGGTGAATATTGAAATTCTCAGAAAAATTTCAATAACTTTTTTTGTGGTGGTGGTGGTGAGAACAAATAAGGACAGCAGTTGACAATTCATCTTTCAAAATGAATTATGAAACCAGGTATCAGTAGTAAACAGAAATTATAGTGTGCAGCAGAAGCTAGGATTATGATCAGGAGAACAGAACTCTTACGTTACAACACACGGATATTTAAAATATTTTTTACTCTATGATTTATTATTTTCCCGCCTTGTATGGAGGAAATGCTGATAATTTACAAATATTATAAGGTTCATAAAATTATGAAAATTAAGATTTATTTATTTAATATTTGTGGGGTACTGTTAATATATAAACATGGAAAATATATAAACATAGACTAAAGCCTGATTTTTAACCATCTAAATGAGACTATCTCGATTTCTTACAATTATATATAATGGGAGAAACAAATGTTTATATATATCAATGTGTACAATTTTTTAAATTTTTAACACTGTAAATTTTGAAATATTCAGAATGCCACTAATGGGAGTAATAGTCGAATAGATATTATAGCATGTAGATCATCTTCTAAAATTGGTGTGATATTAGATCCCACAATCCGTTTTGAGACTCATAGAGGCCAACCTGAGGAAGTGTGACTCGGAAAAGAAATCCATATATGAGCCAACAGCTGACTATTACAAAGATAAATACCAATTAGATAGTTTAACTATCACAGGATTGATGATCGGGGCAAGAGGTACTATACCAGGATTCTTAGCTAAATTTTGGAATTTCTTAGATTCGGACAGAGTGTATCTTTCTAAAATTGCTATCGTTGCCATTAGAGGACCAATTTCAATTTTAAGAAAACATTGTTTTACTTTAGGAAGTAATATTTTGAGGTTATTTTAATCAAGTTTTGTTTGAGTCTGTACTATCACCTCAATTTAATGTTGATTTGTTCTTGAACATGTTTCGATTAGTCTTCTAATCATCCTCAGCAAACCTAGAAAATAATTTTTTCACCTATTTGAACCTAACCATGAAAAAGAAAATTGAGAAGCAAAAGAAAAAAAGAAAAAAATTGTTAAATAAACCAAAGGAAAGGAAAATGAAGATTATACCAACTGTAATCAAACATCAGGAAAAATCCAGAAATGAAGAAAAATCAGATTCCACCAAAAATTATGTTAAAAATTTTTCAAAAGCTACCTTCAACCTAGAAGAGACTAAATTGTTTGAAAAGGCTCTAAAAACAGCAGTAGATTATTCCAACAGAATAGAAGAATACATAGTGGACATCGAAAATTCAATAGAAGGGATAGTTACAGAGGAAAAAATGATCCTTAGAAAAAAATGTGAAGAGGTTTTAGATAAAATAAACAACACAAAAACCCAATTTGCAAGAAAAATTTAAAAACACTCAAAGGAATAAATAACAAAAACGTAGTATACACCAAATCAGATAAGGGTAACCAAATCATAATTCTAGACAAAGAAGTTTATCAAAACAGAATTGAAGATTTTGAAAGAAGAAGAGTATGAAAAAATTAAGAACGATCCCCTACTGAAAACCATCAAAAAAGTAGAAAACTGTCTTAAAAATGATAAAATTCTAACGAAAAAGAAAACTTTCAGTTAAAGGTGAGCAACCCAAAAAACCCTAATATTCATGGACTTATCAAAATTCATAAACCTGGAAACAAAATGAGGCCAATAATTAACAATATTGGATCACCAACCTACAAAATTTCGAAATGGCTGAATAATGAATTTAAAAGAATTAATAATTTTGAAAGTCTACAGATTGAAAATCCATTGGAATTAATTAAGAAATTAGAAAAAGTGGAAAACGAACCTACAGATAGATTAGTTTCTTTGATGTTGTTTCTTTATTCACAAATGTACCAAAACAAAAAACTTTGGAGATATTGAAGAACTGGTTAAATAGAAATAACATAGATAGAGAGATCAGAGAAGACTATGTGAAATTAACTGAGCTATGTATTGACTAAATGTTTTTTACATTCAACGGGAGTTTCTAAAGTAAAAAATCAGGGTTCTCAATGGGAAAACCATATTGCCTTTCCTGGCAAATTTATTTATGAGCGACTAGCTAATACCCGGCGTGCACTGCTATGTCTAAATATATGAAAATTAATGTGCTTTTATGTTTAGTTTGAATAAGTAAGAGGAAAAATAATTATAAATTTATATTTTTTAGATACCCCATTCTGATTATCCGGCATTGCCCGGGAATATACTTATCCCAATCTTCTTGACATAAATGAGCTGAAACACGAAAATTAATGTGTTTAGTTAAATGAGTAAGAGGAAAAATTTATATTTTTAGATACCCCATGCTGTTTACCTGGCATTGTCCGTGAATCTACTCATCCCAGTCTTCTTGGCATAAATGAGCTCAATGACAAAATTCGTTATTGTGAGTTATCCGTGAAAGAATACCTGCAAAGTGCTGCTATGCTTGCATAGGAATCTACGTACATGTCTTGATCTTCTTGGCATCATGAAAGACAAAAATGGTTATTGTGAGTTATCCGTAAGAGATAAACATATGCTGTGACAGACTTTTTTGTAGAGCTTTTTGAGATATTCAATTCTGTGTACATTTAATTTTGTGTAATTGTTTATGGTTTTTTTTCGGCAGCTGTATATAAGCATTTAAAGCCTCCAACAAAGAGCCTACTTTTTTCGCGTTTTCCACTACAAAGGGCAATATTAAAGGGTGCAACGAGTTGAGTATCATAACTCTCTTATAGCCTATGTTCATCCAGGGAATCTCCTGAACCATTTGGGGAAAAAACAGCCGCATCACAATCGGATCAACGGTATGGCAGTGCATATAGTATTGAAACAAAACAAACAAACAAAACATTCATTTTTATATACTAGAATTTTGGGGGAATATGAAATCACAAAAGCACATCCCAAAAGGTTTGTAAATTTTGGAGCAGATTTGTAAGATGATACAATTTGTATTGTAAAAGGAAAAACATGTGAAAGATTCCCCAAAAACTGTTAAATACAGAGAGTACCAACATTAAATTTACCATAAGAAATAGACGAAAATAAACACATACCTTTTTGGATCTTAAATGGTTTAGAAACCTGTTGATCATCTACCTCTGTGATTGACACATGTGGATGTGAAGGGCCAGCAGCCGGCTGGTAAAAGGGCAACCGCTGAAAAGTGGAAAAACCCTCAATCGGAAATTGGTTAGAAACGATGAAAAAAGAAAAATTGAATTTGGGGTTCATAGGAAAGAAACTCAAGTTTTGTTTAATAAGCTAGAGTTTATTAAACGAAACTTGAGTTTTCTTTCCTATGAACCCCAAATTCAAAACTGAGGAAGTCCGATGTTTCAGGGTCCCCTTTCGAGGGTTTGTTGATGTGAATGTATGGAATCCGTAGCTTATTAAACGAAACTTGAGAGTATATGTGAATATATAGGAAAGAAACTCATATGGAAAATTTTATTAAATCAGCAGGGTTCAATCAAATTGGACATAAATTGGCAGCCTTCAATAGTTTAACCCACAGATTGGTAAACTTACCCTTAAACGAAGAAGATTTCAAAATTGAGAAAAAAAAACAATCAAAGCAGCAAGGAAAAACGGGTGTGATGAAAAAATGGTACACAAAAGTATAGAAAGGTATAAGAAACAGAAAATGATCAACAAAAGCACTCTTGAAAAAGAAAAACCACCTATTAAAAAATATGGGAAATTCACATATCACCCTTGGGCACACAATAAATTCCAAAAGATATTTGACAAATTCAGTATTAAATTAGCACTGAAAAATAATTACAGTTTTTTTAAACTAATAAAAACGAACAAAAATGAAAAAATCTGATCATTGTAAAATATCAGGAATATATCAAATTGAATGTAAACAGAGTTATGAATTTCGAAATACTGACTGAGCGTGACCTCGTTTGGAGGTTCTTCAGCCGACCTTAGGTGGGAGCTGACGTCGACATCCAGGATTTACAACATAAATCTAATCAGTCTGGCCATGCTGAGGATGATTAGAAGAATAATCGAAACATGTTCAAGAACAAATTAACATTAAATTGAGGTAAGATAGTACAGACTCATACAAAACTTGATTAGGAAACCATCTCCACAAAATTTCTACATTATAGAATGTACTTCAATTGTAATTTCAAATTTTTTAATGTAATCAAAATGTATTTCATCAATTTAAAAAATTAATTGTCCGTTTTACTTTGTCCTTGTGGCAATCCTCTAATGAGGAAAGCTTTATATAATGAAATGCCAATAAGCAATATGGGTCTCATCTTTTTTTTACACTTAGGAAGCTTTTTAGAAGTTTCAAACATTTCTAAAAATATGAGGTCAAATAATGTGTCTGGTCTGACATAGAATTACTCATATATGTTTCTCGAGTTTCTAATTATATTCTGCAGCAGTAAATGTGTGCTTTTTTGCTATTTTTTAAAAGTTGCAGTAAATAGAAGACTGCGGTATAATCCCCAAAATAAGCCCATCATGTTATATGTCTTTGCCATTGAGCATAAAATCTTAATTGTTTTGTGGGCAGATGGAAGGGGAATAAAATCTTCTTCCACTTAAATATTGCAAATAATATTTGTAATTGATTTCTGTTCCAGGTTTGCACATTTGGTGCCCGCAAGGTTGGTGCATTGGTATGTAGCTCTCGAAAGTATGATGTTGTACGTGAAGGTCTACGGGAAGCCTTATCAAATGGTACAGATAGATCTCCACATAGTAATGACATCTATGGAAGTGCGAGTAAAACTATTATTGGAGGAACATTGAGACCAGTTCTTACAGACATTTGTGCCAAGAGTAGTTATACGAGTCCAAGTGGTAAAATTTTTATTCCCACTATAGGGTTATCTAAATCTCATAAATTACCACTTATATCAAATGCTCTTCACAGTAGTTCTGTATCATCAAGCAGTTCTACTACTATGTCTAGTGCTTTAAAAGCTGTGTTACCGAAACCACAACAGTTGACTGTGAAATCAGCTGCTGGTCAGAATGTGGCAAATAAGGACACTATAAAAAACGGTTTGTTTCATGTTCCAAATATCTTGAGTGGGAGTTTAAAGAGGCATGCAGAAATGCCTAGGTCCAGTAGCAATGTAAGTTCCAAGCGAACAAAGCGAAAGCATACACAAAATGTAAATCCAGCAGAAATAATTGGTAGCTTGTTGGCAAAAAAGAACAGTCGTATAGCTGCAAGGGGAAGTCATATACCGCTGGTTACGGTAGCAATTGCTAATGGTCTTGCAGGTAATTCTGCATCAACTCAGAATGACTCTAATGACCCTAAGAATGTTCAAAGTAGTGTGGGAACTGATTCCTTACGAACAGAAGTTGCAAAGGGATTGTCATCAAGTAATGGGACTCCTGTTACTGAAGGTGCGACAAATGTGAAAGGTACGTATAAATAAATATTGATTATTAATATTATTATTTTCTTAAAGAAATTAGAACAATATTCCATTATTTTTAAAGTGCCTTGTCAATAACCAAGTTTTCTTCCATTTCAATGCAATGTTTTCTTACAGATGTAGTTTGGATTTTGAGAGAGAAAGGATGAAGATGCAAAATTAGGGGGCATGTTAAAATATTGTTATTAGCATATGTAGCTTTCTTAAGCTGTCTTGTGATAAATTATGTATTACATATACCTTACGCAACTTCGTTGCTTTTATAAATGTAATTCTTTATAAGATATGAGTACAGATTTTCTCAAGACAATTTTATTTACTATCAGTTTTTTATTTTGCTCTAAATATTTTTATAATTTTAATTACAATAAATGTTACATAAATATAATAAACATATTCTGTATACAATAATATAAAGTAAATTACATATTTATAACAAATAAGTAATCTGTATTTAAATCTGAGCTACCCTACGAGTAGTTACTCGTAAAGTAGAAATTATTATTAAATTATTTGAGAGACGAATCAGTTTAAGCAAGTATCGGTTTTAATCAATGGTAAAGAGAAAAAATGTTCCCTGAACTTGGAATCGAACTCCGAACCTTCAGCTTTCCATGCTGATGCTCTGACCACTGAGCTAATTCAGACTTCATTCCCATCCAAGCATAAATCCTTCCTTTACCTTACTCTCTTGGTCCCACATTCAATGCAATGAATCATCATTCGCAATACTCACTGAATGGCTTCTACATTAAGAAAACGTGAAGGGACTCCATACAGCTATGGCATTATTTATTAAATTAATATGAAGAAGCTAAAGCTATTACTATGATTGAAATAAGTAAATTAATGAACGCAACTAAACTATTGTAATCAATGGTAAAGAGAAAAAAAATTTTGCCTGAACCAGGAATCAAATCCCGAACCTCCAGCTTCCCGTGCTGATGCTCTGACCACCATTGTTTACAATAGTTTAGTTCTGTTCATTAATGTACTTATTTCAATCATAGTAATAGCTTTAGCTTGTTAACATTAATTTAATAAGTATTGGTTTACTGTTTTTTTAATCTAAATATGATAAGTTATATTGAAAGAGAATATTTAATGAGGATAAAAATTGTAGGGGATAAAAAAGGAAGCAAAATGTTCAATTTAAGTTTAAGAATCTATTGACGATTTTATTATTGATTTAACACTATATAATTAAGAATCTACATGAATGATAAATTTAATAAAATTCTTAAAACAGTGTGTAACTTGTGAGAAAAGGTTAAAATGCAGACTGAGAAAAGAACAGGGAAATGCGTCTTCTGCAATGTTTTTCTAGTCATTTCACTCTGATTATAAACCTTTAAATTAAAAGCATAGGGTAGCAAGGGGTAATAATGGGACAGTTAAAATTTGGGGCAAAAGAGGGACACTTGTCTACTATATATATAAACAATTTTCTGCAGATTTAAATCTCTATACTTGGTACATAATCTAATCTACAGTATACACTAATTGAATGATAAAGTTTCCCTGATTAATGTGGCCTAGAAAATATTGAAGTGAAACCCTTATTTTACACACACATTTATTTTGTTGTCTCTGTCTTGACAACTTTCACATCTGTGGGCTCAGATCTCAACATACAATTAATTTATTATTGATGAGAAGGAAGCCAGATATAATAAGAAGAGTTAAGTCTCGTAGACTGCAATGGGCAGGATATGTGGAACAAATGGGGAATGAAAGACATGCATGGAAGGTTCTTGTAGGTAAACCAGAAGGAAATTGCCCAGTTGGTAGACCAAGAATGAGGTGGGAGAATAACATTAACTATGATTTGAGAGAAGTAGATTATACAGGGAATGATTGGAAAACATTAGCTCAGGATAGGGATGTATGGAGAGCTTATGTCCGTGCTGCCATGAACCAATGGGTTCGATAGTGCCATTGAGTTAGTTAAGTATATACTTTAGACTTATCTTCCTGCCAACCAGCTTATCATGAGTAAATTTGGTAAGAAACCATGACTGTTCAAATTTCTGAGGTAAATATGGGACAGTTTTGGGGTAAAAATGGGACATTTTGTGGGGAAAATGTGGGACAGTTGGTCAACTTGTTTTATACTGCAGCCACTGATTCTCCGGCCTTGACGTTTTCATGACATGTTACCGACATGGATATTCAGTGGGAGTGGCCGCTTTATGTATGTGGTTAGCAGACATTACAACTGACAACATCTCAGCAATATCAAACCTTACCAGCACGCTATAACTGAATCAAGAGCAGTGATTGGTCGTGGCAGACATCTACTCTCACTACAACCATATCCTTATTAGCAGTAGAGGGCAAATTCTCCCTTTACCCCTTGCATAACCTAAACTTCAAAACAGGAGATATGATGGCTCGGGCATACCTCCTTTGTTGACAAGTTGTTCAACCCAGACAGCCATTTGTGTTCTTTGTTTTTAAGGCCAAGCATATAGGCTACAGTGTGCATAGTAAGCTAACATGGTTCATAATTAAAAAAAGAAAAGTGAAAATTTTTGTTATCCAGCTGTTGTTTTGGAATAAGCAGTAAAATAAGTAGTAATTGACAAGTATCCAAGAAATGCTACATCACAATGGAGATTTTTCGAGATTATTTCTTCAACTTGTGCAAGATTGTTACTGAAAAATCCCTTCTGTTAATATATATGAAGGACGCATGTTTCATTTGGACCTCAAAACCATAAACAAAGCAATGAAAGAAAATATTCTCTTAATTAAATTGCTGTCACATAAAACTAATCTCCTTCAGCCACTAGACAAATGTAGGTTTCAGACACTAAAACTGCCCTGGGATAGAAGAGTTACAGAGTGGCAGAAATTAAAGCAGTAAACCATTCAGAAAGCTGAATTTGCTGTTCCCTTTTATAAAATATGACATACTGTTCTTACATCTGAAATAATCAAGATGGCATTTGAGAGCACTGGAATTTTCCCACCAGATAGAACTAAGTACCCTGTGGAAAGATTACATCCGATAAAGCTGGAAGATACAACAATAAAGATGCTTCAGAAATATAAATGGCGAAATCTTCGAGGATGAGCCTGAAAAATGCTCTAATGACATGGATTTAAACCTAAATATCTCATTGACAAATTCTCTTTCAATTCCTGGGCCTAGTTGCACTAATGGCCCTAATTCTGGAGACGTGCATGCTGCTGATTCCCAAAGATGGTCATAATTTAAGAATTTGTTACTAAACAGAATAGGAAAAATGACTCTACCTCAAATAAAGTGAAGGAAGGTAGATTGTGCCTCAAAAGTGATAACAACAGAAGAGTTTCTGAAGGAAATAAGCAAAAAAATCAAAAGCAGAAGTTACAAAGCATTGTAATAAGAGAGCTAAGAAGAAATGTGTAGATCTAAGTGATAGCAGCAGTGAGGAAGAGTGGCAAAGCAGTGACAGTGATGATAATCTAGCATTGAGTGAATCTGAAGAGGACTCTGATTTGGATGCGTCAGCAAAGACTGTGCCACAAGAAGATTCAGGAGCCATGGACCTGCATCAGTTTGATTTTATGTTAGTGAAATTTGAAGTAGCTAGAAAGCAGAAGGTTACTGAATATAGGGATGTGTGTGTGGTGCAAAATGTGATCGATGATGATGCTGCTGAAGTGATGTGTCTCAAGTCTGTGGACTCTAAGAATATTACCTTTAGGTCTGATGAAGATGATATGACATTGGTTTCCTGTAAAGATATAATTGAAAAACTTACCACAACCTAAATACGTGTGTGTTGGTGACTGCATACATTATGAATTTCCATCGTGCATTGGTATTAATGGGAAAAAATTACTAAGTGAAAAATGTAAATATATTTCATGCACTTCAAATGTTCAGAAATTTTCATAAATACGTTTTCCCAGGATTAATGTAATGCAATTTAATTTTTCATCCATCAGAAAAAAGTACATTTTTTGTCCAAAGTTTTGCTTTTCTTCCTTTGCAGAAAATACAGATTTTTTATTTTTGAAAAATGTGAAAGAATTAAGTTATGAATAATAAAATATCAGCTGTCCCACCATTACCTCAGATTTAGTATAGTACTCTCGGTAATTGAGTTAACACAGTGTCCCTCATTTGCCTCACCCTTGTCCCTCATTTGTCCCAAACCATGGGGTAAATATGGGACAGGAATTTTTATAGATTGTTCATGAACAGTTTCATATAGCTTGCTTTCTGGTATGGGATTGAAATGAGAATACTAAAATGTATTTACATTCATTCCTAAATGATCATTTGATTCTTAAAATGTAAAAAGGTTATAAAGTATTAGGTTTTAGTCCCACACTTACCCCACTTGACCTAACCAATGAAATTTCCAAAATTTCATATCATTTTAATTTTGAGAAATTGCAGGATGATAATTGGTACTGTTTTACAAGGTGTACCAGTTACAATATTGACATAATTCATAGTAACTTATGCATATTGTTTAGTCATAGAATTTTTAAAATGTTTTCTTATTATAACCTCATTCACATTATTACAGCTCAACACAGAACAAAATTGTAATTCTAGAATAATTATAAAAGTCCAGAAAACATTCTTGGCCCTGATGGTTGAAAATGTTTGTACCCATTTGTAATATTATCACTTTCAGCTTCTTCTCAACATAGGAACAAACCATCAGAAATAGAATTTATCATAGAAATTTTGTTTGTTAATGCAAATTATAATTATAATATTAATAGATTTTGAGCTATCTGGCCGTGGTCTATAACATGTGGTTCTTCCAGACGTTTCTCCCTCAGCTGTCAGAGGGCATCTTCAGTGGCGAGTGCTTCTAGGTGGTGTTCCCTTGTAGACTCGACTGTGAATGCATTCCACAATCAAATTATAATTGTTTAATGAAAAATTTCTCTAATTTTGTTAGTAAGTGAACTGTCTGGTGAAACAATAAAATAATTTTAGTTATTATAAACATTTTTATAATACGTCTATTTTATCTAATAAAGCTCAACGCAGAACGAAATTGTAATTCTAGAATAATTATAGAAGTACAGGAAAAATTCTTGGCCCTAATGGTTGAAAATGTTCATACCCATTTGTAATATTATCACTTAGTACTGCTTCTCAACATAGGAACAGACCATCAGAAATAGAATGTATCATATAATTTTTTGTGTTTAATTAAAATTACAGTGGAAGGAAACACTATGAGGTATTTATATTAATAGATGAGTAGGAGAAAATGTTTAAACATCTCACCTCACAATGTTGTGTGTCTTCACGATACCGGTTTCAAAAGTATAGTATTACTTCCATCTTCAGTCAAATTCCAACTGTCGAAATTTCATCATTAACATCATCTTCTGAACTGCCATCTGATGTAGATTTTATGAACTTGGAGATTACATTATTCTCATCGGGGATATCAAAATTCATTGCTTTATATTTATTAGTCTGAATGTATATCTTTTCCCAAATAGTTAATTCCAAATGTTTCAAAAGTTCAGTATCTTTTCCGATTTTATAATTTTCTAGCAAACTATGAATTGCAATTGCTGATTTTTCAATTTCACCATTTTTAATATTACTAAGGTATTGTACAAATTTCTTAATTCTTTTAGTTTTTCCTATATATATATATATATATATATATATATATACTTTATTGCAGTCATTGCAACTGATTTCGTAAATTCCAGATTTTTTTACTATCTGGAACATTAACTTTCTTATTAGTTACTAGTAGATTATCCAGGCTAAATTTGTTAATCGGTGCTAATGTAATATCAAATTTGTTAAATTTTTTTTTTAATTTTCTGTGTGTCTCAGGATGGTAAGTAATTTTCTTGAAATGTTTCTTTTCTTTTGAATCAGGTTGTAGTGTGGTGTATTCTTTAAGTCTTTCTTGTTGTTTGAATCTCTTTAACTCATTTATTATTATCTCCTTTCCAAAACCATTTGACATAGCAATGTTTAAAATGTGATTGAATTCCTTCTTAAAATTTTCTTCACTTAAGGGAATGTTTGTTAATCTGTATATTAAACTGTTGAATATTGCATGTTTATGAGCAATATAATTAAACCTGAAGATTTAATGTAATTATCTGTATGGGTATCTTTCCTGTGTATGTTGAATTCAATATTTTGATGATGTTCATTCCTTATTATCTTCAAGTGGGATTTGATTATCTTTCTCTAATTCCATGATACATTTAACAGATTCATCCTGAAGGTTAAGTAATTTTAATGCATCTTCTGTATATTTTGAATATATTATTGAGAAAACCTCATCCACATATCTGTACCAACATTTAAATATCCATGGATAAGCGTTGGTGATGTGACATTCTAGATACCCCGTAAACAAATTAGCCAAAAATTGTGACAGTGGATTGCACATTGCTAAACCTGAAATCTGTTTATAAAATTTTCCATTGAATGTGAAAAACGAGTTGTCAATACAAAGTTTTGTTAAACTTATGTATTCTTCTATTTCTTCAGTTTTTCAATTTTAGGGAAATTAGCAATTTTTTTCAAAATATTTAACATAAGTTTAACAAAACTTTGTATTGACAACTCATTTTTCACATTCAATGGAAAATTTTATAAACAGATTTCGTGTTTAGCAATGGGCAATCCAGTGTCACAATTTTTGGCTAATTTGTTTATGGGGTATCTAGAATGTCACATCACCAATGCTTATCCATGGATATTTAAATGTTGGTACAGATATGTGGATGAGGTTTTCTCAATAATATATTCAAAATATACAGAAGATGCATTAAAATGACTTAACCTTCAGGACGAATCTGTTAAATGTACCATGGAATTAGAGAAAGATAATCAAATCCCACTTGAAGATAATTAGGAATGAACATCATCAAAATATTGAATTCAATATACACAGGAAAGATACCCATACAGATAATTACATTAAATCTTCAGGTTTTAATTATATTGCTCATAAACATGCAATATTCAACAGTTTAATATACAGATTAACAAACATTCCCTTAAGTGAAGAAAATTTTTAGAAGGAATTCAATCACATATTAAACATTGCTATGTCAAATGGTTTTGGAAAGGAGATGATAATAATAAATGAGTTAAAGTGATTCAAACAACAAGAAAGACTTAAAGAATACACCACACTGCAACCTGATTCAAAAGAAAAGAAACATTTCAAGAAAATTACTTACCATCCTGAGACACACAGAAAATTAAAAAAAAAATTTAACAAATTTGATATTACATTAGCACCGATTAACAAATTTAGCCTGGATAATCTACTAGTAACAAATAAGAAAGTTAATGTTCCAGATAGTAAAAAATCTGGAATTTACAAAATCAGTTGCAATGACTGCAATAAAGTGTGTGTGTGTGTATATATATAGGAAAAATTAAAAGGAATTTAGAAATTCGTACAATATCTTAGAAATATTAAAAATGGTGAAATTGAAAAATCGGCAATTGCAATTCATAGTTTGCTAAAAAATCATATAATCGGAAAAGACACTAAACTTTTGAAACATTTGGAGAAACCTTTGGAATTAACTATTTGGGAAAAGATATACATTCAGAAGAATAAATATAAAACAATGAATTTCGATATCCCTGACGAGAATAATTTAATCTCCAAGTTCATAAAATCTACACCAGATGTCACTTCAGAAGATGATGTTAACGACGAAATTTCGACAGTTGGAATTTGACTGAAGATACTTTTGAAACCAGTATTGTGAAGACATACAACTTTGTGAGGTGAGATGTTAAAACATTTTCTCCAACTCATCTATTAAATTTTGTGTGTTAATGCAAATTATAATTGTTTATCGAAAAATTTCTCAATTTTTTTTAGTAAATGTCTGGTGAAACAATAAAATAATTTCAATTATTGCAAATGTTTTTATAATACATCTATTTTGTGTAATAAGAAAATTTAATTTTTATTCAAATTTGCAGCAGTATCTCCAAATGTTCAGAATGTTCGTATTGCTGCAGCACCAAGCACTGTTCAACTTACTACATCCCAGATAACATATCTGACAACTGGACCTGTAACTTTCCAACCAATTCCAGTTCTTAGTCCACAGGTGAGACTGCATGATATGTTATGTAAATTTTTCTCTTCAAAATTTAATTTGCCTTTTGGTGAGAAGCGATACATTTAATATTAAGCATTGATACTATGTAATGTTTATGAACTTCCTTAAAATAACAAAAAAGACAACATTTATCACTATGCAAAGTAAAGCTTCAACAATATATTTTAAAGTATCTTAAGAATGATAGAAAATAATTTTTATGAATGAAAATGAGATAGATAATAAGCTGAGTCCAGAACTTTAGGCATCATAAATTATTAATATTACACAAAGTCAATAAAAACCCAAATCACCAAAGCTTTTCAGTGACACTACCATTATCAATACTTAATATTGACTCAAATATTCTGAAATAGAAAATGTCATTGCTGGTATAAGAATCTTGAATTAAATAATTTAATGAACCTACAAAACAATATATTAGAGAATCTTGTAAACAAACTATTTCAAAGAATTTGGTAACTTACAAAAAAAAATATCTAATTGCAATGATATTTCAAATAGGAAAGTCATTAAATGTTTGCGAAGAAAGGATTGCTTCTACATGAAAGCTAACAAAGGAAATAGGGTCGTTGTCTTAGTTAAAGAGGATTACTATAATCAGGACAATGACGTGATTATTAGTGGCCCTTAAAATCAAATTAATACGAGGTGTGATCAATAAGTTTCCGGAATGAGGCCATAAACACAACACAACGCTTCAAAGTTTCTATTCAGCACTGTCACCCTCGAAGTAGTCACCTTGGGAGTTGATACACTTGTCCCAGCGCTTCTGCCAATGCTGGAAGCACTTCTGGAAGTCGTCTTCTTTAAATGTGTCCAATGCCTTCTGCGATTCGCGCTGGATGACATCAATGTCCTCAAAACGATGTCCTCGGAGCCAAATTTTTAGCCGTGGTAACAGGAAAAATTCTGCTGGAGCCAGATCTGGAGAATAGGCTGGATGGGGAACAGTACTCATCCTATTTTTGTCCAAAAACTGGCGGACAGAAATTGCTTTGTGCGCGGGCGCATTGTCATGATGCAGGAACCAGTCACCAGTCCTCCATTTCTCTGGCCGTTTGCGTCGCACATTCTCCCTCAATCTTTGCAACACTTGTTTGTAGTACACTTGATTCACTGTTTGACCCCATGGTACAAATTCCTTATGCACAATTCCATTAATGTCAAAAAAAACAATCATCATTGACTTCACATTCGATCGAACTTGTCTGGCTTTCTTGGGGTGTGGAGATGCAGGACTCTTCCATTGCGAAGACTGTTGTTTAGTTTCTGGATCATAGCCATAAATCCATGTTTCATCACCAGTAATAACCTTTTCCATGAATCGTGGGTCATTTTTAAGCTGTTCTTTAAGATCTGTGCAGGCAATCACACGACTTTCCTTTTGGTCATTTGAAAGGAGGTGGGGCACGAACTTCGCAGCAATTCTTCGCATGTTCAAATCGTCTTTCAAAATGCTTTGAACACTTCCAAACGAGAGTGCTAGTGCATCAGACAATTCTCGTATTGTAATGCGCCTATCATTAATACCATTTCCCTCACTCGATCGATATTTTTATTGGTTTTGCTGGAAGTTGGTCGTCCCAGACGATTTTCATCCTTAACCGATGCCACGCCCCTTTAAATTTCGAAAACCACTCAATGCTTGAGATTTGCCCATTGCTTCCTCCCCATAAGCTGTTCTTAACATTTGATATGTTTCTGTTGCAGTTTTACCAAGTTTAAAGCAAAATTTGATGCATGTTCTTTGTTCCTCGTAATCCCGCATTTTTGCTACACAGAGAAATCGCCGCACGCACAAAACACGTCTTCACTTCAGAGCTTCTACCAGCATACTGCAAGGTCAGAGAAGGTCGCGCGACCCCTCAAATTCATCACAAGGAAATTCTGAGTGTACAGCCTGGGTGAAAATTAAAAACTCCTCAATGGCATAATTGTTTTGAAGCCATTCCGGAAACTTATTGATCACACCTCATAAAGATCCTCTGCCTAATATGATCAAGGATGGGACTGATGTTTTGAATTCATGCAATAGTCTTGTTATAAGGGAAATAAATCTCAAGTTAATTGTTTCAAATCCTTTGCTACCTAAATTATACTACCTGCCTAAAGTACATAAACCTGGCAAACTAGTTGGACCAATAGTTTCATGTATAGCTGCTCCTACTTCCAACATTTCAAAATGATTAAGTTGTGAA
The DNA here is from genome assembly GCA_030220185.1 of Diploptera punctata. Taxonomy (NCBI): domain Eukaryota; kingdom Metazoa; phylum Arthropoda; class Insecta; order Blattodea; family Blaberidae; genus Diploptera; species Diploptera punctata. The sequence continues at coordinate 591,741 of JASPKZ010007873.1, forward strand.
TTTAATAATTTACATTTAAAACAACACAGTTTTGCTGTTAAGATTTCATTAGAATTTATCAAGAAAACAAAAAATATATATAGTTGCAGGAATGGGAGATTTTGATCTCATTTGATGTCGAATCTCTCTTTCCAAGTATACTTACACCTAAAACCTTGATTTATTTAGAAGAATTACTTTTGTATAATAATTTTGATCCTCATATTGTTAACCCATATATTAAATTAACAGGACTCTGCATGAATAAAAACATGTTTGAATTTAATGGGAAATTTTATGAACAAAAAGAAGGAACTGCAATGGGTAATTTGTTGTTCTCTTCCTGGCTAATCTGTTCATGAGCAGATTTGAGACAGACTTAGAAAAATAATTAGAATATTTTCCTAGGTTGTGGCTCAGATATGTTGATGATATTTTTGCTATTTTTAACATTAAAAAAGTCACAGTATGAAAAATTTTTAAGGCTACCCCATAATAACTGGACCCAAAGAAAACCACAAGTATGTTTAAAATCTCAGCAAAGCTTCCTAAGCATTGTACAAGAAATCAAACAGAAATTGCAACTTCCACATTCAAAAGAAAATATGCAGATGAGAAACAACCCTCTAGAATTTTTGGAAATCGAATATAACCTTCATTTACAGAAGACATCAAGAAATCTGAAACTCCTCCATATATTTTAAAACAAATGTCACTGGAAATGATAAATCTAAGATACCCAGCTCCTGAATGGATACATATTTTTACAGATGGCTCCAGCCTACCAAATGATGGTGGCACTGGTGCTGGTGCAGTATGTCCACTTTTTTCCTTTTATCGTAAACTAAACACAAATTCAACAAACTTTGATGGTGAAATTCTAGCAATTTTCTTAAGTTTACAAAATCTTTTATATCACATCCAAAAATTTACAAAAGTTGTAATTCTATGTGACTCCAAAGCAGCCATTCTTGCTATAACACGAGACAAACAACCCAAAAGCATCAAAATTATCGAATGTCACCAAATGATAAAACATTTATCCCGTCTACATAAAAAAGTTGTACTTCAATGGATTCCGGCCCATTGTGGAGTGACAGGCAATGAAATAGCCGATTTTCTAGCCAAGAAGGGTAGCAAAATTGTTTCAAACCCAATTTCTGCTCCAGTTTCCTTTCACTCTATCAAAAGAATTATCTCAAATAAATACATCAAAAACTTAGAGAAGAATACACCACCAAAACATCTGGAAAGGAATGGGAAAATCTACAAGCTTATGATATTACTACATTACAAAGAAAATCTGCAGTAGCAACATTCAGACTGCTAACGGGACATGACTGCTTGAATAAACACCTACACAGAATTGGCATAACAGATTCACCTAAATGCCCTTTTTGCAATTTAAATGAAGATATGGAAAGAAACCATCTCCTCCGTTGTCCAGCTTTTGTAGAAGAGACCAGCCTTTCTGCTAAATATTGGAGTGCAAGAGAGCGAATGATTTCATTATCAAGTGCTCGACATTAGATACCAACCAACCAACCACATTAAAAAAGTGATGTACAGGAATTCCTTGATTTGTTAAATGACCGATTTCGCAGTATGAGTTTTACATATGAAGAAGAAAAGAATGGAAGGTTGCCTTGTTTGAGCATTTTGAAAATTAGGAAATTATAGATTGGAATTTGATATTTACAGAAAGGAAACCAGTACATTTCATTATATCACTGCTGATTCTTATCATTGTACACAATGTAAAATGGCCAGTTTCAATTTTTCAGTACGCTGACTTATTACATTTCTGTTAAGTAAAGTTAGATATTGCAGATAATTACAAACCATTAAAGATGTAATGGTTTTCATGAAAATATTATTGATAATTTAACTTGAAAGTTTGAATTGAAAAAATTGATTTATGGTTCCACGACCTTCCATTCTGCTATTAATAATAAGGTTAATTTTGTAACTATATCATATGTTACCTCTTTAACTAAAGGTTTGAGCAAGATTTTTAAAGTATTAGATACTAAATTTAGTTTATACTTCCGGTCCATCGTTAAATATTATTCTCAGAATCCCTAAGGATAAAGTTGATTTTTTTTTAAATCTGGTGTTTATGAGAATGTGAGTAAAAACTGTGATAAGAAGTATGTTGGACAAACTAGAAGATCTATTTTAACCAGATTTAATGAGCATATTGCACATTCTAGATTGAATAGAATTGATAAATCTGTCATTTGCTCAACATATTTTTAATCATGGTCACATTATTGATAAAAGTAATCTCAGGCTGCTTAGATCAGTCAATAATTTTAAATTCCTTGACGTTCTTGAAAATTTAGAAATTTATAAAAATAAAGATAAAATTATGAATAATGATAGGGGCTCTATTCCAGTCAGCACCCTCTTTTCGTTAATTAAAAGAGAGGAGGATTAGTTCTATAATGTCAATGTTATTTCAAATCAATTATGTGATGTGACATTGTTTGTTTTTATCTGATTTTAGTTTACACATTTCAGTTTGTTTATCTTCAGTCACTATTAAGTCTTGATAATGGTAGTGTCGCTACTGAAATGCATTGACTCTTTTAACTTTTTAAATTGATGATTTGGGTTTTTATTGACTTTGTGTAATATAAGTTTATCATAGGTAATGCCATGAGTGATTTCCAAATTTATCTAGATAATTTGGAAATCAAGAGTGGCATTTGTTAGGACTATTTAACGAATAAAATTAAGCTGTTTACTCACAATTCATTATTTAACTATAGTTATTTTTAAATATTTATATATTTAATGTAAACGGCGATGTTTGAAAACAAATAAGAAACGATTGGTACACTTCATTTGCTTATTTTGTTCATCACTGCAACCAGATCATATTATTTATTGCCAAAGGATCGCAATGTTATAAGAATGCATCCTAGTGGAGAAATGTATAACTAACGTTATAGGTATTAATTAATTTCTGACGTCCTATGATGTAAATATATCAATTACATTTTTCTGGAACGTCATTTCCTGGAAAATAATTCGTTTAAGAAAGTGTAAACAGTGGTTTCTTTTTTTTTGTGTGGTATAATCAATTGTTACAAATGTTTTTATATTATCTCTCACATATGCTTTCTGCTGACATTCATGCACTATATATACAATCTGGTAGCCATATTTCTTATAGAGTCAGTCACTGCAAAATAATGCTATGACCTATTCAGAATGTTAAAAAGGAGGTGCTTTCTTTATTATGATAAACTTTAGTTGGTAAATTCCAGGCAAAACATGACTGTGATTGGTTGTAAATAAAAAATCATTGAAATGTGATTGGTCATTGACTTCCATTTGGGGCATGAGTTAAATAGTCATAAGTAATGCCATGAGTGATTTCCAAATTATCAATAAATTCACAATCACGAAATGAGGAGTGAATTTATCTAGATAATTTGGAAATCAAGAGTGGCATTTGTTAGGACTCTTTAACGAATAAAATGAAACTGTTTATCATTATATAAATATAGTTATTTTAAAATATTTATATATATAATGTAAACGGCGATGTTCAAAATCAAATGAGAAATGTTATGCTTCACTTGTTCATCACTCCTACCAGATCATATTCCTTATTGCCAAATGATCTCAATATTGTAAGAATGCAACCTACTGCAGAAAAAATGAATCACATCAAACTCTATATTAATTAATTTCTGATGTCCTATGATGTAAATATGTCAATTATATTTTTCTGGAATGTTAATACCTGGGAAATAATATGTTTAAGAAAGTGCAAACAGTGGTTTCTTTTTTTTTTTATGGTATATTGCTACAAATGTTTTTATATTATATCCTGCAAGTACTTTTTGTCACTTTCATGCACTATATATACAATCTGGCAGCCACATGCACTCACTGCAAAATAATGCTGTAACCTATTCAGAATATTAAAAAGGAGGAGCTTGATTTTAAAGTGATATAATTAAACTGACAAAAATGAGGTGGAAAACGACTGTGATTCGTTGTAAATAAAAAATCATTGAAATGTGATTGACCATTGACTCCCATTTGGGGCATGACTTAAATAGTCACCAAGAAGATCCTATTTATTAAATATAAATCATTAAATATGTTCTTCACTCACTATTAATAAATCAACATTTAAAAGATTCAAGATGTGTTCCATTGAGGTATGAGACAATCTGATAAATGAAAATGAACCCAATACATGTAACCCCCTCTACCAGATCTTCAGTGAAACACCAGTTTTGAATCCTGCTGATGATGCGCTACAGTTAAATAATTAATTAAGTTGAGGAGACAGACCTTTCAGGTGAATATTCCATAATTTTATATTTTAATTTTGAATAATACCTCAACGGAACACATCATGAATCTTATAAAAGTTGATTATGCAGCCAGTGAGGCTAAAATTAAACACAAATATTCTAACCTCAAAACAACCTTTCACAAAATGAACACTAATATATACTTCAATAAAGAATGCTTAAAACACAAAATAATACCTAACTACACTAAAATAAAAATAAAAAACAGAAATAACACAGCAACAAAAATATAAAAACAGGCCGAAATCAACTGGGTAAAAAATGAAATCAGATTCTTATACATAAAGAAGCAAAACATAAAAAAATTAGCTATACTATTACACATAAGAGGCCGCTATGCTATTCGGCAAATGTTGGGACAATCGTAGTAAACCAAATTCACGAAAAATTAATAATAATATGTACAATAAATATGAAACTATAAACAAGAAGCTAACTAAATTAAAAGCCACGCAACACAACACAAATCTAAAACATAACAAATCACACAAATTTTGAGGACAAAAGAATTGCAAACCTTACAAAAATAAAGTTCAATAAACAGGAAACAGTCTTACTAGAAATGGGATACAAATTCAATTTTTTCCTACACACAATGTAAAAAGAACACAACAAAATGTAATTACTGAAAGTGAAATTGCAATAAATAAACTCAATGTTAATAACAAAAATTATGTTAGATATGAAGCAGCTAAAGTCATAAAAGAAACTCCACCAACGATAAACATTAAAGATAAACAAACTCTTAGGAACATCTCTAAAATAAAAACAAAATTTAGGAGCAATAATATAATACACACAAAAGCCGACAAGGGCAATACAATAGTTATTATGGAAAAGGAAGAATACATCAATAAAACCAAACAATTTATAAAAAGCAAATAATTTCAAAAAAATTGAAAAGGACCCCACAGGAAAGTATAGCAGACAAATAAAAGAAGCATTAAAATTGTGCCCTCTAATCACCAACACAATCAATGACGAACATAATAAATACAAAAACAGCAAATGGGTAAATGATACTCCCTCACCATCAGTAATGAAAGCCCTTCCAAAAATCCATAAAGACTACATTCCCATAAGACCAGTTGTTAATTGCATGAATGCTCCTAACTATAAAATTTCTAAATTAATAGCTCAGAGAATGGAAAATGTTGTCAAACTTGAAAATTGTTATACAATTAAGAACTCATTTGAACTAGCAGACAAACTACATCATTTAGAAATCAATAGAAACACTAAAATGACGTCATTCGACATAAAAAAACCTCTACACAAATATTCTGATAAACGAAACAGCAAACATAATAAGACAAGAATTAACAGACAGTAAACTTGAAGAAATCTATATCAATCAGTTAAATAAATTAATAACAACAACAATAAAACAAAATTACTTCCAATTTAACAATGAACTTTTTATTCAAGAAGACGGAATCCCGATGGGGAGTCCAACATCCGGAATAATGGCCAAAATCTTCCTACAAGAACTGGAAAATAAAACATTTTGAGGAACTAATACGCAAATTTAACATAAAACTGATAATACGATATGTCGATAACATACTAGTAATATACGACAATGAAAATAGAATAGAAAAAGAAATATTACAAGACTTAAATAACATGCATGAAAAAATCACTTTCACCGAAGAAATAGAAGTTAATAATAGTATAAACTACTTAGATTTGTCTACAACCAAAAATCTACACAACAATAAACTAGAAATCGGCATCTACCGGAAATCTACAAACAATTGCTCTGGCCATAAACAAAAAATCTACACACCCTTTTCAACAAAAAATAAGTACATTTAACAGCTTAATCAATAGAATGTTAAAACTTCCATTAAGCAAAGACAATTATATTCAAGAACTCAACTACTTTAAATATATGGCAAAAACCAATGGCTATAATGAAGAAATCATAAATAAACTCGTAAATAAACAAAAAGAAAGAACAATATAACCAACATAACTAAACTAGAAAAAGAATCTGACAACAACAAGAAAACATGGATAACACTTACATATACAGGAAAAGAAACAACAAAATTAGCCAATACACTAAAGAAAGCCGATAAAAATGTAAAAACAGCATACAGAACTAATAACAAATTAAACAACATAATAAACAATGACATTGAAGAAAATAACATTTTCAACAGCAAAGGAGTATATAAATTGACACGTAAGGACTGCAACCAAATTGTATATAGGAAGAACAAACAGAAGTTTTAACATCAGATTTAAAGAAACATTTTCGAGACATTATCCACGCAGAAGGAAAATCAAGCTATGCAAAACATGTTATCCATGAAGGACATCGCATGTTAAATATTGAAAACACCCTAACAGTAATGCACAGAGAAAATATTCCAGCGAACATAAACATACTCGAAGAGATGGAAATCATGAAAGCAGCTCATAACAACAATCTGATAAACGAAAACGAACCCAATACATGTAACCCCCTCTACCAGATCTTCAGTGAAACACCAGTTTTGAATCCTGCCGATGATGGGACAAGTCCCGAAAGTGCTACAGTTAAATAATTAATTAAGATGAGGAGACGAACCTTTCAGGTGAATATTCCATAATTTTATATTTTAATTATTAATAAATCATTCAATTAGACAGGCATAAAGCCATTATAAAGTACTAAAATAGGCATAACTAAATAGACCAAAAAAAGGCAATATAGAAAGAACATGTGTTAACTATTTATTTACTAAATTACACTATTCATTCACTCAATCAGCATTTTTATGTTTAACATTGTGTCATATTTTTATAGTATTAAAACTTTGAAGTTTTAAACAAAATTCTGGTTGCACTTGAGAACAAAATGAGTCTTTCTTGTATGCCTAAGTATTGCAGTGTCTTACCTGCTTATTGGTTACACATTACAACCATGTATTTCATTAAATTTTCTGTGCTCATGTAAGCTCCTGTCAGATAATATATTTTTCTTTTGATAAAATAACTTATCAACATCAACTGAGCTTATGGGGACAAATCAAAACACAGCATTACAGAAGGGTCCATTTCAACTGATTATCACTTTGTAGGATTCCTTTAATGTTTCTAAGTTTGTCGAGATGAGAATTTTTCCATGCACTTTTTAACACTTTTTTCTTACTGAGCCCCCCTGTTTCTCTGGCACACCCACTGTAATCATTGCTCTGCATCATCCATAAAACTTCACTGTCTTCAAGCTGGCACTTGCTTGTGTCAGGAAATTGAACTAGATTACAATTAAAGTTAAATAATTTTTTACCTCTGAAGATTTGAGATGTTTCTTGGCTGTAATGATTGAAATGCATCATCCTCTAGAGCTTTGACTACTCTAGTTATTTGGAAATTTGAAGTGTAGTAATCTGTGCTGAAATCCTTATTCCCCATTGCATTATGATTGATTGATGGACAGAGTTGTATCTGAAGTAATGTCTCAAGCTTTATTTGGGTATTCAGAAAGACTCTTCTGACACCTTGTGAAAATCATGTCTACATAGGTCACTTGAAGTATGTTTGGAAGTAATACTTTCAACCAGTTTTTTCATGTATTCTGCACAGTTAGTGATGGAAAGTAAAAGATTATATTGAACTTCTTCAGGCCACAATAACTTGATGATATGGTTGTGTTAACATTTTACAGATTTTGGTATAAGCAGGAATTCCTCTTCCGGAGTAGAATGTAAAGATCAACAATGAGATTGGCAATATGACTACGTGTAGAATGGTCAGCTTGTCAATTGAAAATAGTATATTTTTTAAGTTATGTAGATAGGAAATAACACTACGAGGTTTTTTAATATTGTTTATTTTTTTATTATTTCACTCACCTCATACTTCATAACTCCTCGCAAACCCAGGGTTTCGTCACATCGTTTGTGACATTCTCAATGCTGTGTCACGTTCACAACTGACGTCCAACGGCC